>VZRO01002109.1:25094-60876 GCA_013397915.1 Daphoenositta chrysoptera
CCCATCGAGCCTCGTCCTCACCACACCCAGCCATAGTCTTTGTCTTTTACAACAAGCTTAATAGTTCTGAGCACTTAGCCATTTGTCTCTTAGTAACAGGGATGGAGGAAAAATTCCAATGCCCTCAACCCCCAACAAGATGTCAACTTACTTTACCAACAAAATGTATCATCCTACAGTGCCTCCTCTTCCTCCTTGTAATCCCTTTTATGAGGGTCTATTTTGGGAGTAGTAAAGGAAAAGAACAGAATAAAATTAAATAGAAGAACGTAAGTCAGGACAGAGACATGTTGGAGTGCAGCTGTTTGATCACAGGTTTCATCCATATCTGGACAAATATAAAATTATAGGGGCACCTAGAAGCAACTGGCAGAGCTGTATGAAGGTTACCATTTCTATAAAGAGTCTGAGCCCCACCTGGAAATGGAGCACAATGTGCTCCTGTAAATTACCCAGACTCTGAAGAAGCAGGTGAACAGTCATCCCCTGACAAAGTTACTTAGGAACAACAGAGGTGTGGTTGTTACACCTGAGCTGCTGCCTAGATACTGACCAACTGAACTGTTGGCCTTTTGCATACCTGCTAGTAATAGACAACCTAAGTCAAAGACAGCAGTCAGCCACAACTGGGATGCAATTAAAAATCCATATGAAACTCAAGTTAGAGGTTCAGCTTTGAGTACCTAAGTCAGGCCACACAGTCGCCAAAGTATCCAGAAGCAGCCCCCACCACATATCCCAAACCTGTGACTACTGGTAAAAAAACACAGCATGTGCTGTAAATTAATAACAACAGCAGCAGAGACTTGCTCACTTTATTCTGCCCCACTGTGAAAATAAATCATTTTATCTGATACAGCACAACATTGCAACAGATCAGTGCCATTTCTAAACCTGGCGCAAGTAAAAGGCAAACAATCCAGGCTTCTCACGCTTGGTCTGCCAGCTCTCCAGGAAAACACGGACTGGGATGGCAGCTCTTTCATTTGCTCTCACTGATTTTATTCTCTGTATAAAATCCTTTGAAAACTGACACACAGGCCAAGGCAGCTGAGGACTTACAAAAGAAATACCAGGACAAAACACTATGAACAAAATTGTCTCCTAAAGCAAATATAAATATGCCTTTAATTGAGTGCAGCCATGTTTCTCCCTGTCCCACTAAAGAGTGAGTGGCTGTAGATCAAGTCCTCACACTTCAGCAGAAATCACAGAGCTTTTTCCAGAGGCCACAAGCCACCAGCAGGTGCGAAAACCGTGAAAAATCTTGCCAGCTGCCTTCCCTAGATAGGGCATGGACAGTTCATGTGGTGGATTCCGTTGAATCAATGCTGGCAGAAGGAGCTGATCTCAGGATAAATCAACTCCATTTTTAACAGGCATTCCACTGGAGGAAGAGCCTTTGACAGCCACCGCAGAAAGAGTCCAAATGGATCCATCTGCAGCAGACTACAGAGTCCATCTCAGAGACAACCATTCTGAGTTGGGTTCACATGCTGGGTTACACCACATGGGGAGGGGACAGACTTCATCCCAGCCACTGGACATCATCACGGATGTTCAGCCACAAAAACACTTCCATGGTCAGCAGTGAGGTTACGCAAGTCCATCCAGGTGCTCTGGGTCTTGGGCAGCAAATGCTAGAGCACTGCAAGAACCATCTTCTCTTTCTTCTTCCGCTTCCTCTTCTTTTCCTCAAAACGTTCAGTAGCATCAGCAAAAAATGTGACCTCATCCTTGGCCTCAATCTCCCTCTTCAGGAACTGGAGCCCTGCCATGTTGAATCCCAGCACATCCTGCAGGGACAGACCAGCACCACACTATGAGGCACATCCCAAGCTTGTTAGGGGCAGAGAGTCCTGCACTGGACACCCTCTACTGAGATGATGAAAAAAAGACAATCCACAGATTTAAAGAAAGCAATGTTAGTTTAAATGTAAACTTCATCTGAGCAGGAAACCAGTCAGTCCTGCACTCAGCTCCTCACAGTCCTCTCTTAAGAGCAGCTATAATCCACTGTATTTTCTGAAAGACAGGTTGCTGGCAGGCACCTGAAGTTTCCTCTGGGAAAAAGCACAGTCTGCATTGAGGTAGCAGCCCACAGAGAAGCCCAAGAGAAGCAGGGAGTTTCTTTACCTCCTACATATTTAGAAACTAGCAAGCCAAGATTCAAACACATGTATCAGAAAACCAAGTGCAAATGAGGCAGGGAGCACAAGTACAAGCTCACCAACTGAGTATTCTCACATGAGGAGGAACACAAGGAAAAGGCAGCCTAGTTGTAAAAGAGGATGGTTTGAATAAGCTCAGATCCCCAACCAACTTCCCCACTGGACACCAAAGACAACTCATGCTCACAAACATTGTCTCTTCCCATTATTCTAGATCCTGGAACAGGGGAGGGTGCAACACTCACCCGGGCCTCACTGACTCTGGAGATGGTGGTTTTCTTCAGATTTTCTATCACTGTCACCAGCATCTGGTTGCTTGTGATCTGCCCGAAATGTATCCTGGGAACAAAGCAGGCAGTGAAGTATTGCAGCATTGTTCTTAGAAACATCACAAAGCCCCTCTCCTGAGCCTCTGTACGTTCTGGACATACTTTTTTTTAAAATTAGTCTTCCCCAGACCAGCACTGTAACAGGCATGGACAAATGTATCTGGAAAAGCTGTTTTCTGAAGTATAACAATGGTTCAAGTGGAAGGTCTTTCTGAGGACACAGGCTCTACAGTGACTCTGCCACCACCGGTGCCTCATCAGACTTGATGTGGGATCTTTCATTCCAGTGAGACTCGGGCCACCAGGACCAGCAACCCCATCTGGGCACGTCAGCACTCTGCATCCAATCAGTTCATTCCCACACACTCTGGGCTGCAGAGATTCCTTATCTCTTGCAAAGACCACATGTTTATTCTCAAGGATGCTTCCCAATATTTCAGGCCCAGAGACTCCTAAGAAAGCCCAGATACTGTCTGGGCAGATAAAGGACTCACTTGAGCAGGAAGAGGAGAGCTCGGCACAGAAGCTCAACATCTGAACCCAGCTGAATATATTCATTGAAGAGTCTGAGCAGGTCAGGGACATAGGAGAAGGGCAGAACCAGGAGAGACTCTTCCAGCTCACTGAGGGAAAAAGTAAAGGGACACAAGCATTAGTCTCAGCCACTACCTGCTCCAGATGAGCAGGAAACACATCCACATAGGTAGGTTCTGGTACTGAGCTGTACTAAGCATTCCTCACAGCTCGTCCATGACTGCCCACACCTGCACCAGATGCCCTGCATCTGCACAGCCCAGGCATCTTGTGGCACAGGGAGTAGGCACACAGCCTTCCCTCCTCAGCATTCCCAAACTGCCCTCCATGTACATGCGGATCTCCAAGCAGTCAACCCACACCCACAAGCTTCAGCCCATACTCCCATGGAAAGAACACTTCCCATTCCCCAATTCCACACATGGTCCCAAAGAGGCTGCTGGGAACAGTGACTCCAGATTCTCTAGCACTGCCTACACCTCACATGAGAGACCACTCAAGGACCCCAGCCAGTCCTGGGCCTAGAAACCCAACACTCAGTCACAAATCTGTTCAGCAATAAAGCTCTTGGGACTCACCTCAACTTGACCTTCTTGAAAACTTCCAGCACGTACACAGAAGGCTGCAACAGAGGAAAGACACCAGCCCTGCTTAACAAGAAACATTCCAGGACTAACATGCCCAAAGGTCCATTTCACACAGTTAAAAACACACTATCACATCCTGTGAGACAGACACATCAAGCTGAATATAACAAAGAGGAAACCCCTTCAGCTTCGATCTGCTGCCACTCTGAGAAGTTCTCCCTTTTCTCAAGGTACTCTACACTGGTGAAGTATACTATGAAAAATACAATCTATATTAAACCAGCTAAATCATCTCAATTCATGTCAATGAATCTTGTACAAACTGGACAAAAAGCTTGGTAAAATAAATTATATACATAAAATCTTATACAAACTTATCTCCCAGACTTAATTCCTGCTACTTCCGTTTATCTGCTGAAAGTGTTTGGCAGACGCAGAGCAGAGCTAGGAACTGGGAAAGAAAAGTGCCTCTAACTACTACTAACAAGTCATAGGATTTCATTCACTTCTGTTCAGTCTATCCAACTTATAATTAAGTAGACCTATAATCATGAAGGAAAGGACAGAAGGGCTCTTGCAAGGTGGTTACAGGTAATTAGAAGGAAGACAAAGGCTGTTTCATCTGGCACTGACACACAGCTTCACACAACCTGGTCTAGTGGGAGGTGTTCCTGCTCAGGGCAGAGGGGTTGGAACTAGATGATCTTTAAGGTCCCATCCAACCCAAACTATTGTATAATTGCATGAAAAGGGATGAGTGAAAAAACAAGGATGTTCCTCAGCATGCTTAAAAAATACAGTCTGGGAGTGCACACTGGAATAAACCAGGAAAACAAAAACTTATCTACTCAGAGTAGTGCATTTTTATTTATCAATGAAATCCATGCATCCTTGTCTGTGTATTTTGTAATATGCCAAAAATTCTCAGAATTTAGTGAAACCTGTTGTGCAGTAGTATGACATGAGTGAATAAGGGCACCAGCTCTAGCCTGCAATACCTGGGCATTGAAAATACCATTCAGAATTTTCTCAGTGTAAACTCTGCAGGAATACGAACAGAATCAGTAACTGGTGTAGCAACACCACATAAATAAACCTGGGAAAGGTTTGAACTAGCTTTCCCATATCTTGGAGAATACTGTAAACCTCTGATTGATGGTAAGGAACATGGTAAGGTCATGGTTACCATCAGAGTCGTTTAACCCTGACAGGGTTAAACTTTTGTAACACACATGCATGATACTAAAAAATAAAAAATAACAAAAAAGACCCCATCAACATGAAAACCCCAAATTATGTTCACTTTGCACAAGCAAAAAAAAGGTGAACCAAGCAGTCCTTCCCCACAGCAACCCAGCATGTTGGCTCAGCCAGCAAATCAACCAGCCCCATTCCAGCTGAGAATGGACTACAACCTGTGGCCTGGGCATTCCACTTACTGTAATATTTCCATAGGCACGGAGAACGGGATTGACAGGAAAGGGAACCTGGAGACACAGAATGGGTTAGAATGAGGCAGGTGTGTGTGTATAAACGCACATTCAGAGCAAACTTTTACCCAGAATAGAAGAGAGTGAGTGTCTTGAGTGTATTGAGTGTCTTCCTGTGATTCCCACACCTCTACCCTCCCCAGAATGTTGCTGAAGGCCTCATTTGCAGCCAATCAGACAATCCCATTCTCAGACATATATGACTAACTCAAACATGGATGGATTTCCTTCCACTTCTTGTCACTTTTCCCACTTCTATCACAACCCTTTATTTAGCAGGGAGTTGAGATGAAGGCAAAGATGAGGCTTTAGGATGAATGTGTAGCAGCACACTCTTTCAGGGACAAAACTTACATCCTGCTATGACTTTAACTATAAAGATTATTGGAAAGAACACACCCCTAATTATGCCCCAGAGCACGGTGCCATTCAGTTCTCCAAAAGATTTGAGCAAATGTCTGCTGTTTCCAGCTGCCCTGACTTTATCTGCATGCTATGCCTTTCCACCAGTGATGGAAGGACACAGCCAACACACCTTGGGATTGTTAACGTTCCTCAGTCTTTTACCTCTTTTCCTGCAGCTTCGCATATAACATTGTGTTCCTTTAGTTTTGCCATCTCTTCTCTGTACAGCTCAATAGCTTCCATGATCCTCTCAGTCTGTGCAGCACAAGAACAGCACATCAGTGACACCAGACAAGCCAGGGCAAGGCTCAGCTGGACAGATGGAGGTGGAAGCAGAGGTGGTGACACAGAGCACCACATGGCATCTCCCCATATAACCTCTACTCCAGACTGACAACTACCGTGAACACACAGGTCATGTCCTGAAGATGTCACACACCATCCACATCCCCCCACTGCCCTGGGTGCTCTCTGCTGCAGCTTCAGTTGAGGCAAGTGCGAGGGTCAGGCCATTTTGACTATTCATATTAAGCATTTTCTCTGAAAATCACTAAACTGTTGAAATCTGCAGCCATGGAATTACCCATCCCCACAGCTTCCTAGTACAATCTCACCTCAAGCACCACAATAGATTTCCACCTTCCACAGATGCCCACTGGACTGCACAGCCCTTCAGGGAGAGGCCTGATGCCTCGAGAACATACCAGCTGCCTTGTGCTCCTTTGGGATGAAAACCCCACAGGGCAAGAGCAGCTCTGTCTGTCCCACATGTGACAGGCAGCTGCAGCTACAGGAGCCCCACATCTAATTCCTGTCAGGAGGAAAGAATTCCTGGTGTGTGACTGTCCAGAGTCAAAACCCTCCCTGCTGACCACGGAGCAGGACAGACTGCTCCTGCAGGCAGAGGTAATCTGCCCTTATGTGACAGCACAGATTACTCTTCAAACTGATGCTGTGACCCCGTGACAGCCCCCCTTGAGAGACTGGTAAGGCACAAAGCCACACTGGCAGAGCAACACCACCTTACCGCTTTGATGGTTTCAATGGTCTTCTTTCCTGCCAGCCCTGTCTCTCCTTGCCTCTCTCCAGCCACCTACAAATTACAAAATACAGAGCTGCAGTTCCATCCTTCCACAGTACAGAGCCAACTGCATCATGGAACAGCCACAGCATCAGCACCACCTTCCCCCCTGGACCACCTCAAAGCAAGAAAATGATGCATCCTCTCTGATGCCTCTTCTATGCCTCTTCCAAAAATAGTTTTCCCTGGGTTTGTACAGTCAGACTGACACACATTCAGATGCTGCAACTCACCACAGGCTGCTCTTCCTTTGCCACACTCTCTTCATATTCAGCTTCTCGTTGCTACAGAGGATGAAAACACAACATATTAACAGGGGTGAGCAAGGCAAGGGTGCAAGTCCCTTCCAGACTGTTTGAGCAAGGCAAACTGCAGGGCTTCAAGCTGCCCACTGCAAAAGCAGGACCAATCAGCAGAGACCAACAACGCCAGTGGCAAAATGCCTATGTCTCCCTGGTCCCAACCCAGGGATTGAACTCCAGAATCTCTCAAAAACAAAGAAATCCAGGTCTCTGCTCTGGATGTAGGAACAGCCCTTCAGAATCCCACCAAGCTGAGACAGACACCACAGTTCAACACCACACCTTTCACTAGTCACACAATACAGAGGGAACAAATCTAGAAAAGTCCCAGGGTTGTCCTGGGCTGCAAAAGGAAAGAGTCTCTGGTCTGCCATCTCTCACATGAAGGGGCAGCAATTATGTAACCCATAATTCCCTATTTGTGTATTCATGCCCACCCTGCTATTCAAACTTGACCCAAAACAAACTTTTCTGGAATCTGGAAAAGAGGTATCTCTGTCTCTCCTTTTACCAAACACAGGGCATCAAGGTACAGCTTGTGGGTCTGCTCTTGCAAACAGGCTGGGATAAAAAAACCCCGAACACCCACTGCAGGTTTCTCATCCACTCCTGCTTCTGCATTTCTGCCTCCTTCCCCCAACGCCGTGATCTCAGAACTACCTTAAGAAGGGGTGACAGAGACAGGGTTCTCTGAGGGATCCAGTGAAAAGATAAGAGTTACAAATTGTTCCAAGGACATCTCCAACTGATACATGAAACAAACACATCAGCCAACCCCAATGGTGGCTCAATACTGGAACAGGTGCTCAGACAGCCTTGAAAATCTCTTTCCTTGGAGATGTCAGTGTATGAAGGTAGGTCTCTGAGCAGTCTGATAGAGCTTTAAGATTATCCTGCAGTGAGCAAGAAGTTGGACTAGAGACGTCCTGCCTTTCCTTCCTATTGAGGTTCTTCTGAGTCTGATTCCTCCCAATGCATGCTCAAATGGAATAGAAGGGGCTTCTTCCAGCATCCCTGAGCTCTGGGGCCTGCTACTGAGACAGAACAGACCTCTCGGAGTCGGAAAAGGGAAAAACTGCATTTAATAGGAGCAGTGCTCTCCATCCCTCCACATCAGCTACCTGCTGAACTGCTTCCCAAGCACACTTGTGCTGAAAGGAACACAAGAGAATGACAAAGACTGTAAGCAGCAGACCTGTAGAAAATCACAACTAAAGACAGAAAAAAACAGGTCTGGAAGTAATTTTTGGTAGGAAAGATGCAACTCTCACCATCTCCCTCTCGTCTTCCAAAATAAGTGGCTCCCTTGTCCTTTCCCAGAGGCGCAGGGACTTGTCATGGGATGCTGACACCACGTAGTCTCCATTGGGACTGAGTGCCAAACACCACACCTCCTGGTGATGCCCCTGCATAGATGACAGAAGAGGTATGACATTAAAACCACCCAACTTCCACCCCTGAGGAAAATGCTGCTCATGCAGGGATAACGCTTCCTTCCAACAGACTCCAAAACTTCCTACCTCCAGTGTCTGGACATATTCAAATTTATCTGCATCCCACTGCTTAATCTTGCTGTCCTTTCCAGCTGTGAAGAAGAGATGGGATTTGGGCACAAACTGCAGATACATCACACTGGAAGAGAAAAAGGCTCAAATTTACCCACTTGGGGAACACTGCAGAACTCCCCCTGCTCTATACTGGACAAAAGGATTATTGCTGTATCACAAGCCCTTGGAGACAAGTCCACAGCCCAGAGATGCCGTATGATTGGACTAACCTGTCGTCATGGGCAAAGAGAGAACGGTGACAGTCCCCAAAATCCAAGCCCCAAATCTTCACATTCCTGTCAGCAGAGCCGGTTGCAATTAGAGTCCCATCCTAGAGAGCAACAAAGAGAGAGCAAGGTGTGGGTAACTGGCTGGCAGCCCCATGAGGAACTGCTGCTGCCCCAGTGACTCAGCACTGCTGAGCAGGCAGACACCTGGCTCCTGAAATATGGCCTCCTGATCCCTCCACCCCCTCACCAGTGGCCCATTCTCTGGTACTGGCACAGCCCACACTGGCACTCTGGCCCTCCTCTGACCTTCTGCAGGTATTTGGCTATATCTTGATAGTCTTGGCTTTCAATGAGCCTAATTCCAAAGATACCCCAGAGCAAGATGCAGCTCAAGAATGAACAGGCACAAAAAGGCTGCTCCCTCTCAGCACCTACCCTCTGATCCCACTAACAATTCAGGCTCCTCTCACACAGGAACTTCAGCAGAAAGCAGGCTGTACCTCTTACAGTGAGTGTAAGGAACCATTACAGCATTTTGTTTTCCACTCACTCACAAAATGCCCCAGGTCAGTTCTGTCATGACCCCAACTCTGATACCCCTTCCAGTGAGCACAGGACTGCAGATTAAGAAGGGGCTTGCTGTGTCCCACCCAGAAACTGTTAAGTCAGGAGCAAGGAGGAGACAAGAAAGCATAATCCTAGAGGCCTTGATGCCAGCAGAGGTTCTCACATTCATTCATATCACCACAGTCCTATGTTACACAACCCTAATGATACTTACATAGCAGATGTCCATACACAGCACTGGCAGCTTGTGTCCATACAGAGAGAGGAAAAACTGAAGCAGAACAACAGTGACTCAGTTAGACATGCTGAGTAGAGAGGTGTGAAAATCTCAGGCTCCAGGCTACTTCTGCTCTGCCTCAGGAGCTGTTTTTCAAGCGCTGCCTCACTTTCATTCTTGCCCTGAACACTGTTAGCAGCAGGTTCATGAGGGCAGAACTGAGAAGAAGGTGGAAGTGCCCAAGCAAGCTGAGCTAGCTCTGTTTGCTCTCTAGCTAACTCTGGTGCCAATCACCACTGCCTATGGAATTTATTTCTGTTTCTCTCCACGTAACTGTCAGCACCAGTTTGTCTTATGTCACTCCCTAACATTCACATGTAAATACTCAGCTCACAAATACACCACACACTGCTCACAAGGAAGGAAGGTTCTCCTCCCGCAGCCTTTGCTTTTGCCATGCCCTACTTAACACCACGTGAGACACATTCATCCCCACCCTTACAGTGCCTGACAGATCTGGAGTACCACCAGGTCTGCAGGGTTTAGAATGAACCTTGCCACCTGCAGGCTCATTTTTTAAATGAAAAATGGATCTTCCTGTTCCCAGTGTGGAACAGCCATGGTTCTGCCAGGTTTGCCAGCAAACAGGCCCCTGAAGCAGGATGCATGGTCTCTCTGACTCTTACTGGTGTTCCAAAATAAACAGACACCTTTCCTTTGCATTCCTAATCTTGCAGGCTTCAGTTACATCCCTTCCTGCACAGCCTCACAGCCCATTTGGTCATGCACCTTGAGTGTGTCAACGTAGAAAACCTTCACAGTGCAATCCAGTAAGGAGACAGCCAGCAGCTTCTGATTGGGGCTGTACCGCACACAGAGCACGTCTTCATCCAGCTGTAAAATGCGTACATGTTTCATGGAAAGCCTGGCAACCAGAGGGAAAAAACAAATGTTATCCCAAACAAACTAGGAAGAGATATGGATACAAGTCTCACACTGCAACCTGGGAAAGCAAGGAATTCTAACATGCACCACCTCATTCCTCACTATGACTAGGACTGGAAATCAGCAGGCTTTGATGGCTGATGAACTTCCCTGCTAAATTTACGGTAACGATCTGCAGGCCCAGCCTGATTAGACACTAAATTCACACACAAAAAGGGATCAGAATGGGGCAAGTGCCCTTCTCCACCTAAGCTCAGGTCTTCACAAAACTCCACTGAGCCCACACTCTTCTCCACGTGTTCCACACAGATGTCATGGGCAGTTCTTGCAGTGCATAGCAAAGGCCAAAGCAACCATCAATGACAATGGAACCTGCACAAGGTTTATCTTCTCACCTTTTCTGAACACTGCTCCCATCTTTCACAAGCTCAAACTCCCAGAACTTGACACATTTATCAGCACCTCCTGTCACAAAGCCATGCTGCAGGGGAAAACAGAAAAGTTTGAACTAGTTGTGAAACTAGTTGCTATCGCCCAGAGAAAGTCTATAGCAAGGAACTGCCAACACACAGGAGGTTTTTGAAATGTCCCATATTCCTACAGCATTAATGATTAAGTGGACACCACCAGGAGCACTTGCTCTGGTTAGAGCATGCATTGACTGAGCAACAACAACAATTTCAAAAGCTCTACCTTTTTTTGGAGGTCTAAGACAAAGACCCCAATGTAAAACAAAACCTGGACTGACACTTTGGGATTGAAAGCAGTCATCTCAGCTGCAAGAAACAATATACTTATGTTTTGTGGGCAACTTGAGACTCTCACTGTTACTGGATCACACATGCCTTACCACCACCCTACAAACAGAGCCTTTTAAAGGAACAACAGTCCAACATTTTACATTAAGAACAAGGGTAAAATCTATCCCTTATTTTGTAATCTGTAGGGTGGATGAATATCAGGCAGATTACTTCTTCCTATGGTTTTGATTCCACTAGAAAGTTCTTAGACACTACCACCTGCTTTCTCCACCTCTGGAGGGTGAGGGGTTCCATGCTTCCATGGAATAAAGCATGTGCTGCAAAACAAATTCCACGGTGCAAACAGTACTATGGGAAGGAATTACATGAAAAAATGTGCAATAGATGATACTTAAAAGGATGGCTGAGTTACCTGGTCTGGTGAAAGAGCAATGGACCACACTGCCCCATCGTGAGCATCAAGTGTCTCTATCAGACTGCCAGAAGCCAGGTCATACAGCTGCAGCTTTCCTGTCTGGGGAAAAAAAGTCATAGAGGAAGAATCAGCCTCTACTCACAATTTGTGATAGCTCCTGGCAGAAGAGCTCCCTTCCACCCATGTCCCCAGCAGCCAGCTTCATTAGGTGGCTCTTACACACAGATGCCTAAACTCCTGATCTCCATCAGGCCTTCCCAAAGCTCTCCCCTGCTGTCCAGCTCAAGCCACAAGAGCTCTTTAACGACTCTGGGAACACAGCAGTGCTCCAGATCAGGAGAGGCAATGCATTTTCTGTGAGGGTGCCTTAACAACGTTTTTCTAACACACTCCCAGACCTGGGCAGTTTGGGGTCAGAGAACCACTCCTTACCTTGGTCCCAATGATGACCTGCCGATCTCCAGGAACAAAGAGTGAGCAGAGCGCGTACTCACACTCCATTGTCCGGATGCACTGCAAGGTCGACCTGTGGACAGAGCCCAAAACCTCTTATCACACAGAGAATCTGGCCTGCTCAGTGAGACATGTTCCAGTGTGGCCTCTACCTACAGCTGTCTTTCAGCTGGGGTCAGAAGATAAGCCACCACCATCCTATTGACCCTAACACTATCCAGGACTACTGCTAACAACATTTCCATAAAAGCATGCCATTATGTTGTCCATCATGACTTACTGCTGCTGTGAGCAGGAACAGAGCTCCTAATTTCAAAGAACAATTCAGGAAAGGAGGGAGGAGTGTAAGATAGTGTGCTCAGAAGAAAATAAGCTTGAAATCAGCACCAGTCAAGAAACACTGGGACGACACTCCATATCAACACACAACACCCTAGATCAATGCAATAGCCTACTTAGACTAATCAGATCCTTCAGGTAAGATGTCAGGAGACCCACATCTTCCCTGAAGAACAGGAAGTAGCTTGTTTAAGGTAAAAAATAGAAGAAAACCCATAGCAAGATACAGTCTATACCCGACTGCTATGTATGACCTTTGTGTTTAGACCTTGTGCTGAAATTTTAGATCTATAGCTTCTCAGTTTCCCTAATAAGGAAAGAAGAAAAATAATCTTCTATTTACTTCCTCTACTTCATTCACTGTTTTATCTCTTTCCATTGTCCCCTCTTATGACTGCTTTTCTTAACACAGCATCCCTGAATTCTGGGAGACTGACACAACTGGACTGCATACCTGTTCCAAATCTTCACAGACTCTGCAGCTGCTGAGAGAATGGCAATGTTGTCAGAGCTAAAAGCCAATGTCCTGACATCACTGCGGTGGCCTCCAATGGTTATCCTGGACACACAGACAGCCTGGGGCACTTGTGCTGACAGGTCCAGGTTGTACAACTCAAGGACGTTGTTCTGGAGCAGCAGCACCATCTTCAGCTCTCCTTTTGGAGAGAGAATCAAGTCAAATGACCTGTTTGATTAGACAAAATCAGAGCTGTACACAGGAGCAATAAGACAAAATGTAGGAGGGATCAAATATCAAGAACAACTGAGACAGAGGAATAGAGACAGAGCACATCCAACAAGCAAGGGCACACTGAGCCACACAGGTGTGAATGGACTGGAGATTATGGTAGGCCTCTCCCCAGGTCCAAGCTAAACACATGCTGAGGGGGAAACTTCTTCCACCTCTGCCTGCACTAAGCCATGCAGAGCTCTCCCCAGGTAGCTGCATAACTACTGATCAGACTCTACAACAGACTTTCCACTCACTTGATTTTAGAAGAAGCTTTGACATTAGTGACCCGCTGAATTTCCTCCCGCAGGCTCAGCTCCACGCTCCTTTCAGGCTCCTCTTCAGAATTCTGTCTGGAAATGTCAGATAAAGGAGGAGAGTCAAATGAGACAGCACAGCCAACACAAACAAACACAGCAACACAGAAAACATAAGGAAATAACTTAGCCTGCTGAAAACAACTTCCCTCTTATCCAGCATTGCTAACCACATTTAGGAACAGGTTGGGCAGTGAAGTTCATGCCAGTATGCAGACTACTAAAGACACAAACTGTCCTAAAAAAGGCAACCTTCTCTGGAGCCAAAACACAAGGCACATTACAAAGATGGACACAAAGCAGGCAACAGAAGCTGTGTTTGAGAGCAAGATCAGTTTCTGTTCATCTCCTATCACTCACCAAAAGCTCTCAGCCATTGCCAAAATGCACTTCCAGATTTACATGGCCTGTGCTTTAGTTTCTACTCTGGAGACAGACGCCTCCCTAAGGGCTGTTCTGAGGCACCTGTGAAGTGCCAGGATATGCAGAGACACTTCAGACAGAGTAAACATTAAGAAAGCTCTCACCTGTATCTCTGCCTGCTGTAAAACAGGAGATGAGGTATCAGACTCACTGTGACTTCTCAGATGAAACTCTCATTCTTGCATTGCCTACCAAGGACTTACTTTGATGCACTGAGCAGTATAAACACCAACGTCAGGTAGAGTTGAGCAGCTCTGAAAAACCCATTCTATGTCCATTTCTTTGCGCACTTTAGCTTTTTTTTTTTTCAGGGGGAAGACTCAGAAAGAAAGATATGTCTGCCCAGACAAGCACCAAGGATGCACAGGAACAGCAACCCCAAAATACAACAGCTAGCACAAAGAGAATGGCCAGAAGCTTGGAGTTCAACCACTGTGTAATGCTCCTGAAGAGCTTTTCTAACCGAAGAGCTTTTCTAACCAAAGAGCTTTTCTAGAATCTTCTGGACACAGACAGCATCCAAAAAATTACTTACTTGGCTTTTTTCCTTGCTTTCTTCATTTTCTTTTCCAATTTCTTTTGGATTTCCTCTTCAGAAAGGACAGAGAACACTTCCAAAACAGCATCAGTTCCCTAGAGTCAGAGCAAACAAATTCAAAGGTATGCAAAGCCCTGGCTGGCCCTTACAGAATGTACTCAAGGTCTCTATCAGCCTTCTTTAGAGCTCAGTAGCAGAGCCCCCCACTACTCACATGGCAGGCCAAAAGCTTGCCCATCCGGTCTGTGCCAAGAGTCACCACTCGGTCTCTCCCTTCCCGCATGATGGATCCAACTTTGCTGCACTTAATGATGCGCTACAGGGAAAGAGGAACAAACTTGGGCCTGGAAGGTCAAGTGATTTTCTCAAGCAAACTCAGAAATCTGCTGATAAGGGAAGTCAAGTAAAGGGGGAAATGAACATATAGGGTCCTGGTAGAACAGCTAGTAAGGATAATAAAGGGACAAAACAAGCATCTGTGTGAGCTACAAGCTTATCTCCTTGTGTTTCATTGCATTTCAGCTGAAAATAATCATTGGCAGTCTCAGTGGAAGAATAAAAACTTCATTGGCAAACCATTGCCATTTAAGAGACGGCTGAATTTTTATGCTACAGAGACAGCAAAGCTCAGTCAAAAGAAGCAGAGAAGGTAAGAACAGAGACTCTTAAACAGGGCATTTAAGAGAGAGAAATCCTCTGGAGAGGAAGCCAGAGAACTAATTAACAAGGTCAGGTATCTACCACAACTACAAGCAGTCTGAGATCTGAGCAGTACCCCAGGAAGTCCTACTAGAAAGACAGATTCAATGAAGTCTCCAGCAGCAGCACAAGTGGGAATGGCTTTCTGCAATCCAATTTCACACGGTATTTCATTACAGTGCAACTCTGAGCTCTCTGCAAAGCTGAGCATCAGTACTGAACTCAGCAACTGCCAACCAGCTAGTAACTATTTTATTTCTATGCTGTTTGATGAAAGAGCTCTATTAGCACTGTTTATACATTTGCTAGTCCTTCTGAAATAGAAAGCAAAGAAAAACTGTCAGTGGAGCATAAAACTGTGGGTGTTTTGGCACACATACTTCTGCTAATGTTTTGCAGGTAGATGAGGCAGCAACTGCTGCTGAGGAAGCTGTTATGGAACAAGACAAGAATTACCACATTTTCCCAAACAAGCTAAATACGACCCTCAGGATATCAACCATGCAAATGGGGGTTAGATACACCATCTCATAGACAGCATGGAAAACTGATCTTACTTCCTCAGGATGCTCATCCAACTCTAAGGTCTCATCCTCTTCAGTGTTTTCTTCTGCTCCAGGTGAAGACGACCCTTTGCTTTTCTTGGATTCTGGTTCATCAGGATCTTTTACCTGCTCACAGAAAAAGAAAAAAAAAACAACAAAAGGGGTACCTTAAACCTCAAGAGCTACGGTATTGTGGTTTCTGTCTCACACTTCATTTCCCTAGAGGTACAATGCGTTAGCATACACTGGAGTGTCCTGCAGCATTCCTGTAGGCACCAAGCACTCCATGTGCTCCCGTGATTATCACCCACCCACAGGGCTGTCTTCTCTAGCCATAAGTCAGAAGGCAGGAAGATCTGACACACTGTGGAAATCTTGTTCTGGCAGTGCTCACAGCTTCACCTGAAAGCTCAGAACACAGCAAACAGCAAAACACGAGCAGCTTCTGGACCCCTCAGACTCCAAAGACATTGCTCTGGCTGTTTCCCAGAACATCCACCAGATTTTAGTATGTTCCAGTTCCACCTCAGTTCAAAGAAAGCAGTTGGGAGGGGAAGACTGAGGGGTTACAGAGGTGTGGACCCCTGCCCCTAATTTAGCTGTGTCTTAAACCAGGTTTTCCCCTGATGGGGGAGTGATTCTAAAGAAACTTTCAGCACTCTCTGCTTTAAGATAGTTTATTAAGTCTTATCAGAGAAGTAAGGTCACTAGCGTGACCCAGACACAGCACACAACAGAGAAATGCCACAGAATGCCTGCTTATCAAGATAACACGGCCTTCTTAAAGGTAAATCATCCAATTAAAACTTAGAACGAAAGATATTTTTACTTTTCTACCAATGTTAGACAAATGCTTTTGTAACGTATACAGGAACTGCGGAATTTTTCATCCAAAAATTTTTAGACACCTTTTACTGCAGAATACGGCATACTAGAAGAAGAAGAAGAAAGTCTAGAAACAACAACAATCCTCCATTTTGGAGTTTTTGCTTTTTATCTATTTACTACATTAATAAACCCAACACCTTTCGATTTTTCACCCTGTGATAACCTTACATAACATTCTATTATTTAGTTCGCACAGCAGTAGATTCTAGTTCTTCCCAAAGAGTTGGCAGTTTTCTCCATGGATAAAGATCAAAAACAGTGCTGTCCAGGGGGGAAGAACCCTTCAAAACAGGCAAGGAAATATTCTCTGCATTCAGGGCTCCCACAAAGAGGGAATGTCTTACCTCCTGGATGTACATGAGATCCCACACCCGCAGCTCACTGTCAGCACTCCCAGTGATCAGACGCTTCTCTTTGGACAGCAAAGCCATCCCCCAGACCTGTCCAGAGGCACAATGTGAGGAACTGACTCCTTTAACTATCACAACAAAAGCCCAGTATCTTTAATTGATTTATTTAAACAGCAGCCAAATAGAGACTGTATCTAGCTGGGACCTCCTCTGGGGACATCTGTTTTGGAATTGCTACCCACTGCATGTGATGACAGCTTTTGGAATGTTTGGAAGTTTCTCATTTGCTCATTCCTAAAGCCTAATGATAGGTAAAATGTATGATGGTGCTAGTTTACAACTCCTGAGAGCAAGGAAAGCACAGCATGGGCCACGACATCCCAAGTCCCTTCAATCCAACAGCTCTCCACACATCCCCTTTTTACCTCAGCTCGGTGTCCAACCAGAGTTTTGAAACAGTGTTGGGTGTCCAGATCCCACCATTTCACCAGTGTGTCTTTGGCACTGGAACAAAGAAGAAAAACTCAGACATGAGGGAAGACTCCAGAGCTCACCACTAAGTGGTAGAAATACAAAGAACCTAAAACATGTCAGAATATATCACAGAGCAGCTGCTCAAACATCGAATTTTGCAAGCCAAACAAAAACAAAGAACAGCAATGCTGCAAAAAGATATCTATCAAGTCACTGAAGCTGACCTGGCAAATATTTGAAATTGCATTAAGAAATGGGTACCATCTACCAAAATACTACTTTTTCCATCTGGGGAAAGAAAAAAAGCAAAAGAAACTTGTTTTAATTTTAAACTGAACTGACTGCATGCACTTTTCTATTAAGCTAGTAAATGGCATATTAAAAAGTAAAAAATTCCTGACTTATATTTCAGCAAGACTATCTCCTGTCAACCACTTATTATTAAAGGGATTCAGTCAATTTGCAGCTCATTTAGTTGAATAACTAAATATCAACTAAAAAAAACCCCTATCATCTTTTAATTAATTTGTGTATTTACAGCTTACAAGGAAGCAATTTTTCTGTCACACTGCTGTGTGAATTACACATACAGAAGGGAAGTCTGCTCAATTCTTCAAGATAAACAGAAAAAACCACCAAAATGGTTATTTACATAATGGACATGTTACCACTATTCTTTGTTACAATAATTTTAAACTGATGGATTTACCAACAACTTAAACCATTTTCCAAATACTTTTTGCAGTATGGCCATTTCAGGAATGGATTCAGGAACCAGACTTAAAAAAATATGTGGATGTGACAAAATCACATTCAAAGATGCTGGTGGGTCTGATATATCACAAGACAAGAAGGAAAATAAAAATGGCTGCAGCACATAGGACGTCTAAATGGCAATACAACCATGCCTGCTTTCCTGATCAACAATTACTCTTAGTCTGGCTCACCAGGTGACCAACAGGTTCTTCTCCTTCAAGAAAAGGACTTGAGTGATAACATCCTTGTGTCCCCTCAGCCGGTACAGGCCACTCTCATTGATGACATCCCACACGATGACTTCTGTATCCTGGAACAGAGAGAGTGTCTCCATGGGACTGGCCCTTGTCTCTGCAAAACTTCTGCCATGAGACTGAAAAGATTACCTGAGAGGACACTTTCTCACCCTCAAGGATGATTAATGCAAATGATATTGCTTCCCCAAAGGTGCAGTCAGACTGTTAAACGTACTGCTGTCTCAGCCTGAGACACTTTTTCTATTCCTGATCTCCCAAGATTCTTCACTTTAACAGCTCTACCAGTACCCTACTCCTGCCTGCAGCCCCTGCTGCTCCCCCAGCCCTGGGCTCCCCAGCTCCTCTCACTGCCATCCTCTGGCCATGGGCAGAGACCACACTTAAAATACTGAACATTTCAGTGCAGGTCAGCTTTCCCCATGGGGCATCTCTGTGAAAGGGCCATGCTCCAGGTGTGAAAGCCTCACCTTTGAGCCAGACACCAGCCTGCCACCCAGGTGGTCATACTGCAGGGCTGTGACTGCAGCCTTGTGTCCATTGAAAGTGATAGTCGATTCTCCACTTAGGAGGTTGAAGACATGGATTGCTCCATCTTCATAGCCAACAGCCAGGTGCAACCCATCTGGAGAGGGGCAGAGGCAACTGACTTCCTGCTTGAGACCCTTAAGGATAAGGACCTGCAGTTTTTAGGAGACAAAACACATACAATGTTGATAAATAACATGTCAGAGTCAGATACTTACACAGCAGAAAGAATATAGTCTACTGTTTTCCTGAACTTCCAGGTGAGCACTTCTGCCACTTTGTAAGTTTATAAGTCCATTTTTCAACTTCCTGCACCAAATACAGTGTCATTAACCCCATTTTCCAAGGCAATCAGCAGCTAGAATAGAAGCAGTTTCTCACAATCAAACATGAAGCTGGTGCAGAATGAGCCTTGGAACCCAGAACCTGAAATTTCTGCCCCCACATATTAAGTGCCAGAGAGAAAGAAACATTGTTTGAAAGTTGGAAAGCTTCTTTCTGACTCTTGCCTGGCCTTTCTTGGGTATAGGACAGAGCTGCTTTTCCATAGACTGCACAGGAACTTGAGAATCTCCAAAACAACATACCAAGTCAGCACTCAAGGGGCTGTGAAACAAAACCAGATTTCAGTTTGTATGGACAGTAGTACTTACAGTGATTTCTGAATCTCACAGGAGACAGTGTGTGGTAAAAGTCCTTAAAGTTACAACTCACAACCTCCCTAGAGGATTCAACTTCTACATGGAATGCCCAGTTCCAAGCCAAAACACAAACTCTATGACATCGCTGATTCATCCAAGAACATTCACACAGCCAGCTGAACAGGAAGCAGCTTTCCAGTTACTGTGACAGCAATTGCTCTTCCACTACTGAGGTCCTAAGGCAAATGTCAAGGGATCCACAGTGTGATTCAGCCATTGTAGGACGAAGTCAAGATATAACAAATTACTCTCACAGCAAGAGCAGAGCAGCAGGACCACCACTCCCTCCCTCTAACAACTGACAGCTACAAATTACTATCAAAAGAAAACAAAGGTGAGAGTTGCTGCATTCCAGATATCCATTATCCAAATCATCCATAGCTTCATCTGTTCTATGTATGGTGGTGCTGACTGTTAGATTTCAATAAATACAAACCTTATAAATCCCTTAAACAGAAATAACCAATTACTTTCTTGTAACAAGCAAAACTTTCTTGTAAGCATCCAAAATTGCAATTTATTTTGGACTACTCCAGAGGTAACACTATGCAGAATCCTCTTCGACCAGGGACCAGCTTGAGGAACTGGAAGACAACAGCGTGATGGGCCAGGACGAAGCCAGAGCTGCAGACTCGCACCATAACCAAACCTCACGCTGTACTCACCCTTCCCAAGAGGGGAGAAGGCTGTGGAGGTGTCGCTTCCCTCCAAACGCCGCCCAGTAACATAAACCGCTCCGCTTCAGGCGGCCTAAAAGCCCCGCACGCTGCACCCCAGCCCTGCCCCTGCACCGCATCCCGGGTCCCACCTTCTCTCCTTTCCTTGTGTCCCACACGAACACGTGCTCGCAAGCCGGCACGGCCACGTAGCGGCCTCGCTCGCCGCGCAGCGCCACGAAGGCCACGCCGGCCCTGGCGCTGGCCACCAGCCCGAAGAGCGCGGCGGGCTGGTAGCGCAGGTACTGCCGCGTCAGGCCCATGGCGGCGGCGGGGAGTGCGGGGAAAGGAAGGTGCGGGGCGAGCGGTGGCCGCCACACGTGCGGCGCTCCGGGCCCGCCGCGCTGGAAGTGCGTCAGAGCGAGCCCGGCTGCAAGTGCGGCCCTGAGGCTCCGCCCGGAAAAGGAAGCGGAAGCGCGGCAGATGCGGAGCTTCGCTGGGTGATGTCGCCAGACCGGCGCCGATCGGGACCGTCTGTCCGGGCGGGGCTGGCGGCGGCTCTGCGGCTGTGCCCGTGAGTGCGGAGCGGTGCCGGGGGCACAGCCCGGCCTGCGCTGGGTGGGCGCGGCGGGAGCCGGCCGGGGGCTGCTGGATGCCGGGCGGAGCGCGGTGCCGGACTCCGGGTGCGAGCTGTGGGGCAGGAGAGGCGGGTTCTCTTCCCGGCACGGGCATGGCACTGCGTCCCGGGCACTGGGGCCTGGGCCCCCGCGCGCACCGCTCTGTGCCCCGTTCCGAGCCTGACAGCCCCTCGCGGCCGCCGCCGCCGCGGGAGGGCCCGGCAGCGACCCTGGGGGAGATGCCCCGGAGGAGATCTTCGCGCACCGCCTCTGCTGCCTCCTGCTGCCGTAGCCAGACCCCTGGGTTTGGCTGTTCAGCAGGGGGAAGATGCTTCTTGTAGATGAGGTGCTGGCTGGGGCCAGTGTAGCCGCGCTTACCTTGCCTTTCTCGCTCGTTGCCTTTTCTCCCAGCAAAAATCTTACTTATATACTCTTACGGCTATCTTTGTCCTAGTGTCAGCCTTTATTACCCCTCAGTGTGAGCTTGGATGTTTGGTTGTTTTGTTTTGTTGTGTTCTTTTCCCCTGGCTAATGAATGTACTTAGTAAGTCACGTTTCACAATTACCCCTTCTGGGTGCGATCGTTTTTAAATTATTATCAATTATGAACCTGTGAAAGGGGTTAAGTAGTAGGTGTGTGTGGTGTGTTACTAAACTGTAGTTACTTATGTGGGTATGTTTGTGCTAGTTTGATTCACTTGTATAGTTCAGTAGTTACAATGGAAATGTAATAGCCAAAGCGTTACCTGCTGACAGCTGAAAAGTGATTATTGGCACGTTTAAGCCTTTGTCTAGCAACCAGTGTCATCTCAAAATCAGTCAGATGGCAGAGTTCAGTCTTAAAATTCACTGTGCCAGCGTTCAAATTTACAGCTTTACTCTTTCTTGCAAAACTGATTTGGGTGAAGGGGTTTTGTGCCTGTAAGAACTATGTGGCAGTAAGTCTTGCGTGCAACAGTTCAGAATTCACTGAACTGCAAGGGCTGTATCATTTGGGGAGAGGGAGGGGTTTTGTTGGTTTGTTTGTAAGGTCTGGGTTTTTTGGTTAGGGTGTTTGTGGGATAGGGGCATTGTGGTTTGGGAAGCTCTGTCTTTTCTTTTTTTATGTAAGTGTTTACCAGTATCTCTAAAAGAATAGATTACACGTTCCCTGCTACAAATTTGCTTTTTGTTTAGATAAAGAAATAACACTTTTCAGAAAGACTGAGACTGTGACTCTGCACTTGGAAATTTGTTCTCGCTGTTTTCAAAATGCAAGATCACAAGTCACTTGGATCAATTTAGTGGAGAATATGTTTTCACCTTGAATTGTTGAAAGAGTTTGTCTCACTGCTAGTGTCTGCATTGCCTTATCTCATGCAGGTAGCAAAGAGGGAGTGTTTGAGTGGGAAATCTGTTTTTCTGTTTTCTGCTAGCTGTTATTGCATTGCAGTCTTGTGAAAGGTCTGGCTCTACAGGACAATTACTTTTAGTGAACAACTGGTGACCTGGTTTGATTTTTTTTTTTTCTTTAAAGCACCTGGAAGACTCCAGTGAAAATTGGAGTGTGACAAGTTAGCAGACAAAGGGAGTTGTTGTTTCCATTCCATGGATCCCTTGGGTGCTCCTTCCCAGTTTGTGGATGTTGATAGTCTGCCAGGCTGGGGTGATGCCTATGAGGCCAAGCAGCTGGATTGTCACCAAAGTCCTGTTGAAAAAGCTCAAGTTGATGTTAGATCACCTTTTCCATACAGGAAAGACATCAATGAAAAAATAATCCTGTGGTAAGTTTGATGTGGCTCTTGTGTGTCAGTCTTCACTTCTCCATTTACTGCAGGATCCACATCCTCATGTAATGACCACTGCTGTAGAATAAAGCTTCTAAATCCTCTTTTCTTGAATCAAACATTACAGATCTGGGAAGAAAATAATCTTTTTGTTCACTGTAACTTTGAAAGTCTAGATTTTGCTCCACCACAGGTTGTGCTCATAGACAGTCCTTGATGCAGCAGACTGGAGCTGTACTTCCTACTGTGATACTGCATGTTTAGTATCCCAACCTAGTTGGGCACTTGGATATGAGGTTTTTATTTTTTTAAAAAATATGTTTGCTGTCTACTAGCTTTTTTCTGTATTTGCTGGCATTATTCTGCTTTCACTTTTCTGTTTTAAATCAATGTTTCTTTCTTTCCTGATAGAATAGATTTTTCAAATCTGTTGTTATAGTGTGCAGTACTTACTCCATCAGTTTTTCTTTCCTGTAACTCAGATACTTGAACCTGCTTCCTAGCTGAATAATTCTTAACTTAATCAGTGTGAAGGGAGAAGGATTTCTCAGGGATGCAGATTCAGGGGTCAGCCTGAACCTCTTTCTGGTTAATAGATGCAGGAAATGGGACTGCTCATGGATTTCCTGAACCCAATTAAGTAAAGAAAAAGAGAAGTAAAAGGTTAAACATCTCTTATGGCTTGGGCAAATATGTGCAATATCAACTGTTAGTTTAGTTTCTCCCTGTGTGTGTGAGTCTTTATTTCCCTCCCTATGCTCTTTGATCCCAAAATCCCCAATGGCTGCTGCTGTGACAAAAAGCAGGTCAGAGTTCTGCTACTCCATTGTCTCTTACGGATCTGTGCCTTGTTTATCTTCTGCATTTCTGATCTTTGAACAGCAGAATGAACATGATCAACTTGAGGGTTCACAATTTGGGAACAAAAGAGAAGAAAACTTGTCCAGCTGCAGTGTCACTCTAGACCCACAGTGGTCTGAGGAGCAGCAGCTGTAAGGTGCCCTGGACAGTCTGTCTGCAAAAATAAAGAAGTACATTGAAAAAATTGCTGAAGTTTTGAAAGTTATATAACAGAAGGACTGTCCTCTTATCCCCAAGATAAAATATGTGGGGGTTTGGAAGTGTTACACGCCATCCGTTTAACAAGCTGCTTTGCATGTTTGCTGTCTGAGCTGCCCTGCATACAACTACAATACTGCCTTTTCTACAAACGTCCCAAAGTTACTGCTGAGGCTGGGAGTCTTTAAGGAGCTGACATTTTTCATGCAGTCTGTCTTCATCAGGTAGAGGCAACGGATGGTGTAGCTTGGTGAGCATGTCAGGGTACGCTACACTGTGTGGGCACTGGAGTCCTGTTAATGCGTCTCCTGTAACTTGGCAGTTCCTTGCTTGTCAGCACTGTGCTTGTCAGCACTGATTGGAGAATATCCTGCTTATTTGTACATTTATCCTGCATTTATTCCTGTTTCCTCAGGAAGGGAGATGTCGCATTACTGAACTGCACAGCCATCGTGAACACCAGCAATGAGACTCTCACGGATAAGAATCCAGTATCTGAAAGTATATTCATGCATGCTGGGCCTGACCTGAAGGATGAACTCCAGAAGCTCAAAGGTAAGTGTCCAGAGACATTTTTATCTTATTGAAATCTACTGTTCTTGCATAGTACAAAGCATCAGGATTGGGGCACAAACAAAAAAGGCAGAGCTTCCCCCAGCCCCCAACAGCTGGTGTTAATGTGAAAAACATGGAGGAAACACCTGCCAATCTAGTCTCTTTTTGCTGTTCACATTACGGATAATTGAAAATCTGTGGCAGATATTTGAGTTGATGAGCCCTTACTTTGTGATACAATAATTCCCATTGTTATCTGAAGCCCCTTTGAGCAGTTAGCTTATCAGAGCTTTTACTCAAGGGACCAGTCTTGTACATCTTGAGATTTTATCCCGTTCAGTGTGTATACATTATGAAAGACAGAAACTGAAGTTCACCATTGCAGAAATTAAGTGGATTCTATCATACACTTTGTGTATCCTCTTTCAGGATATTAATATACACACAGTCTTTCAGAAAGATATGATAATAATGGATGGATTGATAAATGTCTAAATAAAGTCTTTGTGACTTCTTAAGTTGATTGGTTCTTTTGTCTCTTGTGTACTACAAATGACTTTATTGGAAAGCTACAAGAGCAGCCCCAATGCAAGGCTATTCTAGAAATGAATGAGGTTTGCCTAGATTCTTTATTAACAAAGTTAATTGCTGATAATGAGAGATGAATACTCAGCCTTTTTTTTTTTTTCATCTAACAGGCACTGGGAATAAGAGTTTCCTTATTTTGTGTGTGACAACAAGAGTTTATAGTTGTCCAAGGTCATACAGAAGTCTAACATGGTTTGCAGATAAAAATTCACATCTCTAGGAACTATGGCACTGAACTGAATTTTGAGGTCTCTGTGTAGTACTGCTTACTGGATAACAGCTTGGTCTCATTATGTAGTAACAAAATGGATATAGAAGAGCCATATTTCTAATATAAACTCTAGTAGCTTAAATTACAATTGAATAGAAATCCTCTGTTTCTATAAAATCATCCTTTGCTGATTCAGCTTGCTTTTTTTGAGTAACCTAGAAATAAAACATGAGGAAGAGTAACCATTTCATAACAGAGCGAAAATTCAGTGTGTCCTGTGGGTGGAAATGGCTGTTAAAATACTGTAGGTGCTATAGAATAGTTAGGACCCTGCTATATATGCCAGAACTCTTCTAAAATACACTTGGGTTTCTTGTGTCTTCTTTCTCACCACTGAGAGGTGGGAAGAGAGGGACTGCATTTCAAGGAGTCCTTAAGTCTGAGATCTGTCAGCTCTGTAGGGAGTTGTGCTCAGCTTCTTAAATTCTCTTTTACCCTGCTGAGTTACATGTAGTTTTGCATCTTCTACCACAGTGAAAACACTTATGTCTTCTCCCTGTAATGCATTCTGCAGGTTCACAACTCCCTATGAAGACTTTCTTTTAATCTTGTGCCAAGACCTTTGTTCTTCTGTGACACCCTACGGACATGATGTGTGGGGGAGGAAAGAGGCTGATTTGGCTTTTGAGCACCCATAGTACTGTCACAGTAGGAGAAGTGGATGGAGAGCTTAGTTAAGAAATCACTTTAGAATTCATTTGTCACCTCTGCTTCCTTTCTGCCCTCTCTCCCATTTAGCCTTGAAATTTTTTCATTGGAGAATGTTTGTGCTGAAAAAGTGAAAATGTATGGTTTATGATCTAAAGCTGTAAAATGCATTTTCAGTTAGTTCTCTCCTGCTTTATTCCTGCCACTTGGTGTATATTCACATTTCATAGACTCCAAGAAAAATCGTGATCTTAAAGCATGTGACATGGTGACCCTCTAAGGCCTGTGCCTCCTTTAAGGTTCAGCTAACTTGTATCTTCCTGGGATCAGCATTAGTTTTGTTTTGTGCAGAAATACTACAGCCAGGGGCAGGCTCGCAGATGAAGTGCTGTTGATACAAGCTTGCCTATCAACAAATACTTGTTGCAGTCTAATAAAGACCTGTGAAAGCAATGCACAGAAGTCTTCCAGCTCCAGTGATGCTTTTTCTCTGCCACACACATGATGTAGAGGATTCAGACTTTGCATTTTAAACTTGGAAAAAAGCTATTCTAGTATCTGAAATCTTATCAGATAAAAAATAGGATCTTGACTTTGTTCCCAGTTTTGCCACAGACCTTGACTTGTGCAGCTCCCCTCACCCTGTATCTTAAAATAGGAATAATACCTACTTCTCATTTTAGTTTCATAAGTGTTGTAGAAATTCCCAGGCAGAAGGCATTGGGAAGTATGAAATGTGATCTAAGTATAGTTAAAGATTACCGATGCTACATCTGCTTCCCTGAATTTATTAGTTTCCCTACTGAATTCACAACTATACCTCAGTCAAACTTGCTTCATTCTTTTTTTCCCAAGACAAGTTTTTCCTTCAGGCCTTTGCTTGCTCTTCATTAATTGTGAGGCGTGGGAACTGCAGAGGAAGAAAAGTAACTTGATATCTGATACATTGTTTTGGGTTTGGCTTTACTTTTTCCATATTGTGCTTATTTAATCTCTCTCTTGTGCGGTCTTAGAGGCTGTGCAGGAATTCAGAAGAGTCTTCTTAGTTTTAGTATGGTGTTTTCTTCCTTCTGATTAACCCAGAAGGAGCACAGTGGAGGTCTATAGAAGCTAATGATGTGATTTGTTGGATCAGAAAGTTTACAAGATGCTGGCTTCAAGGCAGCGTGTGGTTGCCATTAAAGAGATACGCTTGAAGTTTTGAGTAAGGAAGATTCTCAAACTGGAATGTCTCTTCCCATAAAATATGCTTTCATGCATGTTGATAGCTCACTTGAGCACTATGAGGAAAAAGTGGAGCGGGAGAGATGAACATCCCTGTTCAGTGGGCAGCTTGAGCCAAGCTGCTGCCTGAAGGATGGCTGCAGCTGCTTCTTCATGTCTCATTCCCTGTTGTGGGCACTAGCAACCTATAAGAAGAGCAGGCTGAAAGGTAGGTAATCCAGTGAAAATACTAGTTTTCAGTCAGGTCAGAAAGCTGAAGTGCAGCTGTACAAGCAGAAGGAAGATGGTTGGAAAATACTTGTTTTTGAGGGTAGGGACAGAGAGAGACTAGAAGTACTTCTTCAGCTGTCCAGACCTGGAGTGGACTAGATTTAGGTGAAGAAGGGAAAGTTTAGCAGACTTTTCTTCTGCGTGCTGAAAGAAAACCAGATTTCAAACACAGAATCTGATCCTAGAGTATGTAACTGAAGGTGAAGGGTGCTTTGAATGGAACAATTAAATGTATTGCCTGAAACTTCCTTGCCTTGAGACTAGACATCTCGTCTGTCCAGAGAGTATGAGCTGCATGAGGATCATGTACCTGCCTTGTGGACATGAAGAAACTTGCAAAACAAAGCAAGCTACCTCATTCTGGGAGCATAAATTAAACAAGAGTTTTATCTATTCAGTTTTAATAGCTTTGCCAACAACTGGTTTGTTTGAATAAGGAGATTTGTAATAATTTCATCCAAAAAGCAGTCTCCCCAAACCAAGTCGTTAAATTCAGAAGGACTTTTTATTGCTAGCTGTGTGGTGCACATGTGCATCAGTTCTCTGCACATTATTAAATAATTTCTTCCTTTGCTCTGTAAGTAGCATAGTAAGCACTGCAATTAAGACAGAATTTCTAGCAATATCTGATTTGTCCTTATATGCACAGTTTTAAAATTGACAGGAATGAGCACAGCTCTCCCCTCCTCAGCTTGACTAGGTGCAAAGCAGCTGGTATGAGATAGGATGCTATCCTTAATATTTGATGTGTAAAACACTGCCTTCTCTGTATGGAGTTGTCTGACTGGAGGAAGGCAAGGGCTTGAATACTTCGTGTTTTCTTGCCATGACGTGAACTCTTATCCTTGTGGGTTTTTTTCTCAGGTTGCAGGACAGGTGAGGCCAAGCTGACGAAAGGATTTAACCTGGCTGCACGTTTCATCATTCACACGGTGGGCCCCAAGTACAAAAGCCGGTACCGGACTGCAGCCGAGAGCTCCCTGTACAGCTGCTACCGCAACGTCCTGCAGCTCGCCAAGTAAGCACAGCACAGCTTACACAGGGCCGCCATCTGGGGCACAGCTGTCCTGCAAACTCGGCTCTGCACAAAGATCTAACCTCTGTGAATGTCTTCTCATGTGTGCTCTGGGTTAAGGACATGAGAACATGAGTGGCTTCATGGTGTGTTTCATGCCTTTGGTTATCTGTGCTGTGGTGTAGATAAAATATGCAGAGAGATCTGAGCTGGGTCAAGTCGTGGAACAGGGTAGCTAGAGCTGTGCAGCATTCAGTTCCTCAAAGGAGAAACATTATTAATTGCTTTGGGTTCTGTGCTGCAACAAGTGTTAAATGAGCTTACTCGAGCAGCGACTTCATGTGTGTCTGCAGCCATATGGACACACGCACAGGCAGATCTGACTGCTGTGTCAGTTCACGAGTTTGGCCTCTCTGCCCTTGTACAACAGCTAAAATTCTGAGTCAGGGTGTAAGGTTACTTCTAAATCTCCAGTTGCAACAGCTGGGTTTGTAGTTTTTTCCCCTTTCATCTGCGGTATGTTCTACTTCCTCTTAAATAACAGGGGTTTTTCTTCCTATTTTTCTGTGTACTTTCCTGCATTCTGTTCTTCTCCTGTGACAACTGCTGTAGTTGTAGCAGTTGCAAAATACACCTGAGCAAGAGCAATGTCAGAAATACCTAACGATTTCTTAGGGTTGGGAAGGTCAATTCTTCCAAGGCTGGACTGTGTGTTACAGTGCAATAGTAACTGTTTCATAATTAAGATTCTAGCTAAGGTTTTTAGCATGTGCCAGTTTTGTTCTGCCTCAGAAGTAACAAGCAAAGTCAGGCCTGGATTGAACCATGTTAAAAACCATTTTAAAATTCTGATAGTTCTGCATACTGAATGTCTTTCAGTCAATGTGTTTTCTAGAGTAACTTTTGATGTTTGTTAAATTGTCTACCAACTCTGAGCTTGCTCAAACTCCTTTGACGATTGTTGGCAACAGCTCTGCTTTACTCTTCTGAAAATGTGGCTCAGTGCTGGAAGCATCCTACTGGTCTTAAAGTATGTGTCACTCCATTCTAATGGTTGTCTAATCATACCCAAGATTGAGTAAGCCACCTTGGCCTATGTCCAGACCTCTAACAAAACAAAATCATTGGTCAGATGAAGAAGTAGGAGTGTGTATGCATTACAGAGCACCTTCTTTTTCCCTTCTTCTCCTTACTGTCGGTCCTAAACAGGAACCAAAGTATTTTGAAAAGGACTGTGGAGAGCTTGAGGGAAGAACTTCATTCAGGATATGAGAAACTGTGGTTCTCTCCTCAGTGGGGCTGTGTATATCTTGCCAGGGAAGAATCTTGGTGCAAAAACCTGAAAGAAGATTACTGCTGCCTAGAACCAGGGAAGAAATTATTGGTGTTCCAGTTCTCTAGTGTCCTAAGAGATGGCTGTTTGCACCTGGCTGTCTGTTCATTTGTTTCTCTTTTTCTGGATTCCAGGGAACAGGCAATGTGTTCTGTAGGATTTTGTGTCATTAACACGCTGAAAAGATGCTACCCCTTGGAGGATGCAACCCACATAGCACTGCGTAAGTGTGTTGGAAAACAGCATAAATTGGATGGCAGCATTCAGCAGGTCACTTACAGGTTGCTCATGAAATGGGGAAACCTTTTTTTTAGGGGGCTGTTGTTCATTAGAGATTATAAAAAGGCAAGGCACTCCATGGTTGATCAGGAAATGGAAGAGAGAAACAAATGATCCTTTCTCTCAGTAAAGATCCCTGAGATCTTGTCAGTAAAGATCCCTGCAACTTGCATTCTTCAATGTGTTAATTAGTAACCTGGAAAAGATGCTAAAAGTGAAGTAAGAGAGTTTGCTGGTAATAGAAATCTGTTCAGAATAGCTGAGGTGAGACCTTACTGTTGAATACTTGTAGGCTGATGCAAGCAGCAGTGAATTTCATTTGCTGTTGTAGTGTCATCAGCACATCCAAACGTAAAGTGATATCCTTCCCCCACTGACCCACTCCTACAGGCTTCTACCTTCGCATGCAAAATGATGGGCTGATTACAGGCAGCAAAATATTGAGATGATAATAATTCCATGAAAACTGCGAGGAGCTCAAAACAGCAAGCTGAGTAAGACACAACAAAATTAAGAATGTTATGCAATAAATCAGTGCTTTGTTCACCCTTTAAAGCTGCACATTCAAAAAGAATATAGTAGACAGAGAAGTTGAGGAGGTCAACAAGAACAGAAAAAGGCAAGAAATAGCTAAATGAGCTCAAGACTTTTCCAGACTGGAATTTACTGGACTTGAGGGGAGTGTGATAGATATCTGTGAACTCATGAGTGGCATGGAAATGCTGAAAAGGAATCAGCTGTTCAGTGTCTCCCAAAATAAGAACCATCAAACCATGCCAGTTCAGAACAAACAAGGGGAAATGGTTCTTATGCTTGTTATTTGTTTTACTGAAATTCTTACTAAAAAGCATTGCTAAAAGTTTTCAAATTTCTTTGCGCTTGAGAGGAAACTGTATTAAAGAAAAAATGAAGACCACTGAAAACAAATCAGAAAACATCCTAGGTTGAAAATAAAGTATAGAAAAGTGCTCAAACAAGAATATTATATACTCTTGTATATATACTTATGTACTGGTTTCTACTCTGCCCCCATCTCTTTTGGCTTTTTCACATGTTCACATACATTCAGAACTGTTTGCTGTGGAACTGCGCAACTGCCTTTGTTGTGTAAAATAATGTTTCAGGTCGACACGATTACACAGGAATTTGTGTACAGTAGCACACAGAAAGTATTTGAAAATAGCTCCTTTCTTCCCTCTGCTGTTTCTTGAACTCCCACTAAAGCATTCTCTGTAGATAACTTCTTCTATTGCGGTCTTCTGCTGTCCGTGTAGGTCTGTATGCTACTTGATAAAATACTCCTGTACCAACCAATTTAGTTTGGACACTTAACTCTCATGATTTATAAATAGAATTTTTATATGCCTCTTTGGCACAGCTGACTCCAGAGATTTTGTGTTGCTGAGCCTGGCTTGAACCAGATTCTGCTGTAGCTTGCTTATATTGCTTTGCCGATGACTTTGATTCTCTATTTGTGTCTGTCTCTAAAGTGAGTATCAGGAGAGAGTGGAGATGGAACTTCCAATGTGCCCAGCAACCCATTTGGTGTGTTAAACCACCACTTAATCCACACTTGCCTACAGCCAGTGGAGCTATTTAGTATGAGGAGAGATGTATCACTTCTGCACTCAGAGTTCTTCACTTGTAGTCGTGTGTGTAGATTTCTGCTGTTTTGCTAACTACGTTTAATCTGCTTCCTTGCAGGCACAGTTAGGAGGTTTCTGGAGATTCATGGAGAGACTCTGGAGAAGGTGGTGTTTGCTGTCTCTGAGCTTGAAGAGGTATCTTCTTGGCAATCATTCCACCAAAACTCCTGGGCATGTTGATTTTCTCTGCAGCAGTAAAGCTGGATTTGGATTTCCCCTTCAGATCACAGAGACTTTTGGTCTTATAGCATCCTTCTGTCTTCTCCTAGCATAGCCTCTTTTACAGTGCTGTTTATGCCCTTAGCAGTCATTGTGGACACTTTGAGAATCTTTCTGCTTCTGGCTTCTATGTTCCTGAGCCATGGACAGGGAGCAGTAGGGGAGATGATCACATGCAATTGTGCTGGATGCTGTCTGTTAGCCAGAAAGGAAGTTCCTCACACAAAGTTTCCTCCTTACACAGAGATGTGCTTGAAGAGGGCCAGTTCAGCATCTCTACAGACCACCTACAAACCTGAAACACTTCTTGCTGGCTTGTTGGAAAAGCAAACTTGATATTTAGTGATCTGTGTTCTGAGAGATGCAGGCAGTTTGAATATTGACTTTACTAGTACATCGAACTTGTTAATGGCAGTTCCTGTGCACAACACCCATGCTGTGTTCAGGTTCTGTGGCATCTGGATAAGAAAAATAACTAATTTGCTGGGGGTCGTAAAACTGTTAATCAGTTGAAGAGAATCCATAGCATATTACATTCTGAATCCATAACAGATCTACATTCTGTATATTTTCCCTATTTTCCTTCACATGGGGAGGGATTTTCTTGTTTGGTTGGTGCTTTTTCTTTTTTCCCAGACAGATCACTAAAGGTGATCTGTGTAGGAGTGCATTTTAACATAAGTAGCCTTTGCTGAAATCTGTTGTCCATGCATATTTTAACTTCATTACAAAGCTAAAGTATCTGCAGTCTATCTGTGTTCATGCAGGTTAAAGCAAAGTCCTCTCAAAGTCACTTGCCAGTGTGGCAAAAAAACCAGTAAGTTAACCTTTATCAAGGTTTCTTGCCGGTATTCCGAGCTCACAGTAACCATTGAGGGAGGCAGTATTTTGCCTCCAAACTGCTGAGAAGTTCCCTGCTACAAAGGCAGACCCTGTTTAAGCGAAGAGCACAGATGCGTGATAGACCCTTCACGCATTTTTCCTATTTGTAGGTCACTTACCAGAAGTTGCTGCCTCTGTATTTTCCGAGATCTTTGGAAGAAGAGATCCAATCCTTGCCTTACCTCCCTGCAGATATTGGCAATGCAGAAGGGGAGCCGGTAGTACCAGAGCGGCAGATCAGGATTACTGAAAAGCCAGGTGTTCCGGATGGTGAGTTTGGAACTGGACTTTGGAATAAGTGTCTCTCTATGAAAGTCAGTGGGAAAAACAGAAAAGGAAGGAGAGAGATGTTTTCCTACCTCAGTTCACCTAAGGCAGGTTATAATGATTCAAGTTCTCAAGCTCCCTCATTGCCTTCATGTGTTCCCCAGCAGTAACTGCAGTAGAGCTGTTCTATCTTTTCCTTTCTTGATGGAAGAGCTGGGTAGTTCATTCGCTTTGTAAATTTCTTCCCAAAGTGCTTAGGATCTTTGAAGGTGTTTTTGCAGGATCTTGTGCAGCCTCTAATTGAAAAAGGCGTTATGGTTAATGGTCTGTCTTGTGTATTAGCAAAGTGTTGTTTATGTATTAGCAAATGTTGTCTCAAATGGTATGATTCTATTGATACAGCAGGGATACAGTGCATCAAACTAGTAGATGTGCAATGAAAACTAGCAGAAACTCCCAAAAAACTAGATCAACCCAGAGATCAGTGTTTGGAAGTGGATATCAAAGTTCAGTAAAAGTCTGTTTGTAAAGAGGTTGCCTAGATGTCAGGGTTGAGGTGAGATACATATAGCAAAACAATTTAATTTATTAATGGACATAGCAGACACATTCACTAATAAAAAGTTCTTCTGAATTTAACAACTTGGTTTGGTGAGAGTGCTTTTTGGATGAAATGACTACAAATCTCCTTATTCAAACAAACCAGTTGTTGGCAAAGCTATTAAAACTGAATAGATAAAACTCTTGTTTAATTTATGCTCCCAGAATGAGGTAGCTTGCTTTATTTTGCAAGCTTCTTGCTTGTTAGGAAGTGATGTGAAAGTTTTACAGCCTTCTACTCTCCAAAGCAGATAACTTGTAATTAATTTCAGTTTTCTGCTTTTGCATAGCCAGTTGGGATAAGGCTAAATATTTGATATTTGCTGCTGTGACTGATCAATATGAGGCATTCAACCACTAGCTAATAATTTGTGAAATTACTAGATTTGCATACATAAGAGACAATTTGTGCAGTGGAATGCTGCACTCCTGTTCCATTGCTACTATAGCATGTCCTGTTAAAAGGGAAACTCAGTTCCTGTCCAGATTGCCCAGAGAGACAGTGCTAGAAGTCTTAGCAACATGCCTGGATGACATCAATTCAGTGGAGCATTCTGGTATTGTCACCAGCAAGTGAGCCTGTGCTCTCTTCTATTTTATCACCCAGTCGTGTTGTAAACAGTACTATAAAAATAGCTACATTCAGATCACTGCAGCATTTGTTCAGGAAGTGTCAGTGATATAAAAAGTGAGCCCTTTCTACAGTACAGCTTCTAAATTGAATAAAGCTGCAGCATCTGCAGCTCTAAAGCTCAAGTCACTCTCTCCAGACTTGTTTTTTGGGAGAGTTAACCCTTTGTTATGAGCTGATGACTAGCATTTCCCATTTAGTTTCCAGGCAAAGCAACATTTTAAGGGAGTAGTTCTCAGTCACATGCTGTGATCTGCCAGTGTTACTGGTGAGGTGTCAGAGCTGCATCATGGTACCTCGGGGGTTTTGTGTTAGTCTGTAGTATGACTGTGTTGTCTCACTGGGAAATGTAGCAATTCAGCAGCAGCATTGCTGATTGCCCAGACTTTTTACACCACCTTTGTTTCTACTGCAGATGCTTCAGATGAAGAGGGTCTGGAGGCAGATTTGTCTTTCATTGGGTCCCATGCTTTTGCCCGCATGGAGGGAGACGTTGATAAACAGAGACGCCTCATCCTTCAGGGACAGTTGTCAGAGGCAGCACTGCAGAAACAGCATCAGAGGAAGTGAGAATTTGCTTGTTCGTGTGAATATTTGTGTTAGTTAGGACCAACCCTTATGGATAATGATTTTGTTATCTGTAAAGCCTATTCTTCCAGCAAGCAAATACAGATAAAGCCTGGTGTCACCCTGGATTTATGTGGTAGCCTCTTTGGCCTGAAGGGAGAAGGGAAGGGACAGTAAGAGAAAAAGGGAAGCTTGTGATGAACTCCTTAGCACACCCAGTGCATCCAGCCAGCTGCCCCACCTGGTTGCCACAAGATGTCACTGTTTTGTAACTAATTGTTGTAGTGGGCTCACCTGCTTTCAATACTGCTTACTTGTTCCTGAGGCTCTGGGCAGATAGCATAACACTTTTCCTCCATTTGATAAATAAAAGAATGCTCAGGCTTTCTCCCCCTTCATGCCCTGGTAACCCTAATGTGCATGATCACTTCTTTAGAAGGTCATTCTATGCTGGACACCTCTTGAGGCACAGTGTTGGCTTGTTTTGTCAGATGAGGCACTTTGTTGTTTACCATTTAAAGGGAAAAAAAAATCCATGTATGACACTGGTTGCTGCATAGTTGTGTTTGACATCTGGACTTTTAAAGGAAATTTTCTTTTTTTTTCTGTCTTTTAAACACTAACATATTTAAATGGAAAAACCTCTGAGATCTTTTTAGCCCAAATGCAATGCCACTATAGTTACTAGTTGATATGTATTAATGTGTATTAATTGCCCTGGTGGAAATCATTAGTTATGTAGCTAAGACACTAAATTTTATTTTTTAGCACTTTTTTCTTTAAAAACTTGGTAGTTGCTCCATAGGTCAGAAAACAGCAACATTAGAGAGGGCTCAGTCAGAAAAAGCTTGTTTTGTCCTTTCCTTCCCATATACCTCTTCAGGCTTATAATGCTAATCCAAAGGGAGATTAGATCTGACCAGATGTTTTTAACTGTCTAGTTACAATCGCTGGCTGTGTCAGGCAAGAGCTGAAGACCTCTCCGACATTGCTTCTCTTAAAGCTTTGTACCAGACAGGTAAGTTCGGGGTACTGATGACTGATCTATGTTGTCTTAAAGTAAAAGTATCTTCTTTGGACTTGCATGTTATTGAGGTTTTAAAAAAAAAGGGG
>VZRO01002110.1:0-12322 GCA_013397915.1 Daphoenositta chrysoptera
TTAAAAAAGGCACCGCAACACCCATCCTGCTCTCTACCACTTGAGAATGTGAGGAGACAGATAGCAAGTGACGACTGAGGAAAAAAAGTTGAGTATCTCAGCCTTCAACTTGTCCATTGTTACCAGTTTGCCAGTTTTGCTTACNCCAGTTTCCCAGTTTTGCTTACTTTAACCTTCCTTTTCTGGTTAATGTACCTGTAGAAGCCCTTCTTGTTCTTTGCACCAAGTTCATCTCCAGCTGTACCTTGGCTTTTCTGACCCCCTCCCCACTCAACCAGAGAGCATCCCTATATTCTTCCCAGATCACCTCTCCCTGCCTCCAGTGGCTGTGCATTTTCCTTCTTTATTTTGATGAGCAGGTCTCCACTCAGACTTGCCAATCTCTTGCCTTCCTTTCCCAATTTCTTGCACCTGGGGATCCTGAGTTCTTGCACTTCTATGGAAGGCATCCTTGAAGATCTGCCATTTTCTGACTCCTTGTTCATCAGGGCAGTTTCACAAGGGGTCCAACTGACTAACTCCTTGAAGAGTGGGAAGTTTGCTTTCCTAAAGTGCAGGGTCCTGACTTTACTTTTCATCTGTCCCATACCTCTCAGGACTGCAAACTCAATCTTTTTTTTCTTTTGTCAGTGTTAAATCATATGGCTGAGTAGAATGCACTGCTTTTCCAACGAAGGTATAGGATTAAGAGCTCCATAAAAAGAAAAAAAGCATAACCTTCAGCAAGAGAAATCTGAGCAAGACTGAGCAACTTCATAGATGAGTTCTCTGTGTCAACTCCTACAGCATTCTTTGATTACTCAGATGAAAAATCATGTTTCTGGGGGACTGACATTCACCCTCCTCCCCAACACTCCCATGGCATGCTTTCCCTGTATGCATGCTTTCCTCCTGTTCTACTGCCATTCTCCTGTGTCTGCTTCATTAGCTCTGTGAACATGACCTGTGAAGTCTCTTTCACCCTCACACTGTTTCAAACAAGCTTGAGTATAGCAGAAAGACACATTAGTCACAGTAGTAACAGATGGCAATAAATGCACAAACACTCTCTGTATTTTGTTATTCTACTTCCAGAGTGTGGTGCAGAAGTTAGACTGTTAGCAAAGCAAGTTCATTGCTGCAGGCTTACAGCACCACCATGAATAAGGCGAGAGACACTGTTAGCAGATGCCTAAAAAGAATTCCAGAGAAGCCTGTGGAAGGCTGATAGTAAAAAAAAATGTTTCTTTATTTACAGACTCTCAATGGCACACCAGAACATCTGCCAAAGACAGATGCACATAGATAGAGCATGGCAGGCTAGATCAGGACAGGCATTTGTTTACTAAAATTAGCAGCACTTCATAGACCTCCTTTCTGGTTCACTCTGGCTGGTCTTGCAAGATGCAAATAAAACCACAATACTGTCCTTCATAAGCCTCAAGGAGAGAAGAAGATATTAAAGATGATACTTTAAAAACCTGAAATAGATACACTGCAAAAGGCTTGGGGCAAGATTAAAAGCACATCCTTGATAAGAAATCTAATCAGATAGTCCAGGAAAGCCACATAAAACAAACATTCAGTCCAGGAAATCTACCAAAAAAAAAAGAATATTCCTTCATTTCCCAAAAAGAATTTTTCCCAGTGTCCATTTTGCCAATTTCTCTGATGCTTCAACACATGCCTTACTAGCCTCCTACTTGGTACCTGAACACTCACTATCATTTTCCTAGATTTAGGTCTTAAACAGAAAGCACCTTGATCTTACAATCTGAACATGTATTATTCATTACATAATATAAATCTCTGCCTTCTTTGTTTATTTATGATTTGAGATCATTCTTTGTCCAACAGCAATTAACACACCTATGTGAACTGGAACATGGTGGAGAAAAAGGAAAAGGAAATTAGCACGACAAGCTAACTCAGAAAAGATTACAGAACTTACCAGAGTTCCTTCTGCTGTTCTTACTGCTTTGTCAGGATTGGCCCTCATTTTGACCATCCTAGGTGCTGAAAAGTGTTTGGCTTGCTGAGTAGGTTCTAGGGTAAACATTACCTCCTGTCTCCCTAGCTTGCAAAGACACCTTCTTCATTAGATGACTTGCATCCACCACAGCTCATGAGACAGGTCTGGCATCAAGATTGAGCTGGTAGTCAGACCTCTACTTAGACCTCCATGGTAAACAAACATGTATGTTAAAAATCCAGAGAATTTCTTCTGCAGAACTGCATGGTGGTACATGTTTACTTGTTTTATTCTTTCTGAACCATGCCAGACACTCACAACATTTAGTTTACAGCCCCCTATACATTTGTTACTGCAACTTCACTGTAGCGTGTCAGAGAACCTTATTCCCTCTTCTCAGTAGGAACCTCTGTATTGTCTTTCTGCTTTTAACAGGAATATGCCAATACCATATACACTCATTCCTCAAGATACTCAAAGCATTTACACCTTCTCACCCACGGGAGTTGACCATTTTCCACAGTGTATTTGTAAGAAATTAGCAGGTGAAAATCTCTTTGATCAGTAAGAATTTGGGTCAGCTGAATTTAAGCCCAGGGACAAGCCTGAATTTAGGGTAAGGCATTGCAGCATTATTACTGGAAGGTTATTACAGGCACAGAACTGAGGGACTGTCTGGATATATTTACCATATTGATGCAGAAGACTTTCTGCCTTGGAAAGTGACTATCAATCTGCCAACAGTTTAGTGACACTATTTTGTTGATGACTGCCACCTCCCAATATTTTTGAGCAATCTTTACTTCTGAAGAAAAGGAGATGTTATGCAAAGCCAATATAAATGCTTCTACATCAGAACACAAAACATCCACAAGTTCAAAAAAGACTGATATCTATTGAACTCATTCAAACCTACAAACACCCCATAAATATTATTGTCCACTCTTCTGTTTTCCCAATCAAAGTTTAAGTATTTTTTTAGAAGTTCGCATTATATATATTTCAAGTCACTTTATACGATAGGGTCAGCAAAAGATGTTAACTTTTTAACTTGTCCAGGATAAGCAAGCGCAGAAAACTAAAACAGAATTAAAGAACAGAAGAAAACAATAATTTTTAGATGTAAAAGTACTTACAAGGGAAGAGCCAGGAATTTTGTCATGTTTTTTAAAACCAATATCATCCATGTAAACTCATATCCAGTTCAAAATGTGAGAAAACAACTACTCTGCATTAATATTCTTTGCTCATTTGAACTTAAGTTATTTTCAATACGCATCAGAAAAAGGGCACCATCATGCATGGAAAGATGTTTTCTTCTAGACAGCAGCATCATGCTGCCTTTCAAAATTCTCTTAAACAACTTATTATAAAGAATATACAACAATGAGCTTACCTTTTACACCACCAAATGGACCATAAGTCATATTACAAGCAGTTCTCTGAAGATTGTGCTCATACATCAGTTTAATCTGATACTGGTTCCCATGCTCCACATTCCCCTGAGTTCCTACAAAAAAACAAAGGGTAAATATTTATTGATTTGATCCACACTCTGTGGAAGAAGTAAAGGAGTATCAGTATAAACAATCTTTAAAAAATGTAACTTAATTTCTAGTGACTTTTGAGATATCTAAACTCACACTGCTGCTTTCTGAAAAAAAAAAATCACCAAGACACAAAATTCCTAAAGGCCAGAACCAGAAATAAGGTCTCATTATACTATACATAGTATAAAGACCTTACAAGAGGCTGGGATTTTATTACTTAAATGTATTTTTCATGTTGGGCACACCTGTAAGATCAGAAAAAGAGCTGGTTCAAAGGGGAATTCTTATGATTCTCTAGCTATTTGGTAAATATACTATATCCAACAGCCAGCTTCAGCTGCAATAGTCGTCTCAAATTAAGCTGTAGCTGGTAATTAGCTACAATTTGACAAAGCTATGTTCAGGGCATGCTTATCAGTTGCCTTTACTTTGCCTGAAATTAAATGCAGTGGTCAGGAATGCAAAGACAAAAGACAAACATATGGTAAGAAAAATATTTTTGTGATATACATCACATTCTCTGAAAATGTCTGCATGAATTTTAACTTCCTGACTCCTTCAGGGAACAAGCAGGAATTAAAAGTCTTTCTAAAGAAACTAAAGTTCCTCTTTCAAGAACCAAGTTTTTCCTGAACCCCATGAAGAAAGTAAACTTCATTACATAAAATAATACTTAAGAACTTATATTAGCAAGCAAAAACAAACCGAAACCTTCAAGAACAGTCACATCAGCTGGGAGAAAGGTGTTTTGCGCTCAATCCTACCACAGCTTTAATTATACAAAGATTATTCCAACAACAACTTAAACAATATTATACGAAAGATTTGTAGCTTATGCCAACCTTTTAGGCAATTTCTCCAATCAAATCAAACATAGTTTTTAAACAATTATGCCTAAAGCAGGCCTACATTAGGGAAAAGATTGGAATAGACAGAGGGGAAAAGCCCTGGCTGAGTAGTAACTAGATAATCAGCAACACTTCAGGATAAACAAGTTAGAAAGTAGTCAGTCTGTGTATATCAACTATATTACAATACCAAGGCCATACTTCAGTCAGCCCTGAAAGGATGCTTTCATTTGTCAAAGAGAAGCAGCATAGTGATTTTATTATGGATAACAGATATGGTAACATGTATAAAGCAACTAAAGATTCCACTTTATGAAAGTGTAATTTGCCTTAAAAGCATAAAGAAATAATGATAGTTATTTCTCAAAGAAGCTTGTTTGAGAGTACCCACTCAGATCTCAGAACTTACCATTACAGAATAAGTGCTTACAGATTTGTATGGAAAGTCTATTAAAGGGTTGCAAAATATTACTTTTATTATTACATAACTGCTTAAGCCATGTTGACCAAACAGCAAATTATAACTAATAAAGACTTCTAGACTTACTGTATGCTGTTAATGCAAATTGTAAAATAAATTGTTTTAATAAAAATTGTACTGGTAGGCTACAATCCTAAGGCATAAACACTATTACAGCAAAGGGAAAGAATGAAAACTGCAGTACATCTCAAAGAATCCCTCCTCAGCAAGGACCACTTTCACAGGTGTCTCCAGATAGGCAAAGAGAATCTGAAAAGAGAGCATGTTTTTGTAAACTGACTACAAGGTTGTAAATAGGAAGCGAGCTGCTCCTACAAGAAAACCATGCTCTTGTAATGAAAGAAACCACAGAGCGTGTCCCTGCATGGAGAAAATGAACAACACCATGTTGTCTATTGAATTTTGAAGATGAGTATACCATTAATAGACTCTTAAATCTGTGCTTTGCCCTCAGCATACAGAAGAAAAAAATCAGTGCACAGAATATGTATTTCATGACTTGGCTCTTCACATACAGAGAGAACACATCATATAGAATTTCCAGCCAAAGGCAGTAGAAGAAAGAGGGTTTAAGACAAAACATAGTGGTTTCCCCATCTTACCAGTGTTAACCTCCTGTCTTCTCATGGGCTACCTTACCAATGCTCCAGCTTTCTAAAATATTATCTGGACTTCTGAGTTCAGAAAGAATTGTAATTGTTTATTTTTAAAGAGCTAAGTAGGTTGGCATTATACAACTATTTGTTCATTAGCATGCTGAACAATAACACCAGTTCATAAAACCGTAATGAGAACTAATTGCTCACAATCACTGCTAACCACAGACCATCACACACACCACAGTATCTCGGGCATGGAGCAGATCAGCAAACCTCTGCTAAACCTAATTACTAATGTTTCCTCTTTATATGTGGCCTTGAGTGGAAGAACATGACTGCAGATCTTCAGGGATGATGAGCAAACAACTATACACCAAGTTTAACATTAATCTAATCCAAACTTTAGAATACACTCAAAGTCATTGGAAAGCTTGGATCTGTGAACTAACCTGAAACAGCATACACACAGAGTTTTCGGCAATGCAACACAGCCAGATGAAGTCCTTCAGTACCACTGTAAAGAAGGGTATAAAGAGAACTATTTTCAGATAAATTCAAGTAAAATTCATACAGGATAAAATTCAAGTAACATGTTGAAATTGCTGTGATGTGTGGGCCAGATGCAGAGGTTTGGGTGTTAGACGTTAGCATAAAAACTCAGAAGTACTAATCTTCCTAAATTCATGCTGAAGTGTTTGGAGTTAATTTCAAAATCAAAATGAATCCTTTACAAACATATTTTCAGATTCAAATATGAAGAGCAACCCAAACATTTTCCCAGTTTAGTCTGAAACTCATTTGAAACAAGGTGCTGTTAATCCTTCATGGAGGGATGATATGAGGATCATCCCTCCAAGAAAGCATTATTCAGCAGTCACAGACACTACTTTTTTTTAATTCACATTTGTACTAGCTGCATGGAACTTTCAAACCCTCACATTCTCCTTCCCCCAAACCCAAGTAGCATTTCCAGCAGAGAAACTATTTGTGCTGTAACCATAGAAAATGTTTTAGCTCATTTCACAGAGTAAAGCATCATCATTCCTGCACAGGGTCACTCTGTGAGTACTTGAGCCTTTGGTCTCAGAGCCATAATCTTTCCCATGGTTAGTACAGGTTTTACTTTCATCTTTTAAATAAAGTTCATGCTGCAGTATTAGAAGTTAATTTCAAAAATAATACTAATCCTTTAAGAACTAATTTCTAAAATAAAGTTCTCCTAAGTAGATTCTCTTACAGCCAATTAACTAGAAGGTGTTTTCCTTAGAGTCACAATATGTCTCTACCTGGCCACTTATTTCCACTAAATGCATTCGATTTAAGGATCTTCTATCCTCCATCATACAGGAAACAATAGACCAGTATTACATCTTTAATCATAACATATTAGTCAAGTATTTTTAGCACCTTAAAAGATAACTTTCCATGTAAAGTTTTTTCCTCTTCTACATACTTCTAAAAATTTTTATAACTATCTGGAAGATTATCCTCTATATATACCTTAAGTAAAAATTCTCTCATATTAAGATGAATCAAGCAGCAGACAAATACATATTATCAGATTCATAAGTGTGATTAATAGTTGTCCATCTAGAAACTGAAAACTCAACCTCCAAAACAAAGGAAGAAAATCACATCTAAGACTTAAATAAACAGCACCATAACCTGCATTTACTTACGAAACAAATTTTCCTACTTCCACCTGCAATATTGGTTCTCGCAACTGCACTTCCAAGAGTAGGTCTTCAGGTTGTACTTCATCTCCAGGTTTCACAGGATGTGGATTAAAGATTCGGAGGTATCTGTTGTAACTACCCACAATAACTTTATCTAAAAAACAAACAAACAAACAAAAACAACACAAAGGATACTACACAATACAATGGCACATGTGGAATTCAGTTTGCTGCAAAGTGTTTCAAATAATACCCTAAAAAGATAGAATATTGGCATTATTCAATGAATGTCCGTTATGCTCTGTCTTCTTGTTTAACTTTAGCAATTACATTTTTTGCAGATCCATGAATATCTGTCACCACCAATGATGGTATCAATAGGGCTGAGCGTTTATGGGTAAGAATCAGGGAAAAGGTCAATGAGGCAGATGGCATGGTGGGAGTCTGTTACAGAACACCCAACAAGGACAAAGAGGCAATGAATATTCTATAGGCAGCTTGAAGAAGTCTCACAATCACCAGCCCTTGCTCTTGTGGAGGACTTCAACTTACTAGATGTCTACTGAAAATATAACATAGCAGAGAGGAACTGTCTAGGAGACTCCTGGAGTGTATGAAAGACAACTGCCTGACACAACTGGTGAAGGAGCCTAGCCACAACTAGGGAAGGTGCCCCACTGGATTTGTTGTTTGTGAACAGAGAAGGATTTGTAGGTGATGTGATGGTTGGAGGCTTTAGTGGGCACAACAATCACAAAATTTTACTTTCGATTCTTAGAGAAGGAAGGAAGGGGGACAGCAGAACAGCTGTCGTGGACTTCCTGAGGGCAGACTTTCACCCATTTAGGAGACTGGTTGACAGAGTCCCTTGGAAAGCAGTCCTGAAGGGTAAAGGGGCCCAGGAAGGCTGAACATTTGTAACAAAGGAAATCTTAAAAGGTACAGGACCAGGCCATCCCTGTGTGCCAAAAGACAAGTTTGCAGGGAAGAACATCATCCTGGCTGAACAGAGCTTTGGCTGGAACTCAGGAAAAAGAGAAGACATGACCTTTGGAAGAAGAAGCAGCTGAATCAGGGGGGCTACAAGGATGTCATGAGGTTATGCAGGAAGAAAATTAGAAGGGCCAAAACCCAAGTAGAACCTAATCTAGCTACTGCCATAAAAGACAATAAAAATGTTTTTATCAATACACCAGCAACAAAAGGAGGACCAAGGAGAACCTCCATTCTTTATTGGATATGGGGGGGAACATAGTGACAAAGGATGAGGAAAAGCCTGAGGTACTTAGTGCTGCCTTTGGCTTAGTCTTTAGTAGAACAGTGGTTGTTCTCTGGGTATCCAGCCCCCTGAGCTGGAAGACAGGAACAGGGAGCACAATGAGGCCCCCATAATGCAAGGGGAAATGGGCAGCATTCTGCTACATCACTTAAACACAAGTCTATGGGGCCAGATGGGATCCACCCAGGACCACTGAGAGAGTTAGTGGAAGTGCTCACCAAGCCACTCCCCATCATTTCTCATCAGTCCTGACTCACCAGGGAGCTCCCAGTTGACTGAAAGTTAGCAAATGTGATGCCCATCTACAAGAAGGGTCAGAAGGAGGATCTGGAGAACTACAGGCCAGTCAGCCTGACCTCAGTGCCAGGAAAGTCATGGAACATATCATCTTGAGTGCCATCATGCAACTTGTATGGGACAAACAGGGGATCGGACCCAGCCAGTAGGGATTTATGAAGGGCAGGTTCTGTTTGGCCAAATTTATCTCCTATGACAAAGTGACCAGCTTAGTGGACAGGGGACAAACTGTGGGTGTTTTTTACCTAGACTTCAGTAAACCTTTGACAGCATTTCCCACAGCATTTGCCTGGAGAAAGTGGGTGGTCACGGCTTGGACAGGTGCATCGCTTGCTGGGTAGAAAAGTGGCTGGGTGGCTGAGCCCAGAGAGTGGTGGTGAATTGGGGTACATCCAGCTGGCAACCAGTCACGAGTGACATTCCCCAGGGCTCAGTATTGGGGCCAGTCCTGTTTAATATCTTTATCAATGACCTGGATTGGATCCAGTGCACCCCCAGTAAGTTTGCTGATGACACCAAGTTGGGTGGGAGGGTTGATCTGCTGGAGGGTAGGATAGCTCTACAGCAGGATCTGGACAGGCTGGAGCAATGGGTTGAGGCCAATTGTATGAGGTCCAACAAGGCCAAGTGCCAGGTCATTCACTTCAGTCACAACAACCCCATGCTACACAACAGGCTTGGGGAAGAGTGGCTGGAAAGCTGCCCCACAGAAAAGTACCTGGGGTGCTGGTTGACAGCAGCTGGAACATGAGCCTGCGTGTGTCCAGGTGGGCAAGAAGGCCAATGGCATCCTGGCTGGTATCAGAAAGTGTGTGGCCAGAGAAGTATTGCCCCCCTGTATTCAGCACTGGTGAGGTTGCACCTCAAATACTGTATTCAGTTTTGGGCCCCTCACTACAAGAAAGTCATGGAGGTGGTGGAGCATGGTCAGACAAGGGCAACAAAGACAGTGAAGGGCCTAGATGTGCACCAAGGGATGTAAAACCTAGGTGGGATATTAGGAAAAATTTCACCAAAAGGGTTGTGAAGCACTGGAAGAGACTGCCAAGAGAAGAGTTTGAATCACCATCCCTGCAGTTATTTGAAAGATGTGTAGGTGTGGTGATCAAGGACATGGTTTACTAGTGAACACAGAGTGTTAGCTGTTGGACTCAATAATCTTAAAGGTCTTTTCCAACCTAAATGACTCTAACAAATTCCTACTGAAAAAGGCTGTACACCGAATCAGTAACAGCTCAACTTTATTCAAATTGTCCTGAAAAGGGAGAATCTTACATTAAAATACTTTTAGAAGAGTAAGGCAGCAGTGAAATCAAACTCAAGTACATCTACTGGGCAAAGCCAAAGTTCCAAGGTGAGCATAATATCCTAAAGATCCCAAGAATTTATTAATTTTAAAAAAATACACACACAAAAACTCTCCCTGACAGCAAAGATCATTTCATGTTATTAATGACTACACAGGAAAGCAGGGTTTACTCAAGCAGAGTCACTTATTTCAATTGTCACTTATTTTCCAGACCAAAAGGGTTGTTTATTTGTTTTTTTAAATTCTTAACTTTTTAGCTCTCACCTTCCTTTTTTTTCTCCCCTTACATTTTTATAACTCACAATGTGTTTGCTCCCATGACTAAGTGAAAATTCTTTATTTTAAAGATATCTACCATTGAGGGAATAATACATGAGAGAAGTTACTAGTGAACACAAACAAGAATTAACATGTTTAGCAACATACAAATATAAAAAGACAGCACTGTATTTGTCTTCTTAAGCATACAAGGACACATTAAAGATAGCAGATCTAAAACTAACTAGCCATCTAGCCAGGCTAACAAGCTTTCAGCATGCATTGGTCCATGCAAACTTACAGCTGTGTGGCTTAAAAGCCAGCAATTTTAATTCTGAATTTACCTTGTCCACTGCCACTATTATCAACATCAGCAACACACAGACAGCCTTGGTCAAATTCTTCCTTTTCTCCAAGTATGGTGGACCACCAGTCTCTAGCTTTAAACAAGGACATTCTTCTTTACTGAAAAGGAAACAAGCCATTGTTAAAGCTTATATGAATACATGCAACTCTTTATACAAAAAAATTTTTCCTTGTTAGCAACAGCTTTCCTTAAGTATATTACACCTCTTGGTTTCATATTGCACTAGTGTGAGCTAAATAAATTTAAATTCCAGGTGTCTTGAGTTTCTGGTTACATAGCTCAGAAAACAACCTCAGAAATCTTACTGTCATTACTTAAATTATTTATGATAGACACTGCTATTTATATGAAGAAAATGCAACAAAATAACAGACTTTTAAGAGCTGTTAAATGCCTTCTGTTAAAGTAACAGTAAGTAATAAAAAGTTTTCAAAGTCACAGAACTGAGGTCTCTCTTACCAAGGAGCACCAGAAAAAAAAAGAAAAAAAAAAAAAAGCTCTGATGCAAGTCTTCTGCAAGAGAAATTATTTTTAGACAAATAAATGGAGACATAAACAGACGACATCAAAACCTCCACCGCGTAATCGCCTTGAAGATGCTCCAGTGACACGACTAAAGAACTCGGTCATACAAGGCACAAATCAGCTTTTCTGCTCCCTACCTGTTGTTATTTTAAGAAGGGGGGAGGGAAGGAGCGAGGAGACTAATCCCTTTGCAGGCAGCTTGACAATAACATTATCCTAGTTCAAAACTCACAGCTCCATGCCTGTGAACCCGGACACACTCGATCCCACAGCCCGCACAGGACGCATGGGGCTGCCAGGCACCGGCCGCTCCAGCGGGAAGCAGGGAAAAAGACGGGATTGGGAACACACGCAGCCTGCAAGCCCGTGCCTTTTCTCTTTAAAGGAAACCAAGTCCGGCAAAAAACCCCACTTATTTTCCAGCTTTTTCCGTCGCTATGCCCGCTAGGCAACCTGCTGCCGCCGAGTGCGGGCTGGCACAGCACAGCACAGCCCTCCACACGCACCCCCTCACTCCCTCCTACCCTCCCTCAAAGAGTCCCTGAGCAGCACCCACAGCGCCTACACCGACCCACGGACAGAGAGACAGACAGACAGACACGCACACACACACACAGATACACACATCCCCGCAGAGCGGGAGAAGGGAGACGGAACCCGGCGAGGGCTTACTTGGGCGGGAGGCGACAGCTCCCTGGCACGGCGCAGTCCGAGCCGCCCCGGCGCAGCAGCCCCGCTTCCTCACAGGAGATCCTCGCTCAGGGGCGGCCCGAAGCGAGGCAAGAGAGCGGCAGGGCTACAGACGCATTCCCACCGCCGCCGCCATCTCCAGCACCCTCCGCTCCCCACCGCCGGCACCAACCTCACACCGCCCCGCGCCCCGCCCAGGACGGAGCTTGGGAAATGTAGTTCGGGAAGCGGAGCCACGGGCCGTTGGGCTCTCACATTTCGTCCTGTACGGAGGGGGAAGGACAAAGAAGAGAAGCATTTCTTTTGTATTTTCTGAGAGGAGGAGAAAAAAAACCCACAACCTTAACCACTCAGCGTCTTGTGCTTCTTCTTTTTCAAAGCTCCTCACAGAAACCTCTGGCTCCCAAGGCGCCCGGCTCCACCCGCCCGTGCACGCTTTCCCTCCCCCTTTTCCCTGTGGTGTGGTACGGCCGGCGAGGGGCAGGCCGGCGG
>VZRO01002110.1:12388-64214 GCA_013397915.1 Daphoenositta chrysoptera
GGTGGTCTGCCGCTCCTTCACCCAAGCTGAGGGCGCAGCCGCGCTTCCCCTCCGCGGCTCCCGGCGCCCCGGGAGCTGCTACCATGGACAGGACCGCCGTGGCCAAGATGGGAGCGGTGGCGAGCGCCAGCGTGTGCGCGCTGGTGGGCGGGGTGGTGCTGGCGCAGTACATCTTCACCATGAAGAAGAAGACGGGTAAGAAGACCAAGATCATCGAGATGGTACGTGGTAAGAGGCCGAGAGCCCCTCGGCCCCCGGACGCACGCCCTTCTCCTTGTCCTTCTTCTGCGGCCGGCGGCTCCGCACGCCCGTCCCCGCGGAGTCAGGCGGATATTCCGGGGGGATATCTGGAGGGGCAGAGGGGGGACCTTGACCTCAGTTTGGGATTTCTGTAAGGACAGGCTTTGGCGGCAGGAGCAGCTGTTCCACTTCAGCGTGACCCACTAGCACGGAAAGGGTGCGTGTGGAAAGGGTCTTCGCCGTGCTGCCCTGTCCTGTCCGGCCCATGTGTGCCTGTGGGATACATATCTACCTCTAGGATAGATATGTACCCCTGGGTCTTGGTGGTAATTTACAAGCCTGCTTGTAATTTGTTTAAAGGAAAAATGGACACGCACACACACGTGTTCAACCATCTGTTGAAACTGGGAAGCACAGTCTGTTCACAGTTACTATAAAAGGAAGATGGAGCTCGCTCTCTCTTGCTGCCCTTGTTAAACTTGTTATTTAGGAAGTTGTTTAAATATCTGCTTATAAATAACTGAATCGTAAAAGGTCTTAGTTTGGACAACGTGCTGGTTATGTGGAAGTCCTTCAAATGTGATTTGGACACTGCCGTACCGAAGAACTGAACTGAAATAGTCAAGGCATTTGATGTTAGCTAGCGGCTATTCTGCTGAATTTTACTGAAAGTTCTGATGAATTTTTGTAATTACACGTGGAAACAGATTTTAGTAAGAGCTAGGGTTCTGTATGTAAATTGCGAGCTGCCTAAGAACTCACTTGGCCATGCGTTGTCACTCTTGCCAGTGGAATTCATGCAGTGCAGTTTGTGATAACGTGGGTCTAAAGAATTCTACTGTGAGTTTTTGCTAATCATAGAGTCATCACTAACTGTTGAAAAATATACTGTTTCCAGTCATCAGTCATGTCATCTGACAATTTGGAGGGGGGTGCCTTGCTTTTTAGTTTCTCCTAGTCCTATTCCAACAGCTTGTGGGAGAGCAGAAAGTTTGGATTGTCACTTTAGAGAGGTTTTAGATCTATTTCTGTGAAAGAGCTTTGGACTGTATGGTAGGTAGATTTTACAAAACTAATTTGAAAACTTACAGTGGCATAACACTGGTTAACTATAAATTTTATTTTATTTTTTTAATTCTGGTACTATTATCCTAGAATTTACTTGTGAGTTATGTGGACAATAAAATAACATCTAAAAATTTGGTCATATGAGTGCTCAAAAGGCAAATCCTGTAGTTTCACAAACTCATGTTCATAATACTTGATTTGAGCTCTAGTTCAGAAAGTACCTAATAATTGCTAAAATGTATTTATGTTAACTTTCTGTGCAATGTTTAAGTGGTGTTTTGGCTGGGAAGACTTGAACTTTGCCAAGATTTTGCCTTTGGTAAGGGAAAAAATCATTATGCCAATGCTAAATCAATTTCTGGTAAGTGATTTTCTTAAGTATGTACTTCAGATAACATTTTTAGAGCTATGTTCTTGAATGTAAACCTGTAATCCTAAAAAGATACTTCCAAAATTCCAGTTTATGGCTAGAACTTTCCTCAGCTTTAAATTGCAAGGGAAAAATTAAGCTTGTTGAAAGCATGTCCGATTTCTCATGCAGAAACATTTTATCAGTTGGATGCAACACGGTCATACTCGGAGAATGAGCATGTCAGCTGATATTCAGGGTGGCAGCTTCCTCAGCTAGTTCCTTAGTTCTAAAGATGCAAGTCTTCTTTCTTAAGTGGTATTTTCAGTGGACACATGTATTCAGGCTCTGCAATTTCTTTGAAGTAAGTGAAATAGTTATCTTAAGGACCTACCAAGGAGTTGAGTTTGTCAAGTATGGGCAAAAATGTGTACATGTGTTTTACTTGAATAGGCTGCATTCTGAAGATCTTTCTGAAACAGTTTTATCCACCAATGTAGATTCGATTCAATGTTTGTCATTTACAAGACACTGTATCAGTTTTATTTTATGACAAGGGAGACCTTTCTTTGAGCTGTGGGGGAGAAGATGCTACTTTCCATTCTGTAGTGTAAGTTAGGATGGTGGTGAGAAACAATACTGCTTTATTGAAATGTATTTTTTTCCAATACCAGGCTGGTCTTCTGTGTTAAATTAAAATTATGGGATCATTCTTGTATTTTCAGCAGATTTTTTGGGTTCAAATTTTCTTTGGGGAACGTTACACTTTAGTTTTATATCCACATTAGACTCGGAATTACCTTGATGTATAATTTTTATCAAAAGCATTAGGGAGCAGGCCTGTCTACACCTTAGTTATGTGAATGAAATGTTCTTTCATTATAATTAACTACTGCAATATTTTTTTAAACTTTTTTTTCTTCGTCAAAATAAAATTAGATTAATATAAAACCCAAGTGTAAGTAAAAAAAATAGTTACAGGTGTCTTTAAATACTAAAAAGACAGGGACATTTACAAATCAAATAGAACATCTATAACACAAGTTAATATCAAGGATTATCATACCAAGAATGTTTAATGTGAAGAAAAGTGGAAAGGATTCTCAAGCATTGTGGGAAAGGGTAAGCCTCTTTCCTTGTTGAATAATGAAATCAAGTAATTCTTAAATATCTAGCTCACATTTCAGTAGATGAATTCCTTAGCACACCAATTAGCCTGCTACACAAATTTAAGTTTAATGAAGACACCTGAAAATTACTGAATCTTATTTGATAGAAAAGGTTTAAATTTGTAATTAAAGTGTTAATATTATGTGTTCATCAACCGTGTGTAGTTTGCAAACAGGGAGTTTCCCTTAGGCACTCATGAATGTAGACAGAGTTACTTCAGCTCCACTTCTGAAGTAACAGAGGGATTAGATTAATAGCAATGGTCACATGAAGTTTCACTCTGTGTGGCAAGAAACAACCATCTCCCAAAGCCTTCTGTTATTATTTGTCACAGCCACGTTGTCAATTTTGTGAAACTGTGTTTCTACAGTCAGGTGAGAGCAAAAGTTAGCCACAAGGTTGCTAACGTTAATTTAAATGGTGGTTAATAATTCATTAGATTCTCAGAGTAACTTTTTAGAAAATGTTTCCTGTCTATTTTAGGAAGAGATCAAACATTATGGTAACATTCAGACTTTTGGATTTTTCAGGCCACAGACAGGTTTGCAGTTAAGTTGTGGATTCCTGTGCAGCAAATGCTTGTACTGCCAATAGGTTTCAATTTCTTGATTACTCTTTTCCAAGCCTTTTATCAACTCAGCAGAAAACAGGTGTTCACAAACTAGAGCAGGAAACATTGCCTAAATCTTTCAAAACACTCACCTGTAAGCAGTAGCCCATGTTAATTAAAATATGGAGTTAATGTAAGAAAAACTTCTTAGAGGAGTAACAGTATTTTTTGTTGTCTGTTTAATAAATACAGTTGTTGAAATCTTGGGAGAATAGCAGAATACATTAAACTGAGACTTCCTCTCTCAGGTTTGTTTTCCAGAAAACTGGGTAAATGCGTAGTTACAATCTGCCCCTCAAGTGAGAGGTGTAATTACATGAAAAACAGACTTTGTATCGAAGTTCAGCAACAACAAATTAAAATCAACTTCAAAGCAGTTTCTTAGTTTACAGGAAGCATTTCAACCAGCCAACTGTCTCTGGACAGTGTACTTTTTATTGTGTTAGAGAAGGAAAGAAGTGCATGGATTTTTGCAGTGTTAGAGTTTACCTGGAGAGAAATAAGGGAATGGATAAGAAGCAAGGTAACTGCTATTTTTGTACTTCCCTAAGAAATAAAGGAACATATTCTGTGAGTATGACTGTTAGAGTTTTAGACTGTAGACTGTTTATGGGGGAGGGAGGATGTATTTTTTCAATTATTATTATTTTCTTTTACCTAGCTGTCTCTGGTGAGACTGGGTTCTTATTTCATGGGGCATAGGAGCATTTGTGCCACAGATGAAGGTACAACTGGCAGCAATCACAATCACATACACTTCTTTATTCTTGTCTTGTTGCTGGTAACTAGTTGTTATAGTAACTGTGACGTTACTCTGGCAGGTTGAGCTCCTAGCAGAGTATGAAGCAGAGGAGTATGCAATGTGTAGCATACACATTCAGGAATCCAATTGGTTGTTATTTGCAACTCCTTTATATGTACGATGCCTATACAAAGCTGAGGGAGGGTTTGAGTCTAAGTAAACTGGAATCACTAAAAGGGGAATGGAAGGAAAATGGACTCCCTCTAATGATACCTCTGCAGGACATTGTCACTGTCTGGCTGTGCTTGAGAGCTATGCAGTGATATGATCCATGTGGGAGTAATACTGTTCAAAAAGAATGGTGCTGCAGTACATGAACCTAAGTAGTGAAAAGTGAAAGAACTGCTGAGACCTAATACCACTGCTACCTATTGACTGAGAGCCCTTACATTACTAGAGTATTAGAATAAGTTTTAGAATACTCTTAACATTTTAAAACCAAGTTAAATTTGACATGAGTACTGGAGATGCCATATAACTATTTCTATAAACCTTGGGTTTTATTTAGAGTGTTATTTCCTCAGCAGAAAAATCAATTGACAGTGATAGTGTTTTGCCCACAGGATATTTGCAGAGATAATCATAATATATGCCACCTAGATAATGCATAATATCAGGCTGCCTAATGTAAACCACTGTGCATCATATAAATCACCTAGAACGTGGCTTGTAAAGCAAGTTTTCACAGGGCAGGGAAAACCCTAAGGACAATTCATGTTGATACAGCTTGGATACTAGTAATAGTTTTTCATTGTCACTGTAAACTAATTCAGTTGGAAATTTAAGAAATTTGGATCCCAGGAGAATAAAAATCTACTGAATTCCATTGTTTTCTCCTCTCACTGTCGAAAACATCTACTATACAGATTATGTACATACTAATATTCTACTTCATTTAGTATAGTAAGCTCATCCTGCAATGCAGCTATCTGTTTCAAGAGTAGGTTTTAATCTTCTGAAATTGCTGTTGCCTGTGTTGGGGTTTTTTTAATTCAGTAGGTCTTGAAACCTACATTCTTACAAGGGATGGGTATGGGAAGATTAATTAAATCTATTAATTCTGCACTAGTTTCTTTAGAACTCTTTTATGCAAGTTATAACAGTTATCAAAAACATACTGATGATCTCTACCTGAAAACTGAGCTCCAAATAGTCAGTGTAGACATGTCAGGATACAATATAGATTTTAAGTACAGGCTCAGAAAAGCTTGTTTACTGCTTTCTTTTATCTTTTGTATAAAGTCTTTCTCGAAGACAGAAAAGCAATCTTTAAATTACTCATTCTGCTCTGGAATATATTTACCTTTTAATAAATGCTTGGTGTGTGTTAAGTTACATTTTTAAGTGATTTTTCTCTTGTTTGTGATAACTTGTTTTTACCAGTTGAGCTATGATGGCATCTATTCTATTAAAATCTTTTTATTGGTCGTTTTAAGACCAATAGCAAATACTGCAAGTCGTAAACATCACCTTTAACTGTCAAACAGTATAAGCAGTAATAAGGGGATTTTTAGTTTTTAGTCTGAATACCCATATCATTGCAAATCTGTTCATATTATGAATTAAAGTTGCGTAGCATTGCAATCATACCATTCAGTCTTGAGTTAACAAGAACTACCAGCTTTTATAAAAAGTATCTAAATTGATCAAAATAAGCATTGAAGAGACCCAAAGTATGGACCCGTGCATTAATAAGTAGGAGAATACTAGCTGTGAATTCAATAGCAATGTACCTGTAAATGTAAAAACATCACAATTTTTGTAACTCTGGAAATTTGCAAAATGCCTGAACTTTTGAACTTCTTTCTTAAAAAAGAAAAAACCCACAATCAAACTAAAAACCATACAAAAAGCCCCACCAGAGCTGCCTTTTACCTTTTATTTTCACTTGCATGAATTACATAATATAGGCAAAATACATCTCTTTTCTGTGTTGGCTAGTTCAATTTACAGTAATAGCCTTCAAGCTATCAGCCCCCATTCTTCCCTCCATCTGTGCATACACAAGTGTATTTTGTGCACGTAAACTACAGTGTACTCTTCACCTACTACGAAGGGTTATTACTGGAGAGAGCTTAAGGAAAAGCACTAGAAGAGAAGCAGACTGTTAGTTTTTATTTCTGTGTTGCGGTGCGTTTGTCAGAGGGCAATGAATTTTCGCGGTTAGGGCTTGGCTGGTTGAGCTGCACCAGGCGGCCGTGAGCAGCAGGTGGCGCTGGCGCGAACCGCGTGTGAGGCGGTGCGCGCGCCTTGGAAGGAGCCTGTCCCTCAAGGAACCTTGGCCCACAGCGAGCGGCTTTTCCCGGCCGCTGCCCCGCTGGGTCAGACACGTACAGCTGACCTGCTCCTGCTGCACCGGGCCCGGAGCAGCAGCTCCGGCTCTGCTGCCTGCCAGATGCTCAGCGCTGAGATCAGGCTAAGCACAACTGAGAGGCAGGAATACCTCACAACTGTTCTCCCCGGCCTCCTTTCCTAACCACTGTGCAGGGATTTACGGGCAGATAAGACTGGACTAGAGAGCCGCTTATATTGTCATGGAGGGTGTGTAAAATAAAAGCTAGGGCGTGAAGTCTAACTGGCCTTGCAGCCACGGCACTGTGCAGCAGTTGATCTGCAGTGACTGCTTCTTCCAGGGGCACAGTGTTCATACAGCTCTTATCTTGACCAGTTGCTGGATGTCAGTCTCTTTCTCCCATCCAAAAGTCATCAATCACCAAGGGTCAGCTGCTGTAACACATCAGAGAACTTATGACTGCAGTAGGCAAATTTTTAGTTCAGTGTCTATCATGCAGCAGCTTGACTGGCAGTGTGCCATTAAGTTGGAATCTGTGGCTGTTTTGTTAGTCAGTTCTTTCTTAGGTTATTTGTGTGGAGCTTCTGATTGTTAAAAAAAAAAAATCAGTGCTCATAAAGGTTCACAGCATTTTTTTAATTTGGCTAATCGTCAAGAGTGCTTTATATGAATGCCAAAAAAAAAAGGGAAGGCATTTTTCAGTACAAGTGGACATATGTTTAAGGTTGCACCACACAGGTCAAAAAAGATACCAAGTTTAAATACTAGAAGTAACTATTTTATTTTCATTCACTAATGCCACAAAATAATAGAGAACCACACTGACTTACCTTAGACAATAATTACAAAAATAATTTTAAATGAAATTTCTCCAAATTACAGAAATACCTATTGCTAGAAGGAAATGTGGCTTCTACTTTCATAGATATAATCTTTTTAAAAATAATTTTTTTTTTAATTTGTTATTTTATTTTTAAAGGGCTGCAGCAAAGCCCTGACTGGGACACTGAAGATTCATTAAGTGTCTGAATATAGACTTTCAAACTTCCTGAGCTGGGTTTGCTACCAAGAAAATTCCTGTTCAAATGTACTTGTTCTTACTTGTATCCCACTCGTTAACTCTCATTTCCTTCCTGTACCCTTATATAAAGATCTGTTTGTCTGGCTCCGCAAATTGGATCACTGAAATAATCCAAGTTTATTTGTGGTTTAGTTTTTTTGCCTAGGAGTTGTTTTACTCCACCTTAATGCTGACAGAATGAATACCACTGAAATGTACCATTAACCAGGTTCCCTTAAAGCTTTCCCTCTTTGTCAGAAACTTACTAGTTATCAGACTAAAAATGTAATTTTTCACTCAGCAGATGTTAACACAACACTTACTATTATCAACTGCATCTGCCTTGCAATGAGTATCACTGATGGTTAAGCCTCAGTTTGGTCTGCATATTCCCATGGAAAAATTGTATGTGAAACTGAAGGGTAGGAATTAGCACAAAAGAGTAGCAGTATTGGTACTTTAGCAGTAGTAGAGTGCAAGGAATAGTAGTGGTAGTATTATTACCAGTTGGTTTTGAACACTTCCAGAAGGCAAGTACACAGAGATACAAGAAATAAGGAGCATCTTTGAATGGATCCAGCAGTGAGAAACACCTATAAAACAATGAGATGTGGAGTCAAAACAATGCTTCATGTCTAAAGTCATGATGATTCTGCCTGGTACCTTTAAAAAGAGTGTTTGGTAGCTGTATTTCATCTTTAGATTTAATGGATTCTTTTTTTCAAGAACTTTACAAAATGGTTTTAATCAAAGAGAACAGTTTAAAACTTCATTAGTCTCAATGTGTAATTTAATTGGAATATTATATTAGCACTACATTCTTACATCAGAATAGTAGTGTCTGGTAAGGTATTGCAGATTAAACTTTGTCCTGCTGACTTTGCTTTCAAACTGAGTCCCACAACTCCCCTATTCAAGGGTCAGAGTTTATTTGATCTAGATACAGCATTCTTAGTCTTAGTGAAAAAAAATCTAAGCAGATTTTTTTTTTCTTAGAAGCAGATAAGAGAAGAAGAGAATCAGCAGCAACTGCTTCAGTCCAAGCCTTGGCCTTAATGCAAATTCCATTCTAGATAGTGTTACATGGGAAGCTATTAGGGAAATAAGCATTTTTAAGTTCTTTCAATGCATGTGCATGTAGATATATACAGGATATTTAAGTGTAAAAGACATACACGTGAATGTACATTTTGGGGGGAAAATAGTATAGCACGTCAAAATTACCTTATTATGCAAGAAGAGCTTTTGCATACCTGATAGGTAATTAAGAATTTGCAAATATACCACAGTATATTTATATACTGCCAGTTCTTAGAATTCTACACTGTTTGCCTAGGCATTTTGAAGAAAGATTTTTTGTATCAGCAGCCTCACCTGTAAGCATTCTTTAAGAAAGCATTAGATTCTGTAAAATATGACAGGGAAGTGGATCTTTCAGCTAGGCAGACACCAACATACTCCATAGCAGTTTTAAAGGAAAATGAGAGTACCACTCAAGTTTTAAAATTCTTACTGGTCAAAAATGAATTTTCTGTATCTGTATTCTCAGAAGAAGAACTGGCAAGAAAAAGGAAGGATGGAGATAAAACTAAAATACTTGTGTTTAAACTGAAACACTATCATGCAAAGCAAATGACTCTCCCTGTCATCACATGTTACAAATAGGGAGTGTTGACTCCCCTTCCATGAAAATTCGTACCTGATCATCTGTCTCACAATGGTCTATAGCAGAGGCCCAAAGAACACATAGGAAAGGGATGAGTTGTTGTGAATGTTTTTCCTAGAATGAGTTCTCTGTCTCCAGCAGCTTGTATTTGAGAGACAGTGTCTATAATTTAAGATGAGGGTTTTTTTCATGTTATTACCTGGTACCATTTTAGGGCTGTGTAAATTCACAGTATCAGCAAAAAGGAATTCCACATTTTACTGCTTTACCTAATTGGGTGACTTGTAGCTAACTCATTTGATTTGTTTTGAGTTTGCCTCCTCTTAATTTTAGTTGATGACTTCTACCTCTTACACTGGAAGAGATAGTGAACAATCTTTCCCTATTAACCTTTTCTAAGCCACCCTGTCATTTCCAGGTTAAGGAATTCTATTAATATTCAATTGTTCATTGTATGAATCTTTTCTCATGGCTCATTCCTACTGCCCTTCTCAGGGCCTTTTCCAGTTCTAGTCTATTCCCTGTAAGGTAGAGAAACCAAAACTGGTTTTGGTATTTAAACTGCAAGTTCATAATGGATTTACAAAGATTTTATCCAGAAAGCACTGGTAAGAACAGGCATCAGTGAAATGTATGTATGAAGGCCAAGAAAAAAGCCCCCATTTTCTTCTGCCCAGCAATGAAAGAACGTCACAACCTTGATTTCTTCTTTCAATCCTGATGCCTTAGAAGCTATTTTTTCAATTTAAGCATAATATGATAAATTGTATTGATCTGAATTTGCTTACATGTAGATTTCTTTTTTTTTTTTTCCCCTAAGGGCAGGAGAGAAACAATGAAGATAAAAACCCCCATCAGATTGAATTTGGCTAGGTAAAAGATACTCACTAGAACTGACTGAAGCTCTCTTGATTATTTCCAGATAATCAATGATAACTAAACAATAGATAACCTTTTTTTTTTTTTAGCCTGCCGGTTACAAAGGTTAATTCTCTCCACAGTGAGGGAATGGGAACTAAGCACAGAGATGAGGTGATTCCCCTAACATACAATCAGAGGAAAAAGATGCCTATCCTGAGCTGTATTCACTCATCCCAGAACATACAGAACTGTTCTGTATGTTTTGTATCTCGTATGTTCTCTCAGACTAAATTCTTGCCTGAACTAATAATTGTCAGGATCACATGAAATACTGGAAATGTAGACCCTAGTTACTATTAGTTCTTCATGTTCTTGTAAGATTCAAAATGTCTGTTGATTTATCACCAGCAGAAATCTCTTCTTTTAGACTGATTTTGTAAGCACAAGAGGAAGCTGCATAAGGGACAATGATACTGCGGTATCTTTTATTCTCTCATCAGAGAGATGTATTAAACACAAGAAGAATAAATGCTTAAGGAGTTGTTCTAGTGTGTGCATTGACACTAATAAGTTTGTGTTCAATACAGCCATAAATGGTCAGATTATTAGATGATCACCATTTTCTCATGAACTGTAAAGGAAGATGGATCTCTGATCAGATCCAGAAAATCTGTATTAAAAAAGTTGTTAAATATGTCTTGTGATACCATTAGGGTTAAGATCCTCACCTTCTTAGCCTGTGTTTTCTCTGGATTTATCACAGTTTAATGGATTCAGTCTTTAATATGTTCTCAGCACTTTTCTATAACACGTGCTGTTCAAGCGCTTTCTTTTTAGAATGCTTACACTCCTCACAAGTCATCTCTGTGATACACACACACTTTCATATACAAATCATAGTTCTGTATTGCATCACACCAACTGTAAATATGGCTAGCATGGGTTTTTACATCAAACCTGCACTGCAAAGATAAGTGGTATCCAAAATTCCTGCAAGGCAAGCTTCTAAACCTTTATGTACCCCAGCTTCATCAAACCGACCATTGATCTTACTTTCCTTGTAATTGTCACAGATATAAAAAGCTATTCCTGGAACCATTATGCTGCTCATTAACTCAGTTCACTAGGGCATGAATAATAATCATGCTTGAATACAGTTGGGTTGTATTGATTCCTTTCTTCTGCTTGGTCTTGGTACTTGAGTACCAAGGTTCAGGTACCTTTCCCTGTCTCATGAGGTTATATCAAGTAGGCTGCTTTGGAAAATATGTACTAAGTAAACTTAGTACAAAAGCAAAATTAGACTACAGATACAGTTATTTAATGTTTAAAATTGATCCTACAATAAAGCAAGGTATTGCTCAAGTAAAGTTGAGCAATATACTAAATGTATGGGGATATATTCAAAAGTTGTTCAGTTGTGGTAGGGTCACTAAACAGGAATAAAAGCTAGTAAGCTCATGAAAAGACACTAGATAATGTTTACACTGCAGACAGGATTCAATCACCTCTAAACTTTGTAGGAAATAATCTAATGAGCTATGACCTCTTTCTCAATCTTTAAAAGTTTATGTCAGTTTAGTTTAAGTATTCCATTTATTACTTTAAAAAAGGTTCAGCTTACTTGCTCTGGCAATTTACCTGTGCTGTGTTAATGTCTTTCCACAAATTGATGCAACTTAGGTTAGGGGTGTGTAAGGACTGGTAGAACCAGTTTTTCTTTGCTTTAGACTAAAACTTGCAGTGCTTCATGTTCGAGAGCATCCTCTACAAACCAAGTTCACCTAACACACAAGCATACAGTTGAACCTTTTCCCAGTCTTATATAAATGATAAATCATCTAGTGTTTTCAGTGTTGTTCTTTTTTTCCTCTCTCTCTTTTTCTGTGTAGAATATTCTGTAGTCAAGATATGGCCATCGGCCAAAGAGAAAAGGTTAAAATAGAACCTATCTGTTAAAATAACTACACCTCTTCAGTTCGTGGTTCTTAAAATATATTTAAATGACCTTCCACATTTCAAGAGTAGAAATGTCATGCTGGAGTTTATTTCTCTCTCTTTAAAAAATCAGTGTTAATTTTAATTCCTCTTTTACCAGATATTAAACACTGTAAACAAAATGCTCAACAGACTCAAATCTGCATTAACAGGATGTGGTTAGTAGGAGCTGTTGTAATTAAAGTGTTGTACACAAAGGTTTCTTGGAGTTGCAAAGACAGTCTTGTTTTTTAGACACGAAGTTTCATATATGGCATTTTCATTAAAGCTAAAGTACACTGTTGATAAAGATAGAGAAGATGTTTTCCAAGAATTAGGTGTTGGCTGTATTAATGTTTACAGAAATTTTGCTCACAACGTTTTCTAGGGCTTTCACTAGAACTGTAATCGTTCATTTAGAAAGCTTTCCAATTAGTCTGGTATACCAAAAAACAAGAATTGGAAGAATTGGACTTAATTTCTGTAATTCTTTTCTTTATCTTAAAAAAAAGTTGTTTTTGTTTCCCCAACTCTCTTAAAGAGAAGATTACTTTCTTTAGATTCTTGACAGCACTGGAGTTAATTTTCTCACTGAATCACAACTGAGAAGTACCAGAATAGGAACAGGCCATCTCACTGACCCACCAAATCCCAGCCTCATCTGTGAGGTTCACAAGTCTCATTTATATATCAGTACCATTGTCACCTTTGAAATACATAAAAGCTCAAAGGCACATACTCTGCAAACTGAATGTATCAAGTGATGTCTTACCTGAACTACATGATTCATCTACCAAGCATATTTTACTTCATTGTTCATAAGATTTTTTTTAATTGGAAATCTAGCAGTGACACAAGCTGCAGCTTTTTGTTGTGCAAATAACTCATATTTATTCAAGATTCTCTGCTATACATATGTTTCCCAAATATTATTATAAAAATATTAATGAAAAGCATGCTGACTTTATTAAAATACTATAAAAGGTTACATTTCCTGAATGTTACCTATTACAACCGTGTACAAATGCTATAACAAGTGGTTTAGTGGTAGCTATGAATCCTGGCAATACCAGTGCCAGGTAAGTTCAATTTATTATATACAGTCTTTGCAGGGATCGTGTTTTGAACATACCTTTCAAACTCTTTTCCTACTTCAGGATACAGCAGACTTTAACATGTACATTTAAGGGGTTCTTGGTCAATTCTTAGAGGATAAGCGTTGATTAAAGTTGTATGTTTTATATTAGCTGAAATACTCACTAGTTGTTTTGTTGGCTCAAAATAGAGAACACTTCCGAAAACAAAATGAAAGTGCACATGTAGGTCAGATACACTGAGGAATCCTGATAGACTACATAGTGGCCTACAGTTGGAATGTGGACACGAAACATATGGATCTACTGTACCATTCAGAAAGTCTGTTGGGGTTTTTTTTAATGTAGAAAGCGCACCCTCCTTAGAAGGAAATTATCATAACTAATGAATTTCTAGAGTCGAGCTATTGTGGGGGGGTTTATAGCATTACAGGTTTTGTATGTGCTACACTTGTAGCCTGCCCTTGCTTCGGCTCTCACGATTGCACTCGTCACATTGGTGGCCGTGTATGAATTGGCCTGATGTTGGTGGTTAGTCCTGGCATCCTGAAACAGGGATCATAAACCTGAGGTTGAACATGAGTTACGGGATCATATAGAGAAGCTTGCACTGCTGCTACAGCAATAGTCAATTTCGCATGACACTTAAAAGCACTCACGAAACTTCGAAGTGTAAAACACAATTAGACAATAGTTCCTTCATCCCCTCACTCTAAAAAATATTTCTTTTTAATACACGTTCTGTGTCGCCTAGTTACAGTCTTTGATCAGGCAGCATGCCTAATGATGAGCTTCTGAAAGCATGTGGAGTTGCCTTGTCTCACAAATATCCTGACAAACAAGGCTCCTTGATTTCCTGTTTCAGTATCACACAGATAATTACAGCCAAAACAAAGATTAATTAATTCATTTGCTCCTTCTACATGAATAAACGTGTGCTACGTAGTAAACATTAATGAGACCATGTCAATGAAGCCATAAGAAATCGGTGGCACTATGCAACAGGAAATCCTAAAATACTTGGAAAGGTTTTGTAGAAGGGCTAAAAAGCAACAAAGTAGTAAACTTCTGCTTTGAAAAACAAGTGCCTTCCTCTGTTGGAGCAGCCCAAATTTGCCTGCTGCATCCATGAAAGCTGTTCATTCAGTGAAGGTCAAAGGTTTTGTTGTTGGTGAACCAGCTGATCATCTGTAAGCCCGTCGGGCTGTACTGCTGAGCATAACAAACTGCTGTGCATTGCTGACGTGCGTCACAGGACCCTGGGGTTTTGCACGGGGATTAGTCAGGCTGTATTTGGAAACGCCCTCAACTGCACCCTGTGCTGCTATATTAGTGGTTCTCAAGCAAGAGGAATTTTCTTTTGCTTCTGCAGCTGCTCCTGCAAAACCCTCTGGTAAGTGTGCGCAGCTTCTGTCAGCAGTATTGACTCTGTCTTCTTGCCTGTGTTTTTAAGCCAAGGTTATGAGCTGAGGGCTTACTTATAGTTGTTTACTGTGACTGTAAGAAAACCTAAAAAACGGTATTTTTTAATTAAAAATTTGGTAGCACAGAATAAGCAACAGCATCAAAGGAATAAGTATACTGAGTGATTTTCATTGAATAGGTTAATTCAACTTAAATGTTCTTCTACTTTTAAGTATGTATCAGAGTGTATTTTCTGAAGTGTTGGTATTTTCACAGTGATGTTGCTATGTACCATGCATGTTGGCTTTTATTTTATACAACAGGAATAGAAAGATCACATAATACAGCAGACCAATTCTTAAAAGGATTTGGTTGATTTTTGTTGGCAGCCTGCATGCAAGCCCTGCATCTCTGGACTCTGCTTGCCACCTATGCTGTTGCAGTAGGACAAAATCAAGGACAGAAGAATCAGGAGTGCCCTAAGCTCAACGCACAGGTACTCTCCTTTAAAAACACAAGAGGAAACGCTGTTGTCATGTTTTCTGTGAAAGCGCTCTCTCCAGATTTTTAAATGAGTTTTTTTTTTCCAAACTAAGTATCAGAACACAATACATTAAGTATAAAAAGATGTAAATAAATAAAGTAAACCAGGAAAAATTATTTTTAGTGTGCATCCTATTCCATGTCTTAAAATAGCTTAGGCAGTGAACCCATTTCCAGTTATTTCATATAACCTGTGCTGGGTATCTAGTTTTACAGCATGTTATCAAGCAACTGTGAAGATACTTAGTGTTCTGTTGTTTTATTCCCATAATAACATTTGCCTGCTTACTTTTTAGCTAAGTAGTCCTAAGGCTATTTCTTGGCAGAACTACTAAAATAGTAATTGGTAATTACTAGTTACTAAGTATTACTTACCATATTTAAGCTTGCATCAACTGCATATAAAATGTATTATGGTTTTGGTAATTATAAATTAGTAAGTAGTGTCCTGAGCTCAGGTTATGCTAGCCCGATCACTAGTGAAGTTCTGACTACCTGCACATAATGGAGTGACTGATGTGTTTACACTCATGTCCAGTACCTTTTGATGTGTTCCTGTCTAAAATACAAGCCTACTAACAGCTGGGACAGCTAAGAGAAACCTCTGTTGCACTCATGGACCAGAATTCAAATTGTCTCAATTAAAGGCAGTCTTGCTTTATACATATAAGAACATAAACATATGGAGGAAAAGATCCCCACACTCATTCTGTGGGTTTTGTTATGGCTCCCCCGCTTCCTGCAACTCAGATGTTGCAAGTAGCAGAAGTTACATGGAGAAGTTTGCATGCTTTTCAACCTTTTTTTGTAAGCTTTGTTTTCTAGAACAAGTAATGTTCTGTAATAGTAGAAAGAAAGAAAAGAAAAAAAAAAGGAGTGGAAAATAATGTGTAAATTAAAGAATGTGCCCCATTTCTTTATATTTTCACCAGACTGTTACTTTCTTCCACCAAGAACACCAAAACCAATTTTCCATAGCTTCTGGGTATCAAATTTCACAGCTATCACTGCTTCCATGCCCTGCCTTTTTTGGTACATGTCCATAAGTGAATATATGTGATAGCTAGTGTTAGACCTTGAAACTGGGCGTCTGCAGTTCCCAAAATAAATGTCATTTATTCTTGGTATATACTCTCTTACCTGGAAGCTGTCACCATATATTAGACTAAAATTTACAAATAATTTTCCCATATCCAATTTATCACTTTGATTTGCATTTGCCTTGCTCAGAAAAATATGGATAGTTCCCTCTCCTTGCCAGCCCACCCCTGTGTGTTCTCTCTATCGAAAGATAATAGGTTTGAAACCTAGTCTAGTTTAAGGCAGGTTTACCAACAAAGTAGGAAAACAGAAATTGTGTTATCCTTGAAATTCACATACTGTCAACAGCATTACAGCTAGATCTTATTTACTGCCCTATCACTTCTATGACATTATGGTAATCTGAAATTTTGTGGAATATTTTTAATATATTTACAAGTGTGAGAACAGTTCTTACTATGAATCAGAATTACTGACATCTAACAAAGTACTCTGTCAATCATTGAGATTTATAGAGAAGTTCACTTAAAATTTTGTCCACCCATAATCCAGGGTGTTTTCTTAGCAATGATTTGATTTTTGTGAGGCTTCCATACTAGATGAGTCTTTACAAAATAAGAAAACTTGCTCCTTGCCAAGTAGTGTAGGCTTACAGGGTATCAGTATAAAAATACTCTGCTCCAGTTTTTTATGTCCTTCGTCGAAGCATTACTTAGCAGACTTATGATGACAACCTCCTACAGTTTGAGTTATTACTAGTAATATTTCAGGCTCTGTGTCTAGAGTTGATTGTGAAATAAGCCGTATCTCTGTGTAGTTAAGATAGCAAGTAATTCATCAACTCATCCTTCCCTACTTAAAATTACTGACAGTGAAAACACAAGGTCACACAATTGTCCCTTATATGAAGTTTTTTATTTGACATTTTTAATTTTTCTTTCTATTTTTTTTCTTTAGTCATAGGGACTTGTTTTACTGGGGGGAAGGGGAGGAAAGTAACTGCTCTACCTCCAAGACTTAGATTGAAAAGTTCAGTATAATCCTAACTCCAGAATATGACATTACTCCTTGTGGACACAGTCAGTTATTAAGGTCCTGGGATACCTAATTGGAAATGCCTACTATGGCAGCTGTAAATTCACTTAGATCACTAAAATGAATGACAGGTCTTATCAACAGCTCTTGTTTTATGATCAAATTGACACTTAGGTACACACTGCCTCACATATTAAGAAGACAACCTATGTATTAAGCAGCGCTGGATATATAAAAGCAGTTCTGTTTGCACTTCTGCTATCCAGTTGTATATAAGAAACTTCATTTCAAAACTAGAATTCAATATGATCTTTACAGCAAGTACTTTTCTTTATTTAACCCAGCTACACAGATGCATGTCTCATGTACTAAATAGATTTGTGATTTTCAGAAATATCCTTGTTATAAATTACCCATTCTGTGGTTTGTAGGACTGGGGGATTTCCAAACCTGCGTGAATCCATTACTGTTCATTCCTCAAGGTATGACCATAACATTCTTAGCTACAAAATAATTTCCTACATCCTTATTCCAGTTACCTGCTATCACAAACCAGCAGATGATTTTTTCCTTTTCATAAATCCAACAAACTCAACCTTTAAAAAAATCTTTTTCGGTTTTGTTCTTCCTTCTCTCAAAGGCTCTTAAAAGTGTCAGAGACTAGAAACTAAAGTGTGTTTGTGGCCAGTGTAAATGCCAACCACAAATTACCTTTGGGAGTTATCGTCTTTTAACATATGTTTTAAGGCATACCAGCCTTTGAACTATTCAGTAGCATATAGGTGTCCTTGGTAAGAAAGCAAAACTCTTCTCACACTTTTATAACATGACAGAATATACAGGGGCACTTAAGTGATTTAACATGATGTACTTTCAGATGTCACAATGAATTATGACTGCCTTTTCCTGTGCTTGTATAGTTTTAGTTCTGTATGTAGAAGCTCCTGGTTCTGAATAGCTTTCTTGACTTTGTTAAGTGCTGTGGAGATTTTTGGCTGCTTCTCTATCTGTGCTCATCCCAGTCAACTGGTGCAGCAGAATTTTGGGAGGTTTATGTGCACACTGAGTTGACTCCTAGAGTTTTCTTAAATAGTAAATGGAAACAAAAATTTTACCAAATTGACTGAACTTTTCACCTTTTGCTCTTTCATCTGTCTTATCAGTTCTTTCCAACTAGAATCTGCTTTTCTCTTTCAACTGTGAAGAATGGCAAATATGCAAGAATGAAACATCAGCTAAACTGGGCAGAAGTGTAAAACATTGGAGGAGACAGTTTGCCAGAAAATTGGTGACTGCAGTTTCAGTTTCGTTTACACATTCGTTACACAGTTTCATTTCCTTCTACTATCGTAATGATAAAGACTAAATAAAAGAATTGCTATGTAATGTTCAGTTGCAAATATTAATACAAGGAACTAGTGAGGGGAAAAGTGGCTATTTTGACTGACCATATTTGTCTGAGGCTTTATCAGGTGTCACATCTGTAACGTAGACTTGTTTTTTTCCTATGAAAGTGCCCGTGAGACTGAAAATGTCTGGGTTATACTTGCTGCAGAAGACTTTCCCCCATTCCTAAATTAAAATACTTGTCAACCAATTTGTGTTCCAAATTGAAAAATGTGTTAGAAATAAGTTAATCTTATAAACTGATCTTGAGTAGTTTACAACATCAAAGCAGGAAGCTTTCATCATACTTAAAATCTTAAGCAATGTCTTGTTTAACATGATCTACTAAAGTGTTTACCAAGAAGATTTTTCCTCAGGTTGTTTCAGAAACTTACGAAAGGGCTCAGTCTGAAATGAAACAGTACCAAACAATCCAATTTTCCTCATCCAGTCTTTCCTCTGATCTCTCCATCTCCCACAACATCTGTTTATATTAGTTATATTAGGAAATCCGTTGCTTAGTATCTAAGTAAACCAAATAATGCTTCTTAGAAAAGCATGCATTTAGATTTCATTTTGTTTCATTTTTGCATTCCAGATCTAAAAATACATATATAATTGCTGAAAGTTAAAGGAATTAGATTAGTCAATTTACAGTAAAAAAATTACCAAACACAGTCAAAGTGCTTTGTAATTCATTATAAAGAATGTTGTATACGCAGAAAAAAAGTGGAAAGCTTGCTTTTGTTTACTAGCACCATATAACATACAAAAGAAATACCATAAAACACCTTTAAAGAGTTACAGATTATTAATATTTTGTTTTGTGAAGCTAGATCTGCTGCTAATTGTGAATAAAGAAATGCTTTCTAAAGGTATATCTGAAAAGATTAGTAAATTCTTTAATGGATATTTTTCAGGAATTCTGTATCTTGTTAACACTCATTAGCTTTGTCAGCGACTCCCAGCCCGGGAGATAGCTGAGAACTGGAAGTCAATCCTAATGTACTTTTTGTGAATTTGCTGTGCTAAAAGAAGTAGTAGCAAGGCACTGCAACAACATAGGGAACTCAGGGATATTGGCTTAGGAGATACCACTTTTACAGGAAATGTCTTTGCTAAAGGATGGGAAAGGAAAACCTTAATTCTTTTAATCAAAGTGAAATTAATCCAGTTTGTTTCTTTATGATATTTATAAAGCAAAGAAGTAGTGAACAGCCTATTCAGGACAGAATTTTTGATGAGATACTCGGGTATAGGTGAAACTTCTTGAATGGGTGGAAAAACTTGGAAATTTATCAGAGACTCGTGATTAGGATTCCAGAAGGATTTCTGTTTTCTGTTTTCAGTAGTGTCTTTGAGGATATCAGCCAGAAAGTAGCAGTAAGCACAGTGGGGATTAGAATTATTTGTTATACTGAAAGATAGGAGCACTGACATGGAAGAAAAGATACAATCCAGAAAGATTAAATGTAAAATTTAGCACTTTGCACAAATACCTGTTTCTGCCTAGGAGTCATTTTGAAGACTATTTGGTCATTACCAACTGAATTTGAATCATTGTCACCATATTACTGCTAACACAGGGCACATATGTTAATGTACATGCAAAGATGTTACCTGAAGACAAGGGCCAAAGTGACCCTTCACCAAGGCCTTGTCAGAGCAGAGCAGAAAAGTTATACCCACAGTCCTGGATGCTGTGTTGGAAAAACAGTATGGTTCAAGTGGATGGGCCAAGACAACATGAAGAATTACCAGAGATCTAGAAAACTCTGTTCTGCAAAAGAAGATCAAAGAACACTGGGTTTTACATTCAGGAAGAAGGGGAAAATTTATCCAGTGAGCATCTGAGAAAAAGAATACTTTTCTCCAAGTTGAACGATCTAAAATTGCAGTAAGGAAGATTAAATAGAGATTAGGCAAACTTTTCTAAACATAAAAGTAGTTGAGGAAAGTGAGGAATATGTGAGTGAGGGTTTTGAAGAATGTTAAATGAGCCTCTGCTCATCTGATAAGGATGTATCTGCAATGTTTTGCTTCCACCTGAGAACAGAGTGGACTAGAGCTGATATTTAAAGGTATCTACAGATCCTTCTTGTATCTGTCACACAAGTGTCTTTTTTATTACAAAAACATATGTTTGCAATACTTTAAAATGCCACTTTTTTCTTAAATGATAAGCAAATGGCAGTTTGACTGCAATAGGCTGTCACTAATGAAGAAAAGACTTGGTACCATTAAGAGCTGGAAGAAAGAGTTCTACATGACTTACTGACAATTGGTGATATGAGAACTCTGGGTCCAGAAATGTCCTGAAATAAAAGCTCCCCCTCCACTGTTTTTTTTTTTTTAATTAGCTCATTGCAGCAAAGATTACATGCCAGCTATAAGAAAATGAAGGTTGAAGGATCAGAATGTTAAAAATGTAATTTGTAACACTTTATCTTCTCTGAAGTTCTATAAACAGAAAATAAGGTTTACTACTCATAAATGCCCATTTAGACAGATTGCAGATGTCTGATGCCTTTGGTTAAGAATGGGTCCATACATGATTATAAAGGAAAGAAATACATGCTACATTGGGAAATTTCTGTAAATAGATAGTTCTTTTACCATTTCTGCAAGATTGAAGATGAACTTTTAGAGTAAACAAAGGCTTGGGGAGTTGTTTGGGGAGGAATGGGGTTTGGGTTTGTTTTTTTTTCTTCTTTTACACCAAATGCAGCATTTATCATAGTATTCAAGAAATATACTTCATCCAAAAGGAATATATAGTGTGATGTCATGTGTTACTTTAAAAATGTGCAGTGAAATAGGTAAAGGTAACAATTGATGGACTGGCTAGGGAGCAGGGATTACTGTACAGCCTTGTTGTATTGGAGTATTCAGCATTCTCAAGGAAACAATGGATGTGGTCATTATCTCTGTTGACACTTCAAGGGGATATTAATTGCAAAGAGAGTTAGTTTTAAGATTTACCATCTCCTAGTGACATTTGAATCACAAGATGATCCCATATGTCCTGTTCCTACACATCTGCCTTATTTCCTACAAATATAATGATCTTTTCTGTGAGTGTCAACAGTGGATAATGTGATATTAGGAAATGAAAACAGATGTTGAAAGTAAACAGAGCAGTATGCAGTCATTGATTAATACATCCAGAGTATTTTCTGTTTCCTCTTACTCTTGTCCTTCTGTCCTGACCATGTCTTGATGTCACATGAAACTGTAGATGCAGAGCTTCCAATCAGATGGATAGCAAGTATTGCCTAGTAAGTTTTCCTCTGTAAGTGCATTTATGTTCTTACTCTTCATAGATGCCAGAATTTCAGAAGAAGACTGTCCATATTAAGGACCCAGGGAGAGTAGAGGAGATTATTTGTGGCCTCATCAAAGGTGGAGCTGCCAAACTTCAGGTAAAGGTGTAACCAGTTTGGAATAAAAGCAACTGTGGGATTGTTACTCTATGCCAAAAAATTTAAGCATATATATATGTGTGTGATAAAATTCAACCTTCAAAAAATCTCCAAAACTTAGACATGTGAACTCTTTTAATAGTCCTCATTGATTCAACTGTAATTCAGCCAGACACTAGTTAAGTAAATGACGTAAGCATAGAAGCTTAGTAATTTCAGGAAATATTCTCACCAAAGGAATGAGAAAAACAGTTTGGTTAGAAAAAACATTACTCTTCTGGGATATGCTAGCTTCCATGACAATGGCTCAATAGAATAGGGAGGTTTCTGTGACACACATGCTACTCAGCTGCAGCTATTGTTGATCATTCAGAATTTCTAGCCATTCTTTATTTTGTCCCTCCGTGTTGTAAGACAGTTTTGCTTTTTCTTTCCCTAAATAGATTATTACAGATTTTGATATGACATTAAGTAGATTTTCCTACAATGGAAAAAGATGTCCAACTTGTCATAGTGAGTACTTTTTTTTTTTTAATACAGATTGATTTGTTCACTCCTTTTAGTTTTTCCTATATTTTAATTTTCTATTCAATTTATTCCCTAATGAGATTTTATATTGACTTGTTACCTAACCTGTACATTCTACTGATGAAGTATTCTAGTGACTGTGTTTCTATGTGTATATTTATATTAACCAAATCCGTGTGAATTAAATCAGATAAGTTGTCATTCACAATTAAAGCATTAAGTTTTGAACCCTCAGATGTTAGTGGCTAAATATGGTATGGTTGACTTTTGAATTTCAAGAGCCCATCATAGTCCTGACACCTGCAAGAACCATATAGTAAACTCCTTAGAATTCTTGGCAATTGTATCATTATGCTGTAGTCTTTTTGGAACAAACAAGGACAAGTGGTAACTCTTAAACAAATAGAATGCCACAGGATGATTTCAGAAACAATTAAATCTCAAGAAACAGATACAAAAGCTTGTAACTGACCTTGTAATTCAGAGATTAACAGAAGGGCATCTTTATACTTACGAAGAAAAATGTGCCTTTTGCCAGTTGCTGGTAAGAAAAGTTCTGAGGAAATATATTGATGTCACCAGACATTGTCATCTGTGCCATTTACAGTGTTGTAGAGCAAAGTAAAAGAAAAGTACCATCTTGTTTAACTCTTTTTTTTTTTTCACCCCTTCCCCAGACATCATTGATAACTCAAAGATCATCACAGACGAATGTCGGAAAAAGGTAAACAAAAACCCTACAAGCATTTGGTTTGTTGTACAGACATCTGTAATTTTTCCATGACAAGAATGTTATCTTGATTGCTTAGACCAAATGCCAAATGCTATTTTATGAAATACATTAAACATCTGATGGGTTTTTTCCCCTTCAGTTATTGCAGCTGAAAGAAACCTATTATGCCATTGAAATTGATCCAGCTCTCACCATTGAAGAGAAATACCCGTATATGGTAGAATGGTAAGAGATGCCGCCTGTGTTCAAATTGTACTAAGATTGGATATAATAAGTTTTCAAAAGCAAATTAATGGCAGTACTTTTAGCTCTTAGCTATCACATTAACTGAATTAATTTCTTCAAGTTTTGTACAAAACTGGTTCTGCTTTGCTGTTCACTTGAATGAGCAAGAATTACCCATACATGATGCTTTTCATCATGAAATTTAATGAAAAGTGAATCTTTATAAGCAACATTCGACACATTTTTTTGTTTATGTTCTAGGTACCATAAATCTCATGCACTACTCATTGAACAAGGCTTACAGAAGGACAAGTTTGCAGAAATTGTAAGGGAATCTGATGTTATGCTGAAGTAAGTTCATTTTGATTTGAATGATATCAATCTGTTTCAGAGCATTTTCTGTAGATTCTTCCTGAGTGTTGGGGGGAGGAGAAAAAAAGAAAAGGAAAATTAAAAAAACACACACACGTTCCCGAGAATGTGACACCTTAACCTTGCACCACACTGAGCTCTCCATGCTCCCACTTTATTGGTGTGTTGTATCTAAATGCAGACAATCACACTGTATAAAGGAGAGAGCTGGAACTTTCTTTTAGTCCCATCTCTACAAGCTTCATTTCTGTAGACTTTCATCCTCTTTAAATTGCACTGGTGATCCTTTTTTTTTTTTAAGGGCAATGTAGAGTTTAACTTAATTCCTTTGAGAAACACTTGAGAAACATGTTTCATATGTTGTATTAAATATTAAATATTCTTCCTCTATGGCTAAAGGCAAGTTTAAAAGACAGCAAAATCCTTGTTCAAAAGGCTCCATCTCTTTGGTAGCCCTCTAAAACTGTCTGTAGATTTTGGACTACTGAAACAGGATATTAGAACTTAAATTGTGGAAGTATTTGTTTATAACACTGACTGAATCCTTATTTTCTGTACAACAGACAAGCACCCAGTCTCTGCCTGTTTGAGAGCCTAAGTCCATGTGGGTTGGACCTTCATCCACAAGCTAAAATTCTTTCCAAGACTTTCACAATTCTTTTTTAAAATGTAAATTCTACCAATCTATGTCTGTATGGAGAAAGCATATAGAGATATTATCTTGTTCCTGGAATACTGTATATAGGATACTGAACGCTAAAAAACTTTCAGGAGAGAGCAACAATGAATGTTGGCAGGATTTAAAAACAAAATTTGTTTTATAGTAATGGCCCTATAGAAAGTCACATATTTAAGCAAGGAAGATTCAAAGGAGATGTACAGCCAGATAGTAGCTAGAGTGAATTCTGCTAGCTGCTTGCTTGTTCTGGAGTACTTAGGTAGGGGAAAGTGTTTTTCAATCTTTGAAACGTGATTAGATGTTTTGGAGGGAAAATTTTTACAGCCCAAGACTAAACAGCTTGATGCAGCAGTTTCTTGCTAACATGCCTTGTGTTAGGTTGATGGTTCTTGCTGACCTGAAAAGGTGAAGAAATGAAGTAAAGTGCTCCAGAAATACTAATTCTTTTCCAAAGATGATGATTGTCTCCTAGAAACTCAGACTTTTCTTGGCTTTCTTTATTTGAGATTTGATTTGTGTTTTCATTCTGTGTTGCAGAGAAGGATATGAGAACTTCTTTGATAAGCTCAGTGAACATAATATTCCTGTGTTCATATTTTCTGCTGGAATTGGCGACATTCTTGAGGAAGTAATCCACCAAGCTGGGGTCTACCATTCTAATGTCAAAGTGGTTTCCAATTTCATGGATTTTGATGAAAATGTACGTATGACATAACACATTCTTATCAAACATGGTTGATAAATACCACACTGCTTGTGATATTTAGTAGCTATTTCTATACACTACAAGATATAGAGATACATATATATATATGTGTATATATACTCCTCCAAGCAGGGAGAATCAATGTTTGCCTACTCTTAACAGTGCTGTCACAGCCATTACGTTACTCAACACTAAATTTATCTTGTTCATCATCACAGATTACGTAGTTCCGTGTTGGCTCAACAGTATCACCTCTTTCATTTTAGATTCTATCTTGCCTGAATGATACCAGAAATAACTTCAGTGTTGCTTTTTTCAATAGGGAATATTAAAAGGATTTAAAGGAGAATTGATTCATGTTTACAACAAACATGATGGTGCCTTGAAGAACACAGAGTACTTCAAACAGCTAAAAGACAACAGCAATATCATACTGCTGGGTGATTCTCAAGGAGACTTGAGTATGGCAGATGGAGTAGCAAATGTTGAGCACATTCTTAAGATTGGCTATCTCAATGATAAAGTAAGTAGCCCTACATAACCTTGTAAGCTTTGAATGAAACACTGGGAGTTAAAAACAGTTTTCATTACAACACTGTTCAGAAATCAAACCAAGTGTTTAGCCCATATTTGGTTTGAAATTTCAAACATTTTTCATGGATTTTTTTCTAACCCATAAGCTCAAAACCACAAGCATATATTGCCTTGGTTTTTGTACAGAATTACTTCCAAACAGGTATTTCCTAGAGAAGTAAAATGCAGAGGCTATAAAAATTAAATCTCTTTAATTCCTGTGGCTCCTCCTCCTTTCAGTACTGAGTTGATAACTGAGAAAAATTATAATCTCCCAAATAACAAATCCAGGTAGTCTCTCCTCTTTTCTTTTTACTTTTTGCATTTTTTAAGTGACACTCAACTGATTATTTGCTAAGTTATAATGAACATCCATTTGCATTGAGGAGAGAGAAAATTTCAATTTTATATTTCTTCCTGCCCTTCCAGAAGTAGTTCTTCTTTCAGTATCTCTGTGTGTGAGATCCTGGAATAAACATGAGGTATTATATCCTGGAATGCACTTGAGGTCAGGCCACTCCTACTCTGTCCTCCTGTGGAATTCACTTGTAAGAGTGATACATTATTTGCATGGCTTATACCCAGAATTTAGTGGAAAGATCGGGCAATATTTTAATGACAAAAACTCTTTCAATAATTAATTCTATAACTAAGGGGGTTTTTCTCTTTATCCCTTCTGCAATTAGGTAGATGAGCTTTTGGAAAAATACATGGACTCTTATGATATTGTCTTGGTGAAAGATGAATCCCTGGAAGTTGCCAACTCCATTCTACAGAAAATCCTGTAAATTGCAGTCTCAAGTCACTCCATTCCTTCCAGGAGGCAACTGGACAGAAGAGCACACATGTGCTATCTTAGATGTGCTTATTACTCATTTATGGAACTGTTTAATTTAATTTAAAACTTTATCTTCATTTTGGTATTATGGAATATGTACGGTATCAATTGTCAACTACAAGCTCCTTTTACTGATCTTACGTTGTTCTCTATCGTCTCACACTCCTGTTGTAACGAGATCTAAATTGGATTTATAGATGTGATAAACTGCTGCTGATGGGATACTGTGGTTCACTGTCCTTTTAATCAGGCATTTCAGAGGAGCATTTTAGAAAACGTGGCTATATTGTAAAATTGAAGGTGTAAATGCTCTGTAAAGAGAGTGTGCATTTGTGTTGCCTCTTCAAAGACATTTCAGTCTCAGCTGTACTTTGAAGGATCTTACTCATATACTACATACTTTCACACAAGTTTTTCATACATGTATTTTTCTTCAGTAAAAATGCTTTTATTCACCCAATTCAGGAAAAGTGGTTTTTCTTCATATTTTTGTATCACTGCAAAACATTCTCCATCCTTACTCTTCCTTTATCCTCTGTCAAATGGGAAAAGTGTTTTAAGTTAGTGTGTCTGATATAAAATTTCTCATCTTTGTAACAACAGATAGTTTGACAAGCTAATAGTCCACAGCCTGCCTGCAATGAGCAGGGGCATCCTTAACTAGACCAGGCTGCTCAGAGCCATGTCCAACCTGACCTTGGATGGTTCCAGGGATGGGGCATCTACCACCTCTCTGAGCAACCTGTGCCAGTTTCACCACCATACAAAATTTCTTCAGAAAGTATTTCCCCTGTATTGAGCACATTCAGCACCTCTCAGCATTGTGTACAGAGCGACACAGCTTAATACAGCCACAACTTGGGAAGCTTGCTCAGATATGTTGCAGGATAAGTTAAAGATGATGTTGTGACCCTGGTCCTGTGAGGTCTCAGCTGTACTAAATCTATTCATTAATAAAAGAGGAAATCCTACAACTCCCCTAATGTGCAATATAATCATTGTTCCCATTTGCTTTCTTTTATACAGTGCAGAAACTGTGCCATCTTCCATTCCCTGAAGAATTGTAATGAAAATATGGGAGCGCTTAGATCTGCATTCTCTTCCACCAGAATTAATACACATCTCAAGAAATGGCCTCTTTCCCTACAGTCTGTGGTCTGTTACTGAAATTCTGACTTGGTATCACCAGACACATTTTTTCCAAATCAGCAGCTTTACATCTGTTACCACCCTTGCTGGAACTTTTCCAAGGGAAGAGAGAGAGTAGTTTCCATACCCCACCTCTGAATCCTCTGCAGTAAAATGAAGTTAAATCGTCCCTGTATTTTGAATGGAGGACAGAGGCTCAATGCACAATCTGGGGCAATGTGAGCATCCTTTCACAAATCACATGGCATATGCCATAAGGGAACTGCTGAGCACAGGGACCTTTCAGAAATTCCAGCCTGCATCTGAACAGGCAGTGTTTGAGGGATGATGTCTTCCTTGTACAAAACCTACGGTCATGTCATTCCCTAGGCCTGACACAGGGGCAGCCAGGAGGCCAGAGGTGCGAGCCTTGAAGCCATCCCTTTGAGAAGAAAACCAGTAGGACAACCAAGGCAAGGATCTTGAGGATAGTGCCTTGGCTGCCTTCCATTCCAGAGGCATGATTCAGGCAGCAGCAGCAACCTCAAAGAGCTGAAAGCACCCTGGCAGTGCCAGGGACAGGAGGAGATTGGGAGCAACAGCTGCTAAGAGCCCGTCAGCCAAAGCCAGATGATGGTGAGAGCTTGAAGGCAGCAGCGACAGCTGCTGAGTCAGCAGTCACAGGGACTGGGTGTGAAGTTGGCCCAACCCCTGTGGCCTCTCTCCCTGTCTCCTTCATTTTCCTGGGGCAGGAAGGAGGGCAGGATGATCATGGCAAAACTGGGAGAGAGGGAGCAGCCTTCCTACAGTCCCTCTTGTGCCAGCACTGCAGCTTCAGCACCACGGGCAGGACAAGCAGGGCTATGCCACGTGTGACTTCCCACGGGCATCGGTGGGAGCTGCCCACCAGTGGCTTGGACTGCACCACCCAGGCACAGCAAGGATTTGGGGAATGCTGCAGCCTTTCCAGGGGAGCTCAGCAGACACAATTTCTTTAACAGCTTACATTTGGGGTTTTAGGCACCTGCAAAACTTATATTAGCTGGGCTGATGTTCAGGTTTTGGGAGGGGGGGAGTAGAGTTAGTGATTCTTGGGTTTAGAGCTTTTTTAAACATGCAGTCATGCTGACTCTTTTGTCACAGCTGCCAAATAAAAGTCCAAAAGGCAAAGGCCTTCTGAAAAACACCAAGGTGCTTGGATGCACTGCTTACTCAACCAGCCTTTAGTTGCAAGAGGCTAATTACCAGGCATTAGTCCCAAAGTTTACACTGGGACAAAGTTTTCCGTTTACAGGCAGTTTATCTTTGGAATACAGATAACAGCTAAAATTTAGAGAACGTGAAGTGTAGCTGATAGTCATAGCTCCACAGCATGAGATGGGTCAGCAACACTCTCTGGCATTCTGACTACAGTGTAACGGATTTCCCTGATTCTCCCAGCAGGGTGAAAAGGAGGGGGCTAGTTCTGGTCTCTCTGTGCGGTGTTTCTGAGAAGGGAAGTGTCCCATGTTTTCATCAAACTTGCCTCAGGATACACATAAACTCATTGATCCTCTGTCCAGAATTTTTCCTCAGCCTCACTCAGCAGGTGAGCAAGCCACCATTCCTTCAGCATGATGAAGATCTTGTTCAACCCACAATTAAAAAAAAAAAAAAAACAACAAACCAACAAATAAACAAACAAAACCACATAGTAGAGCACATGCAGAGCAAAACAGAAAAGGACTAGGAAGCATCGTTAAAGCAGCTACCACAACAGATCTCCAACTACTTCTTAATCTGAATTACTGAAATTAGTATTCAGCCTCCCTAGAACCCACACATACCAGAAGGAAATGTGATGGTCTTCCAACTACATGGACATCTAAAACTGATAGAGGATTTCAGATCAAACCACCATCTTTCAAGCATTATGTGAGGAAGATTTTCCAATCTCACCTCCAAGCAGGTGGACAATGCATGTTCAGTCACCAAATGTTCAGTCCATAAGGACAATCACTTAAAGAAAAGGATTCTTGCCCTCCACAAAGATGCAGGTAAGTTAAGATCTGCAGCACAGTTTGCTCCTATCATTAAATCCTCTTAGTCTCAGATCCTGTGTTAAGGATCTGCTAGAGCAGTAAACCTTTGCTAGCACTTAAAGGCAATTAAGCCACATTGCAGTTACTTGATAGAACCCGTTTGCTGTACAAGGGGTATCTCTATGCCAAATAGTTTACTTCTTGAAATGCCATTCATACAGCTTTGTAGAAAAAACAGTTACTTATGCAATCAACCTGAACCAGGAGGTCAGATTTTAAAAACCTGCATAGTGCTGTACAGATTATCAATGTCTGCTCATTGTCTCACATCCCGCTGCCAACCATAACTCTTGCTTATGTAGTAGTTAAGGGAAAACACAAGATGCATTTTTAAATATCCTCCTCCACTTTATCAAAATCCCACCATTTTATCACTAGGCTGTTGGCCAGAAATAAGAATTTATATTATCAGTTGCCTCTCCAAAACCATGAACAAAATTAACTGCAAACAAAATTAACTCTACAGCTACAGGTTAAGCCGTCCTTCTCCATCATTCTCACTCTAATTCTTGTATTTGCTATCAAGATTCTCCTTTCAATTTTAAGAAAGAGATACTGTAAATAGTATGTCTTTCTAAATAACATTTCTAACCAGAAACATTTTGCAACCCTAAAAATGTATTTAATTTATGATTTAGTTTGGAAACAAAGACATACATTTCCCAGACAATCTTCCCATAGCCAAAAGAGTATATCTAAAGTTAAAAGAAAGGAATAAGCAAAATTAAGTGAATTTGTTACTCTTTTTTCTTCCTCTACTCACAATATCTGTTCTGTCTGTAGTACATGTCCAAGGTCAAGTATTTGGGACCTTTATTTAGCTGAAAATGAATCCTCCTCTTAGCGGGTGTTGCAGCCAGCTCAAATGTCCACTCACTGTCAAACACTGGTAGTGCTGAACTGAGCTGAAAACTTGCACCCTGTACTAGCTAAATATGTCATTTTTAAGCTTAAAGGAAAATCCGATTTTTTTCACACAGAAAAACATAATATTCAAGTTCAACAACTGCAAATTCTGATTTAAGTATAATGTCTGTTATACTTGAACCACATGGAGTCACACAGCAGAAAGTACTGCTATCAAATTCAGACACAAAAATCACACAGAAAAAATATTCATAAATACCTGGATTTTTCTGGGTACGCACCCATGTTCCTTTTCTTTCCCAGCGAGCCCCTGACAATTCAGTCAGCAATTGCCAACCTTGGCTGCCAGCAACTTCCTTTCCTAACAGCAGTCAGCTGCCAGCTCTGAGAATAGCACCTGCCTGTTTTATTAGAGGAGTAGAAACAGCCTGAGCTCTGCAGAGCCCCTCGTTAGCTAAGCACAGTTACATCTGGCTGCTAGTGACCCTTGTGAGTTATCACCTCTTTTTATAAAGTTATCTCAGTTTAGTATGGTAAAAAAGTATCTAGATACTGATTCTATAAATAAATTCAAAACAGAGAGATTCTATAGGTAATTCTAATAGGTATGTTCTAAATACTAGGAGATAATAGATACTAATAGATAAATTCTAAATTTTAAATAGGCAAATTCTAAATACTAAAAATAAAATGCTAATAAATAGATAAATTCTAAATAGATAGCTAGATTAATTCTAAATAGGTACTTTCTCCTTTAAAAAAATATTTTACACTTTGACATAGAAAATATCTCCCTTATCTCCACATTCCTTACAGGCCACTGTCTCTACTAGGACGGTGACTTGAAGGGATTTATTTATCACTGGAGCTGGGAGTGCAGGGGCTGTGCTGAGCTCTCCCAGTCCACAGCAGCACAATTTCACTTCCCAGCCAGCTCCCCCTGCCCTGCTCTGGTTTGGTGAACAGGGAAGGCAGACTGTCCCCACTTTTAGGGGCTGCCACACACCCTGAGAAGCAATAGATGGAGGATTCAACCTAAGTGCAACCCTTTTCTGAGGAAGGCGGCCCCAAGCTTTCCTTCAAGGGAGAAGCCAATAGCTGCCAGCAGAAAGGAGAAGGACTGGGTCTATGTTAGTGATGAGAAAATCTGGATTTTAAGCAGTCCAACCTAATATAGCCAGGCAGACCTGGCTTCTTTTACCTTTGTCTGGGTAATGCCCAGTATAAACACTATTATTTTATAGCAAGTTTTTCCATATATTCTCTGATTTTCCCTGAAGCTGCATTCTTATTTCCAAAATGGCAACCTGCATGCTTGGAGGGATGAAGTGAGGGGGCAACAAAAAATTCCTCTTGAAGGAAAAACATCTTTAGATTGATTACAAACCATGTTTGCTAAGTACTAAGGAGCAATGGCATGAGAATTTCAGATGTACTTGCACTAGCCAGAGGCACTGGTAAAGTCATCCCTGCTATGCCATCACTGACAAGCACTTCCAAAAAAATCCAGCACAGCAATTTTTGGGATCACCAATTGACTGCAGTTCAGTGCTGCTCTTTGTCCTGCATCTGCCCTGGAGGACAGCTCTGTTACCCTGGTTGACTAGGAACTCTTCAGCCCACCTCCTGGGATCCATCTGGAATGTTCCTCCATGCGGAAACACTGGGTTCATTCACTAAGGTTTTCTCAGACAAAACAATTCAGGATATCACAGAATGGTTGGGGTTGGAAGGGACCTTAAAATCATTGAGTTCCAACCACCCAAGAGGAGGGGGGATATCCACAAGACAGACTTGGGGTTTTGGGGGCACGTATGAGAACAGAGTAAGGAGCTGTTTCCACATTGAATTCTGCTTCTGGCAGTACTCCAATCACAACTTCCTTCCCACTCCTTCTCTCAGCTCTGTCAGCACACAGACGGGACTGCATCTGAACCACAGCAAAAAGTGAGCAACCTGCTTCCAAGTGAAGCAAAAGGGAAAAACAGTCTGCTGAGAGAGCTGCTTTTACAAGATGGTGAGGCTTCTGAGGAGCCATTCTGGACATAAACCTTTGGAATGGAAGTGCCAGTCACTGATATCCACAACTTCTACATCTGGTATAAAAGCATCCATAATCATTGTTTAAAATATTTTTCCTGAAAACTAGCAGCAGTATTGAACATAGTCAGGGTAAGCCTGCTGTGTACAAGAGCAGAGAGCAGCAGGAAGGGTATTTGCTTCAACTCATGGTCCCAACCCACCACAATGCCAGGAAAAAAAAGAAACTTTAAAAGTAATAGTTGATCAACATTTTATTTAACAAAAAGATCAGTTATCCAACATTTAATGGTATCAAACTCAAAAAAATATTTCACTGCACTTTTTGTAAGAACTGCATTAAAAACCAATACAAAATGTTTTCATCCAACTGAAATACCAATTTTTAGAAACAGCATCTCAGGGAGCTTACATCCCACACGTACAGATCAAGGAAAGCAAGAATCTAGACACAAAGCTTATAATGGAAGCACAACTCCCTTCCTACTCCTCTCTGACAGTGTCTCACTCTATGTGTTTGAGCTCTTTGCATGCTGTGTACCGAGGGGGATCCCACGGGTCTGTTTCGTGTATGTAGCACTGAGCAGCTCTGCTGTGTTCGTCGAGCTGACGGTGACTCTCTCAAGTCACGGAATCTGAACAGCACTGCCAGGGCTGACTTTGTGCTGAGGGCTGGGCCAGAACGTTGGCACACACAAACAGATGGGCCTGTTTCTTGATTCTATCACTGTCTGTCTGTTTGTTTGCCACTGCAGACTGCTCTGCTGCTTAAGCCCTAAGTACTTATTCCTTAACATAACAATTTCCAAAATAGGAGACAGAAGCCCAACACAAAATCAACTGTGTCCAGTATTTATGACAGCATTTGGACTCTCTATGCTAATATTTAATGTCTAGCAAAACTATAAATAAGGTTGCAACTAGAAAGATTTTGGAATGAGTGATGTCCCCACTGGCCAGCAAGAGTCAAGGTTACTGTATCAACACAGTACAGATGGTAGGAAACTTCTATTCTGTGAGGTAAAAACCCAAAACATCCACAGTATCAATTCTAGGTCTCTTTAATTTAAAGTCACAGCTTATGTAAATTTTGCAATGGCACAGCCATGTTCTGCAATTTGTAAATCAGATTTTCTGCTGGCAAAAATCCTTGTGAGTTTGTTCAGTTACTGGGAAGAGTGCTCATGCCTTCTAAAAGGAACTGGGATCAACAGCTGACAACTTCTTATTGTTATTTTTACAGGGAATATTTTGGTTAATTTTCCTACACAAATATTTCTGATACAGAAGGTTTTTTTAAAACTCTATTAAAAGCACTTGGTAGGTTTTCTCTCTACCATCCACCCAACTGATTGTGTATTGTTCAATGAGAACTTCAGATCTTCAGCATAAAAACAGACCCCACACACATGTGGTTCACGATACCACATACAGCAGGACACTCCTTACCTGTCTGTACATCCCACCTTGAGGCACTTAACACTTTTTTCAGATATACCTAACAATTCCAACTGAAAATCTCTTCCTATTTTGAACAGCCTACCCACACCCAGGCACAGGCAGACACAGGCTATCCGAGGGCTATCCTTCCAGAACCATGCTTGCCAAAACCCCTTCCGGTACACGTCTTTGAACAGTAGGTCAGCTCAGGATTCTTGGGGTTTTTCTTATCTCTACAGTTCATCGTGCTCCTCTTTGGCCTCCTGATCTTTCAACTTAAATTCTTCAGCGGTAACTTTACCATTTCCATCCCGGTCTTGATTGGTGAACATATTTTTAACAATCTTTTCAAAATCAAAGCCAGGAGCTAATTTTCCTTTGCCAGTTTCGACTTGAGTTTGGATGTACTCTGAAAACTAAGAGGAGGGAAAGGACAAGAAAACAGCTCACAGTGAAAAGGACATTTGAAAATGAAGAGTATTTACAAAGGCAGCAACTTGTTGTTGATTATTCAGCATTTTACTACTTATTACGTGTACGTAGGACACTGTTACTAGCCTATGAAGTTTACCACCCAAACGGGACTAATTAGAACAGACACATGAGGTTAAATCACTCTTTGTGGAGCTCAGCAGGGACTTCCTCACTCATTCTGGTGGGTTCTGGACCCATAACAAGAAAACTTCTTCTTTATAATTTAGGAGGAAGATGGGTTGGACAGTGGGACACAGGAACAGCTCTGTATGGACAGAGGGCAGTAACTTTGCATGGTGATACATGAAGCTCACACTGTAGAGCAGAAACCCACCTGCATCTAAGAGGAAGCAACACACAAGAAGGATGATTGCTGATGGGGACAGCAACAGCCTCATCCTACCTCTTTCTCTAAACCAGTAAAAGCTCTTTTCTTCTCTACAAGGACAGATGTGCAGGTAAACATAAGAGAGAAGATGGAGGTGGAAGGAAAACAAAGAGATGGAAGAGAGTGCTAGGAAAAGTGAAAACAAGAATTCTATTTTACCGTATTAGGTTTTAAAATCCTCAAAGGCATTTCATACTGTTCCACAGGGCCACGGCCTGCCCCTTGAGCACTGCAGGCAGCACCACTCCAGAGAGAAAAGAAGGGACAAAGAAGAAGGGACAAAACAGAAGGATAGAGAAAGGTGACAAAGAAGACTTCAGAAGAGAATAAAAGAACAGAACTCCTCAGTTAGAAGAAAAGGCAGAGGAAAACCTCACAGAGGTTTATGTTTTCAGAAATGGTGTGGCAAAAGCAAGTGGCTTTCAACTGAGGCACTCAATGACATTCTCACAACGCAGATTTTAAAAGCAAGCAAGGGGAAGAACTTGACTGCACAGCACACAATTCACATGTGTAAGGAGTGGCCACTGCATTGCCAGGCTCCAGAAGAGATTAGACAGTTCCTGGATGCACTGCTGCAGGCTCAGCTTTGGCTCAAGAATTCACCACAGACTGCCAATTAACACTGAGACAGACACTGAGAAGGCTGATACAGCAAAGGAATGCTGGGTATCAACTCTGCCTCTTACACTTATGCTCTAAGGATTTGTTGTTGACCAAGGAAACCACAACAGTAAATGATCTTACACAGTGTGGCAATTCTTACAGTCCTTTTTTTTTTTTTTTTTGGCTCTATCTCTAAAGCAGAATAACCATGTTTTAGCTGAAACCCTGCCTTCCTGTTCCCTTGACAACAAACACCATTTCAGAAGAAGAGGAAAAAATTGAGGAAAAAATCCATCCTTGGATGGATTGGCACTGATGGTGATAGAAGAAAACCACTGCAGGTGTTTTCGTTGTCTCAGCTTACCTCCTCCAAAAGAACCTCTCCATCATGATTCTGGTCTATTTCTTCAAAAAGATTGGGAGAGACTTCCCCGTTCCATACAAACATGTATCCTTCAGGCAAGCCGGACACCAATTCCAGGAGTTCAATGTCGAAAACTAATACAGCACTACCAGGCACTTCTCCTTCTGTCACAACAAATGGCAGAGGGGTATTTATCCTCACACACATTGAAGGGATATTTCTTTTTAATCCATAATTAAATTTATCTTCCTGCTCCAAACAGCACTTCTCTAGTGTGATCCCTGGCCCATCAAATCTTCCTGTTCACTTCACCAGGGGTGATCATAAAAGACACCTTTCATAATAAAACCGAGGCACTGGAACAGATTGCCCACAGAAGCTGTGGATGCCCCATTCCTAGGCATGTTCAAGGCCAGGTTGGAATGAGGCCCTGAGCAACCTGTTCTAGTGGAAGGTGTCCCTGCCCATGGCAGGGGGTTGGATCTAGCTGATCTTTAAGATACCTTCCAATCCAAACCATTCTATAATTCTGTGATTCTAACTGCATCCAGTTTTTTACTTTTAAAAACTAAAATTGTGGGAATAATTAATCTTCCTTTATCTCGCCAATACACTGTGTATCAGCGTACTTCTGTGAGGCTGAACAGTATTGCAACAGCTTGGGATATTACCCCAGTGAAACCACAGAAGGAGTTTAATTTAGCCTTGAAAAAGAAAAATCAAGCTCACTCCTAATCTTCTGTTTGCAAGAGACTGCAAACAAGCAATTTCTTCAGATAGCTGGGCATATACCAACACACTAACAAATCATGAAATGTTTCAGAACATGTGTATCAAATGTAACTCAAATGATGGCAAATACCTATGACAGGTATTTCCCACAGCAGACTTTTCATGTTATGAGGAAATTTTCATTTTATTATATATAGCTATGCAATCATATATAGAATGTATAATAGAGAAAATCATGTATAAAACATTGCATATATATAATACTCCTAATGTTTCACAGAAGACAGGTACAAGTGGAAATGCATTCTTATCTCTTAACACAAATTAATTCCCCATTAAGCTCTGCATATGATGTCTGACAGTCTTTATAAACTGCAAACTGTTCTGGAGCAATCCAAAGAACATAGCAACTTATGCAGCTGCTTCCATACACATCAGAATTTGGTGATCTTGGTGATCTCCTGGTAGAGCCCTTTCCCTCAAATCTTTTAACTCAGAAGACCAGAAAAAATCCACACATACCAGGACATGAAAGTTCTTGTCACTTCTGTATCATTCATTTTATTACTGCTGTCCATGTCATTAAAAATTGCTAAGCCTTAATGCTCTAAAGCTGCCTTAAAATGTATTTGTGCTGGAGTTTTAACAGCACCAATACACTGTTTCACATCTTACATTCAGTTTATGTATCTTCTGAATTTTGAGTTTTCTTTGAACTTCCTAACATATTAGTGCTGGCCAGTCCCCTACAGCTCTGTTTCCTGAATAACACGTTGCATGTCTGAACACAGGCACCCAACTCCCTATCATGGAAAACAGTGTTTGCATCCCTCTGCAACACCAGACTGCCTGGAGCTTTCTGTTCTGACAAAGCAACATTACGGGGGGCACGTGTTCCCTTTTGTACTGTGATGGTCTTTCTGTTGGCCACAGCAACAGCATGACTTGAAATGCAACACAGGCAGCATGCTCATTCCACTGGGGAATGGGGTGGAGGGGAGTATCTAAAACAATGACATGAAAAACCTCCAAAAAAAGTCCCATTCAAGCAGCTAAGAGACATTCCCCTTATGATTTTATAGACATGAACTAACAAAACCTGCGTGCCTGTGTTTCAGTCACTCAAGAGATGCTAAGTGGATGTGCACTTACCAACTCCCTCTTCTCCATAACCAAGGTGAGGTGGGATAACAACTCTCCGTCGTTCCCCAACACACATGTCCTGAAGGCCCATGTCCATCCCCAGCACCACCTGACCAGATCCCAGAACTATGTTGTAGGTCTTGCCAAGGCTGTGTCTGGAAAGGAAGGGGAAAATGAAAAAAAAAAACAACACTTGATAGAGAAATTCTGTTGTTCAAAATTAACCACAGAAGTAGCAGTTTCTAGTAGTGTCCTGTCATTGGCAAAAATTAACTTAATGCCCAATGCTTTGTTCTACCAAACAGTTACCTGAAGTTGTTCTCAAGTTACAGCCAGCACCACGCAAACAAGTCTCTGCTGCTGACATGTCCTCTGGCACTAAAATTATAGGCTTCTTGAATGAAATCCAATTAAAATCATTAATCGTGCCAATTACACCCCCAAGGTATTTTATCTTGAAACAAGGGTTTTTGCCTTTCACATATTTTTAACTGTTGTAATTGGTCTTTTCAGCAGATGTAAAAATTTCAGATGTACATTCACACCAGGACCACCAAATCTGTATACAGATCTGAGTACATTCCCATGGATCAGCCATTCCTTAAATGAAATCAGTCACTATAATGTAGTAGTTATTAGCACAAATAATGTAGTAGTTACTAGCACAAATAGCTACTACTACTGCTACTACTGCTATTTAACCATATTAGATTTTGATTTATACCTTGCAGCCCATGGCTCATTTCTAAAATTACAAAATATCACAAGTTAGAAGCCCAAAAGTTAAACATATATTGTGATTCTAAAGGCAGAGTGTGCAGTATCAAGGCTCTTTATTCTATTGGTCACCTTTCTTTGGTTATTTGGCTTGGCTGTGCCTCTGCAGGACATGCTTGTACAACAGAGTATTATTTGGAAAGAAAACAATTCAGTGGCTAAGAGGTCAGCCTTAAAATTAGGAGCACATGATTCACGATCTTTGATTCTCTAAAAACTGCTTTGAGTAAGATGGTCTCAACATCCCTTGGTTCCTGCTACAAAATGGGAATTGAGCATTCCTGACATATAAACAATGTTTTGAATCCAAACATGTTACTTGTATACATCCTTGCTTACAGCATCACACCACGTGCTCCAAATTAAGGCAGCTTTTCAGCTCTGCAAGCTATTGTGTACACTGTGAAACCTATGAGCTGCTTCCTGTGTTAACTACAACCAGGCTAAAAATAGCATTTCCCAACTTCCCTTCCAAAAAATAAAACGTTATTTGGATGACTTGCACTATTCAAAATATCAAGGCAAAAAAAAAGGAAGCTAGCAGAAATATTCTTGTAGCTGTGTGCCAGGCTCCCTTCAGTGCTACAGGAGGAGATGGAGTGGAGCAGTCTTTTGCTTCCCTCATAAGCCTCCTGCCAACAGGGAGGAGGAAGAGGCCAATTATCCTCACAGCCACGATCAAGCCCTCTGATAGTCTCTCCATGCTGAGACTTAAAGCAGCACTACAGTACAGGAGCACCAACGTGTGCTACAGACATGACAGGTGACCATTTACTATAAACCATGCTCAAGGTATCTTCAACGAGACCACAACAAGTAGCCCTCTCTCAGGAACAATGAATCAGTACAGAGCACAAATCCCACCCAAGAAACTGAATAAACCTGGACAGTTCATTCATGATGAGACCTGTGTTGTCCTGGCATGACTGGCCCAGACACCTGAACTGGCCCATTTAAACAGAATGCCACGCAACAAGTTTCATCACTCCACACACACTGTTTACGTTCTTCTCCAACACACTCCTACATCCTTTTTGTTCCTGGCTCTCTCATTATGCTACAACAGATTGTCTTTTTCTTCTTCTCCTCCTATGTATCTCTGGCAGGCAGACATAAAGAGAAAAATACATTCTACATAAATACTCAGTTTAAAAAAATTTTTTTACTCCCTTCTAGCTTGCTTCGCAAGGAATTCATTCTGCCTTCACAGCTGCTAGGAATATTTTCCTTACAAGGTAACTCAAATACCTACGTGGAGTCTAGCAAAGTTCCATCCAGGAGCGAAGCATTGTAGTGATATTTCAGGTAATCTCCCTTCTTGCTCAGCACGGTGCAGTTGGAAGGTTTGTAGTGAACAGTAATGCTGACCGAATCTGAGGGGTTGTGGAAGTCCACCACGTGGATGTCAAAGACCAGCACTGCAGATCCTGGAATCTTTCCTAAATAGGAAGCAAATTAGACAAATAGAGAAAGAAATGGTACCCAAACAGGCATATGATGTCCAGGTACTGCGCCCTGTAGGAATATGTATTCCTGCTGTGTCTGCCACTGAGTCATTTTGCTCTTCTCATTCAGAATTAAAGGATGCAACAGATGCAAGCTGCATCCAGTGTAGGGAAAACAACAAGGGGGAAAGCATTACACATGCACTCAGTTCAATAGTGAAGGGAAAAACTTTCATTATTCTGAATTTTAAAATTATGCAGAAATTAAGCAATTACCATGTATTTCCTGTGACCATCCTAAATAACTCATTTGTGTTTTGTGTACCAATCCAATATTGATCATCAAAATTCTCAAGAACTCCTCATGCTTTAAGGAATGTCATTATATGTAAAAGGTTACAGTTCCTTAAAACATCCTAAAAGCAGGCAACTTCTTCCCCCTCCTCCCAGGATTATGTGCATTACCAGGATTGACAAGACACATCCAGGACTGGGGTATGTCGGTGAACGAGTTTAATTCCAAATCAACAGCACAGAACTTGCATTCCCAGAAGAAAGGCTTTTCTTCTAAGTCACTTACCCAAGTAACATCCCGGGAGGCACTTTTTGAAACACCAGCCACAATGCTGTGATCAGCTAGAAGGGCTATCCTATTCAGCCTCCCCCAGCCATCTGTTTAGATAGCAGTGAGTTTTCCCAAAGGAATGTTAATTGTATGTTACATATACACGGTTACTTCACTGTTAAACACATCCACCATTTATAGAGGTGGCTTAGAAGTCCACAAGACCTGTGGCTGTGCAAGGAATGGGGAGGAAAACTTTGCATGATGAACTCCTTCAGGATAGAGAGTTTAAGACACACAGAAGGGAAGATTTGCAGCGTTCCTGGCATCCAAGTACCAGTCTGCCCAAAACACCAATTACCCAAAAGTTCAGGTTACCAGCTGCATGGGAGATTGTTCTGTGTTCTTACTGTCCTACCTATTTAGTTAATTAAAATAATCCTGCAAATTCGGGACATAGTCTTGTCAGTCTGATGTCCCCAAAATAATGAACTAATTCCTAAACCTTTCAAATGCCAGAAAAATGAAAATACACACAGATGAACTAAACAATAAAGGAAACCTCATTAACTACAGAAGACTTGAATGCAAAGCCGAGCTCACCTGTCCCTTCTTCTCCATATCCAAGATGAGGGGGGATTATTATTCTTCTTTTTTCACCAGTGCATACACCCAGCAAACCTTCATCCATTCCAGCAATCACATAACCTTTCCCAACATAGGTGTCATACGTACGATTCCGTGAGTAACTACGGAAAATATTTGCATTTTAGCAGTGTCAGGTGTAGTCAAGAAAACATGGACTCTTGCAATAGCTCTGCAACACAATTCTTAAACCAGTTAAGGTGAAACACACAGTCATTAACCAGCACCAGGGAGGCACAAAAGAACTATATTCCATGGATCCAGGCCACCAGGTTTCATCAGTCAGTGACACACAAGTCACTGATTATCCAGCAGTGAGACCCTGGCTAGTGAATAGCCAGCAAATTTGCAAATTCATTTCTACTGTATCTTGAAAGAAAAATCACATTTATGTATTTTAGATGAAACAGAAAACAGGTTTTGACAAGTCACTGAAAAAAAACTCCTTTGAAATTTCCTCTGCCTTGACACTACTTTAATAAGCATTTATCAACTAGATATAGTTGATAAGTGCTTCATTTTCATGAGACACCCTACAGACTACCTCATTTTGCAACCACAGCTATGTAGTTCAACTACTAGAAGGAGCAGGTGGGATAAATAGGTTCTCCTGGGATGCTCAACATTAAAATGAGTCATGACAACAAAACAGCATCACCACCATTCCCCCTTCCAAACCAAGCCAACCATTTGCACAGAGGTTGAAGGACCTGCTGCAACACCTACAAACAGGTGAACAAAAAAAAACAGGTGAAAAAAACCAGATAGAACAAAACAAGACTACAACAACAAATTATGTTTATTACAAAGACATTACTGTCTTCTGCCTTTCTTCAAGGCATGTTACACAAAGGCTCAGACAAAGAAAGAGAAGGCAGAAAGGTTTCAATTCATCTTTACAAGGTAGCTCTGGGAAAGAACTAAACCAGTACAGGACCAGACCCTGATGTAATTCAGAGGTTTGTTCAACTGCTCTAAGTCCAGACAGCCTTGGCTGAGCTGCTCAGGGCAGTTCTGCAGCCGAATATTTCAGAGTAAAAAGGAAAAGGAAAATATTACTAGAGTTCTCAACCCCAGCCATTCGCAGAGCTTTTGGCATGCTCCCTGTACTAGTGAGAAACTTTGTCTTGGATAGCTCCAGGGTTTTCAATCCCTATTATTAGCTGCTCCATTTCTTCATTTATGAATTCTGCAGGAGGTCAGGATACCATGTTTTAATGAACAAGCCCTGTAACAACTGTCAGCACTTCAGAATGATGTACAGGCTGCTGTCTACAAAGCATTTATTATTTTCTTGACAGCAACCCTAATATAAATACTACAGCTATTTTCAAAAATTGATTAATTACTACAGACCACACTCATATCTCAGAAAAGAGAAATAGGTACACTGTGGATAAGCTTTAAGTTCTTAACCTATAAGCTTTCACAAATTGTAAATCAAGGTCTACACTGATGGCTGCTGTAGTAGCACTAAACACTTTTCCCTGAGCTTATTTTGTAAAACATTTTACACTGGCTCCTTTTCATCTCCTTTAAGCTACTTCTGCCAGCTGTTCGGAAAGCTGGAGTGGGATAATAAAGCACTGTTCCACTAAAAGCAAACAAAAGTCACAGAAAGCTACAAGGGTATTATTCATCATATGATTCTGTACACGAGGCTCATGTGCCCATAGAGCTTTGAATTTACTGTCACAATAATCCCTCTTCCTTTATCACAGAAAACTCCTGTTGTTGAATTCTACAATTCTGTAATTCAGTCTTGAAAGACATTAGCCTTCAAAATGCAAGCAGTTTTCAAGTATAAATATGATTAACCTCACACTAGCCACTAGCACACTGACTCACAATTCTCAGGACATAAAATGGAAATCATATTTATTTTCTCTCTCTTCAGTGGTATTACCTATTTGGCAGATAAACTGTAGGGCAAAGAGTCTTCAGGCTTGTGTGCCTAAAGCACACGGCTTCACTGGGTGGGTCACTACCCCTAGATGGCGTCTGTGACAATGCCATTGTACAAAACAGCTCTTTTCCTTCCCATTTGGAAAAGTTTTCTATGAGTCTTTTAAAAAGACTCCAAGTCCACTCAAAATTTTCAAAACGGAAGGAAAAGCAAAGAACTGTGTTTGAGCATATTATGGACAAGACAGAGGAGTCAAACTGGAAATGCAGTCTGAAGAGTTGAGTGGTTTGGTTACCTGGAATCAAACAATGTGCCATCCAAAAGTGTGCCGTTGTAATGGTACCGGAGAAAGTCTCCTGTCTGGCTTCTCCGCTCACAAGATTCAGGCACGAGCTGGTTCTCAATAGCAATACCATCCTTGGGGTTGTGTAGATCTAGCAAAACCACATCAAAGACAAGGGAAGCTTGGCCAGGGATCTCCTTACCTACAAAAGTGTTAGAGCAGAAAATTGGTAAGAAACAGCAGGTGTTCTAGCAGAAGCTTAAACATGTTTGTTAAAGAACAGTAACGTACTGCCAAATATCAGGCACCTCCCCTCCTAAAATAAATTAGAATCACAGAATATCTGAATTGGAAGGAACTCACTACAATCATCAGTCCAACTCCTAGTCCTGCACAAGGCACCCCAAGAGTCACACCATGTGCCTGAGAGCACTGTCCAAACACTACTTGAACTCTGTCAGGCCTGTTGATGTGACCACTTCCCTGGGGAGCCTGTTCCAGTGCCCAACCACCCTCTGGGTGAGGAACCTCTTCCTAATATTCAATCTAAACCTCCTCTGACACAACTTCAGAGGTCCTGTCACTTGTCACCAGAGAAGAGATCAGTCAGTGCCTGCCCCTCCTCTTCCCCTCATGGGGAAGCTGTAACTGCAATGAGCTCTCCCCTCAGTCTCCTTTTTTCCAGGCTGCACAGACCAAGAGACCTCAGCTGCTCCTCATACAGTTTCTCCTCAGTGCCCTTCACCATCTTCGTTGCCCTCCTTTGGACACTCCCTTAACAGCTTCGTGTCTTTTTTGTATTTTAGCACCCACAACTGCCCCCAGCACTGGAGGTGAGGCCTCCCCAGAGCAGAGCAGAGCAGGACAATCCCCTCCCTTGCCTGGATGCTGATGCTGTCCCTGATGCCCCCAGGACAGGGCTGGCCCTCCTGGCTGCCAGGGCACTGCTGGCTCATACTGAACTTGCCATCAACCAGCCCCCCCCGGTCCCTTTCTGCAGCCCTGCTTTCCAGCCTCTCATTCCCCAGTCTGTCCATACATCCAGGGTTCATATGGCTGGTGATTGCCCAGTCCTCTAATTTATCTACGTCTCTGCAAATTTGCTTCTAGTCAGTCATTTTTTGTTTCAGTGGGTTTTTCACTGAATTCTCCAACTCAATCATTTCCTTCCATTCCTGCAGTGATGGCACTGCCTCACTGAAAACAAAGGCCTCTTCAGCAACACCCATCTTAGTCAATACACAGCAGCTCCATCTGAGCTGCATGGTTTAGTCTACCAGTATTCCCAACACACTTCATGGAAGTGCATAAAATAATCATTAGAACACAAATCTGGTACATCTGCTCCTCCCATCCTGTTAATATCAAAACAGGAGACCACACAGTGGAAGTTGAAGAGGGGCAAATTGAGTATCTCAGTGAAAAACTACCTTCCCATCAATGTACAATTTGCAGTGTGGATTGCTTTGAACGAGAACCACCGAGTTCAAGATCTTGGCAAAACTCTAAAACAAAAACTTCCCAAAGTTTTGTTATCCGTGGAGATGGCTATCACAGTTAATGGTAATGAAGCCACTGAAGGGGTATGAAACCTTGTACACCACAAACACATCCTTAAACATCAGAGCAGAGAAAGAAAAAATCACAAACTACACCTAACTGCCCCATTATTTAACATGGGGACCTCTATGTATGATATGCAGGCTGCATAGTCTTACAAGACAATCCATCTTGTAGTTATTGCTAGGGCACTTTGAAAAAAAAAACCAAAACAAAACCTACCTGGAATTAAAAATACATTTAACAAGGTTTTTTTTTCTTAAAAGTTTTCTGCTTTCTGTAGCAGTCTGAAGGAATTATGTAGTCACCTGTCTTCAAGTTTTTAGTGCCACTAGACATTAATCACAGATTATATTCCCTGATTGAAATAAAATTTCAGTATATAAATACTACAATTGTATCAACAATATGTCTGCTGAGCAGTGTCTATCTGAACAGGGTAACAATGCTGCCCATATATTTAAAATACAGAAAGCTTTTTTTGAAATATTAATGACTTGGATTTAAAAAAAAAAAAAAAGGAGTAAATAAAGGAATAACTTTTACCATCTCCATCTTCTCCATATGCCAGGAAAGGTGGTATTGTGATAATGCGCTTCTCTCCTACACACATTCCCAAGAGACCCTGGTCCATACCAGGAATCAGCCATCCAATTCCCACATAGGTATCATAAGTTCGCATCCGATTATGGCTAAACATGAGAAAGAAAAAAACCACAACCAAATGTCAGACAGCTGTTAGGGACAAGCGGACGGAAGATTACGGGATGTGACGAGAAACAGGGACAGTATGGAATCCTCCTCCCCCTATCCCACTGATAAGCATTACCTTAGGAATGTAGTTTTACTAACCCCAGTAGTTTTCCACCCCTGACTCATCCTAGCTATCCCAGAATCCCCCCTTCCTGGCTAGAGAAGCCCCCAGACTATATAACCTTTAGAGATAAGAGAATAAACGCCATTTGACCATCCACCACATTGGTGTCTTGTGTGTCGCTGGACCGAGCCGCCCAGGGGAGACTGGGCTGCCGTGCTGATAACTTGAACCAGGTCACCATTTGCCTTCATAAAAAGGCAACAGACAGCCACAGTCTGTCAATACCAACCTTTAAATCCACATACTATACACAGCATAACTCACAACTTGCTAGTCCAAAAGTATTGGTCCTTCATTTACCAAGGTCTGGCTGGGAAGTTTTCGGGAGTGCTTTGCTATGTCAGGAACCTAACACAGGCTTTGAATAGTGGCTCACAAATACAATGGCAGCTGTTATTAAAGCATCGTTTTCCACTGGTCTGTAATGAAGCACACACGCTGTACACTTAAAATCTCAGTATGAAAGTGTTAGTGGCTCACTTTCATTACAAACCCTGCTAAGCTTACAAAACTTGTATCTAATCTGAACATCTATACTGGTCATAGACTTTTAACTGACTGCAATAAATAGTAATATAAATATAGGGAATGAAATTTAAAATTAAGAAAAGCATCTGGATTGGTAATGCCCATGAAGAAACAATGCACAGTTTTATTGGTTTGCTATCCTATAATCCCCGAATAAATTACTAACACACATACCATGCCAGCTTTCATTTCCTGTGTTTCTGGGCAATCAGCATTAATTGTTACACACTGAAAGGGGAGCAAATGAGGGTGAGATACCTATTAAACTACACAAAGACACACAGCCCAGCTGCATACCTTGAATCAAACAGGGTCCCATCTAAGAATGTTCCATTGTAATGGTACCGTACAAAGTCGGACACCTGGACTGTCCGAGGACACTTCTCAGGTTTGAAGTAAGTCTGGACCTGCACTTCGTCCTCCGAGTTCCAAAGATCTATCAGGAGCACGTCGAAATGGAGCACAGCGTTGGGGGGTATCACACCAGCTGCAAAAGCAAAACAACACACACAGTTTTCTTTCCCTTTTTACACAAAGTATCAGCGAAAAGGAACCAATCCATGCATACCCTAAAAAAAACTGCATAATGCACACCTTATTTCCTGTTGTGCTTACAGCTCCTTGGCCCCTTGCCACTGCTGCAGCTATTTATGGGGGGAATCCAGCAAGATGAACTGCTATCACAGCTGTCCATCAGGCAAACTGATCTTGAGTTAGCATTTGTTGCCTCTCTGAGGCTGTAAAACAAAGATACTTTTGGAACTGACAGGACCTTGTTGCAGCACTGCAACACCAAGCCACAATTTTGGTTTAATTAAGTATTTAACAGGGAGGTAGACATAAATAAATAGTTAACTTTTGTAGCAAAGTTCATTTGCTGCGGGTCCTCTACAGGGAACTGCTCTTCCTTCAGCGTGCAGAGGGCGTCTGGAGAGATCACTTTAGGCTATAGGCTTAACAAACACCCCTGAGGAACAGGGAATAACCTCCCTGAAACTCACTGCTTGCAGTTTCTACTGCAAGTTTCCCTTTCTACTGCAGTTTCTCTCCTGCGGCTCCATCTCCCCTCTGCCCTGCTGAATCCCTTACAGCACGAGCTGGCCCGGTGCTGTACTTACGGACGCCTTCGCTTCCATAGGCAAGCTTAGGGGGAATTTTCACGAAGCGACGCTCGTTCACGCACATCCCGACCAGAGCTTGGTCCATGCCAGCAATAAGCTGACCTTTGCCCACGAACACGTTGAAGGTGGATCCCCTGTCATAGCTGAAGGGGTGAAAGCAGGCAAAAATGTTAGCGGTTCATTTAGACCCCCTTCCAGTTTGGTTTTTATTTTCAAAGAGAGAGTTAGCTGCACCTTGTCTCCCTCTTGCCCTGTTGGCATAACTTTATCACAAGACAGCTCCTAAAGGAAGGGGCAAATCCAAGTGTTCCTGAGACTTCAACACTGTTCTCCTTCTGTTCACTGCTCATCCCCTACGTGAAACACATTCTAGCAGTGTGCAATGTGTACTACAGGCACCTGAAGACCACAACTACAAACAGCTAATTGACACTCTAATATTAAAAGCAGCACTGGAAAATTAAGGAAGGAAAAATTAAACACTTTTATGAGATATGAAAGGATGACTTCTCCCACAGTATGAGCTCAGCATATTGATTTTGGTCAATAACATCACAAAAATCTTATATAAGATCTATAAGCTTTACAATGTGACACAGCACAGTTCCAATCTCTGTGGGAGAAGTGGAAAGGGAAAAGATGCCTTTTTAAGTAAAAGCTGTGAGGTTTGCCAACAGGTTATTTATTTTCTCCTCCACTTTCACATCTCTCATTTAAAGCACAGAGACATGTTTTAAACAGCAAGTTTGCCAGATCAAGAAACAAATGATCCTCCTCTGTGGTAATACATGAATATTCAAAAGGTAAAAGAAATGATGCTTAAATGACTCAAAGTTTTCCAGAGGAGATGGAGAACAGAAGTGTTACCACAGCAGAACACTAACATTAGCTTATGTGGTTAGTTCGGCCACCTTAAATCTGCACAATGACCCCACTTTGCTGTGCCTGAATTACTGCTATTTAGCTTTTTGAAGGAATGTATAAACACATGTCAAGAAGCATTTCAAAAGCTTCGTGCCTATTTTTAAACTTTTACGGTTTCCATTTTCCCAAATCCCTTTTATAATTTCAAGGACCTTTTCTTTACATTTATATATAAATATATATATATGTCAGACCTGGGGGAATAAAAAAAAAATAAATAAGACACACTTGTGCCTTTTGCATGCTAAAATTCTGGAAAGCAGCCAGTAGCTAGACATCCCTAGGGAAATGATGTCAAACTTTCCTTCAAAGACCGTACACATCACTTCCACAACATACTGAGCCTCCTAACAGTCCCACAGCCTTGAATCTCTCAAATATTTTACTGAGTGATCTCTCTGTTTGCTCCATCGTTTTGGGTTTTTTTCTTCTGGCAAACATTTCCCCTAAAGTAGACAACCCTCTATTACTGAGCATTCACTTTCAGTTGCAGTAATATTCGCACTCCCAGGAAAAGGATGGAAAATATTTAAATTAGGTCCTGACAAATTCTATTATACACACAAAACCATAACTAAGATGTTAAGACTAGTAACATAATAGGTTCTAAGAAACCCCCCAAAATGGTACTTTGTAGCAACTGACAAAGGTTGACAATACATCTGGGATGAACCGAGAACAGAACAGCTTTCTTTTTAGTGAAATAAATGTACAATTAAGAGAACATTGATGCAAAGCAGAGAACTGAACAAAGCACTGATCAGACCATGCAGCTTTGCAGGACTGACTTTGCAGATTCCTTAAAACTAAGCAAAATTTGTTTCTTTTAGTGGAATTGACCAAATTAATAGTAGATGACTACGCAATTCAATTCAGACTTTCAAATGCAAATCATTTTATGGCGATTGAAATAAAAAATGGAATTGCTGATGCAAAAAAAAAAAAGCTAATAATAATAATACGCTAATTTATGTGACATGGTCACGATTACTAAGACTTTGCCCAACAGCCTGATAGTAGCAGTATTGCTACCTGCTACTTGCAAATACAGAATTTTAATTTTAAAAACTCAAGAACATTTTCAAGAGCTGAAGAAGGAACAGAGCAAAATTGCCCTTAGCTAAGCATCTAGAGTATTTTCTAGACTGATTTCATAGTAGTGTTCGATGAATCTGATGCCGGTAAGCACGTTCATAAACTTCAAAAAAAGCAAACAAGCAAACAAAAAACAGGTAAGAAAATGGGCTTTTTAACAGGCTTATTTTTGTATAAATTTGCTAAATCTCTTTAACTTGTATGCAGGAAACACCAACGATTTTAGAACAAACACGCCAAAATATTTCTTCCATTAACCTACAGAAGATAAAATCCTCCTATTTTTTCCATGTGATAAAACATGATAAAGCACTGTCATCAGTCTTAAGAAAGATCACAGTGAATAACAAAAGTGTACATCAACATGAGCATCTAGAAAAAAAACCGAGCAGAGCAAACCTGTTATTTTGCACCCTTTTGAAATCAAGGCAGCCACAAAAATATTCATTAGACTGGACTACCACTATTGCTACTTATTTACTGATATTTAGAGGACCCGAAGAGATAAATGCTGTACAGTTCTGCACAGTCTGTTCCTGCCCCAAGTAATTTGGAACAAAATGACAAGGAACTTGGAACTAAAATGAGAGCCAGCACCTTGGCAGCCTCTCCAGGTGCCCTGCCTCAATGCACAGGCTTGCTGATAAAACTCAGGGTGTAAAGAAGCCTCAGTATGTATCTGTAGAAATCAGAAACACATTTCTGAACACGTGGCCAGTTTTCCAATTGTCATATATTCATAAAATAAGCCACATGGATGCTACCTTTGTGTGTCTTCACATCCACAGCTGAGACTTATGTTCCGAGCCTGACGACTGCCAATGGATTTACTGCCCATACTGTTCCTTTTCACTGAAACTGCACCAACACCAGCTGAAGTGCCAGCTACCACACCCCCCATTTTAGTCGGAGAAGTGCCGGTGATATGGCACTACTGGCATACTAAGAACAGTCAGCTCCAGAGGGAGAACTGAGCTTTGAAAGACAGTTATTTCCCTAAGGCTGTAGATTTTCCTTGAAGCACAAGGGAGATTACCAGGATTACTGAAAATACATTTTGTTTTATCTTTCTGAGTAATACTTTGATCAGTGGCAATGAATGAATTAAGAAAAAACAAATAAGCTGTCAGCAGCAGCAACATCCTTCACAATCTCCTGATCCCACTATTTAGGCTTCCTGATCCCAAAATAACAGCAGGAAAGCAGCCAGGCGCTGCACTGTACATAGGTCACATTTATTCAAGGATAAAGTATCCAAAAAATTCTATGTAAGTACAGCCTGGTAATTCTTATACTTCCGGCAAGGATAATGATTCAGGATCACTTGCATTCGAGTAGGTCTGAGCCTGGAGAAGATATAGGAAATGTACAGAATTAAAAGGGTAGGAAATCATTGCTGTGAGAGACTGTGGTACCATTTACACTCCTGTTTACCGGGCTAAGGCTAGCTGAATAACCTTACGGTCTTCACTCTCGGAGCAGAAAGCTGCCATTCAGCGCCTTGGAGAAGCAGCTGAATGAACGGGGTGGAGATCCGTAAGAGCAAGCAAACTAATGCGAACTGGACCCAGGCACTGCAGAGGTCCTGTCCCCTGCCCCCAGCGGTCACACCCCAGCTCTCTGCCCTTCGTGTTTCGAACACATCTTCCCATGGTGGTCTGGATGTCCCGCATGTGCGACGCTGCCCATCCTGCCGCTGACCTGCTTCCAGCTGGTCGCCCCAAAAGCGCCCACGGGGCACTGCTGGGAAGAGCAGCGGGACCTGCACCGAACCTCACCCGCAGCGTCCACCAGGCGCCACAATCTCCGCACATCCACAAAAAAAAACCCACCCTCGTGGGGGACAGCACCTCTCGCTCCCCTCCTCTCCCCCTCACGGGTGACCGACCAAACCCGGCGGGGCTGCAGCCGGCCGGGCTTGTGCCAGACCTGGAGTCGAAGCGGGTGCCGTCGGGGAAGGCGCCGAGGTAGTGGTAGCGCACGAAGTCCCCGGGGCGCACGGTTCGCGGGCAGCTCTCGGGCACGAAGCGCCGCTCGACGCCGAGCTCGGTGCCGTCCGCAGGGATGTCGGCGGCGGGCACCGGCGGCGCCTGGCAGGCCGCCCAGCTCTCCAGCAGCGCCGGCAGCAGCAGCAGCAGCGACCCGCAGCCCGGGCCCCGCCG
>VZRO01002110.1:64410-103658 GCA_013397915.1 Daphoenositta chrysoptera
CGCCGCTCCCTGCCCGCGCCGGAGGTGCGACGTGGCGCTGCCCCCGGCCGCCCTCCCGGCGCTCCTCCGCTCCCGACGGTAGCGCGGGAGGACCCCGCGAGTCGTAAACACGCAGACACAACCCCGCCATTTCCCGCAGATTTCCCGCCGCTCTTGGGAGCGAAGCTGGACGTCCTGGGAAGGACCGAAAACTGACCCCCCGCATCAGGGCTTTTTGTCACTCTGCCTGCACACGTACTCCGTGCACGACTTCGAATATTTGCGAGTTTTAAGTCCCATCGAAAATACTCCATTTTAGATCAAACTCCCAAAGATACGGAGTTGTGTTGGCAACTGCGTATTAATGCACACCAGTGCTGTCACGGGGATTTCAAACTCCCTGGCGGGGGACCTCTGCAAGTGACACAGAGAAAAGACAGAATCACAGAATGTTTTGGGTTGGAAGGGACTTCAAAGATCACTTAGTTGCAACCCCCTGATACGGGCAGGGATATATTTCAGTAGATGAGGTTGCTCTGATCCCCATCAAACCTGGCCTTGAACACTCTCAGGGATGAAGCATCCACAACTTCCCTGAGCAACCTGTGCCCGTGCCTCATCACCTTCACAGTAGAGAATTTCTTCCTAATATCTAATCTAAACCTACTCTCTTTCAGTTTTAATCCATTCCCCACCTTGTAAATAGTCACTCTCCATCTTTCTTGTAGGTTCCCTTCAGGTACTGGAAGGCTGCAATTTGATCACCCTGAAGGCTTCTCTTTTCCAGGCTGAACAATCCCAATTCTCTTAGGCTTTCCTCATAGGAGAGGTGCTCCATCCCTCTAATTGTCTTGGTGGCCTCCTCTGTCCTCGCTCCAACAGGTCGATGTCCTCCCTGTGCTGGGACCCCGGAGCTGGATGCAGCTCTCCAGGTGGGGTCTCACCAGAGCAGAGCAGAGGGGCAGAATCCCCTCCCTCCCCTGCTGCCCACGCTGCTCTGGATGCAGCCCAGGACACGTTTGGCTTTCTGGGCTGCAAGTTCACACTGCCAGCTCATGTCCAGCCTCTCATCCATCACCCAAGTCCTTCTCCCCAGGGCTGGTCTCAACCTGTTCATCCCCCAGCCTGTGCTGATACCAGGGGTTGCCCTAAACCAGGTTCAGCACCTTGCACTTGGTCATGTTCAACCTCATGACATTCTCACGGGCCCACTTCTCCAGCCTGTCTAGGTTCCTCTGGATGGCATCCTGTCCTTTGAGTGTGTCAACCACACCACTCAGCTTGGTATCATCTGCAAATTTGCTGAGGGTGCACTTGATCCCTCCACCAATGTCCTTAATGAAGATATTAAATAGCACTTGGTCCCAGTACAGATCTCAGAGGGACACCACTTGTCACTGATGTCCATTGGGACTCTGAGCCATTGACCAGATGGGACCATCCAACTACTTACTAATCTATTGAACAGTCCACACATCAAATCCATCTCTGTCCAACTTAGAGAGAAGGATGTTGTGAGGGACCATGTCAAAGGCTTTACAGAAGTCCAGATAAACAACACCCATAGCTCTTCCCTTGCCCACTCTTGCAGTCACTCCATCACAGGAGGCCACTGGGTTGGTCAGGCAGGCCCTGCCCTTGGTGAGGCCGTGCTGCTGTCCTGAATCAGCTCCCCGTTGTCCCTGTGCCTTAGCACAGCTTCTAGGAGGATCTGCTCCATGTTCTTCCCAGGCACAGAGGTGAGGCTGACAGGTTGGTAGTTCCCAGGGTCCTCCTTTCTACTCTTTTTAAAGATGTCACCTGGGACTTCACAGGCTGCCATGACTTTTCAAATATGGAAAGGGGCTTGGCAACTATATCAGCCAATTCCCTCAGGACACTGGGATGCATCTCATCAGGCCCTATAGACTGATGTACATTCAGGTTCTTCATGTGGTCATGAACCTGACCTCACAAGCACCCAGTCAGACACAGCAGCCAAGAGGAATCACCATCCCAGTGTGCCAGCAATCCCCTTCCCCTCTCTCTTTGAGCTTGAACACACTGATGAGAAGGAACTTAGGTTTTTCCTCTGTTACTCTAACTGGTTTCAGTGAACAAAGATGGGAAAGCTAAGCATCTATATGTGAAGCACCAACCCCAAACAAGATTAAGTAAAATAATGCAATATTTTTGAAAAGCAGAGAAATTTATGACAGCAAGATTGGAGCAACCAGTTGGAAATGCAGGGACCCGAGGAATATCATGTAAGAAACACCAATGATAAGATTTTGTTATTGAGGAATTATTAACCAACCACAGTGTACTCTTGGGTGGTCTACTTGCAAACCCATGAAAACCAGGGAAGAGGGAGTGCCTGAGCATTGCAGCTGGGGACACAAGGGCTCACAGGCCCAGTTGCCCCTGTTCTGTGCATCTACCACCCAGCTGCACCAACGCAGCAACAGAAGGGATGCAGTCAAATCCGGGGATTTTTAAGTGCATTCAAAAGTGCTCTTGTATAATATTGATGTATTGCTAGGAAATGGGTGCTGCTCGATGACCTAACCAGTGAAAAAAGCTAGCAAATCGGGTAGTTATTTAAAGATAACAAGGTTTGCGGTTACAAATCACATCCTCCTTCCAAAAAGTCACACTGCACATACCAAATTGGTCTTTTAAACAAGCAATGTAAATTGTCTGGCAGTTGCCTAGAATTAAATAGCTTATTTTGATGTTGGTTTATGTGGACACAATTTATTTTCTCAAGGAAAACTCATAGTTCACCATTGGAGTATGTTGATACAACCAACATAAAGATAAAGCTTACCCTGAATTTGGTACTTCTTATTGCCAGGCAGTGACACAATCTCTATTTTTGCATGTTTATTTAAGAAGTTTTATGTTTTCAAAACAATTCCTTGGACTCCTAATATTTATGCAGATTTGTACTCATTACTCTTCACCTGTGTCAATAACAGTTCTCCACCTCTGATGTAATTACCATTGCCTCAAGACTGCTCTAAGGTTTCCAGTCTTATTAACTCCTAAAAGAGCCACATGTCCCTTCTGTGCTACCAAACCTGCTCGCTCCCTGCCTCAGTTCCTTTTGCCCCATGGCTCATGTGCCACGTGCCTCTCCATAAGCACACACAGAGCTCAAGACAGCTGTCAGCCAGGAAGGTGCATTCCTTTTTGTCCCCCTAGTTTTGTTCACAGAGGTAGCAAATATGCAAATCCGGTATTTTCCTTAGAAATGTCAATTTAAACATTTTGCTGTCTTTTCAAAGCACATACACAGGCAAGCACACACACACAAACTCTTATTTATAAGTCAGTTTGTTTGAACACTAACCCAGCTTTGCTGGAAGCATTTTGGAGAGGCTGATCTCTATCAGACCTGATCTTCAGTCAGCCTGACACACAGCAATGGCTAACAACACACTGTGAGAAGGGTGAGAGAAAAGCACAGACATGCCTGAGCTTCCTAGGGAAGCTGGTCCTGGAAGAAGGATCCTTTCCAAACTTTAAAACACAGTACAGCTGAGGTCCAGTCTCCCTCCGAAAAGTTAGCTTTCAGGAATGTCACAGGTCAGACATTAAATGAGGATTAAGGAGCTGGGATTCATGCCTTTGCATCTCCTTCTGGAGTACACAATGTGCCTCATTGTAATGTTCCAGGGGCTGCAGCTCTCCTAGCTTTGAGCTACGTTTTATCAATCTAAAATGGATTTGATGCTGTTCCCAAATCTTTTGGAAGGGCAAGGAAGTAAAATGTCAGCTCTCATAATCTCCCTTGTATCACAGCAGCATTACCTTTAAGTGTGTCACACAGAGGAGAAAGCCAAGAGCTCAATCTCCAAGAAAGTGGATAAGAAAATTCCTTCATACACTACTTGATACAAATCATGTCTCAGAAGCACCGAAGACAGCTGAGGAGCATGCTGATGAGTCACTTCAATTAAAGGTTAATTTAGGGTAACTTGGGAAAAGGAAATAAAGCCTCAGCTTGAGTCTGAGGTAGGCAAGATACCACTGGTTTGTAACTTGAGATGCTGCTCTACTCCTTGGAATGTGCTTGAAGCCAGGCACCAGGCAGTCATGGGATGGAGGGCCTATTGTAAATGAAAATGTTGGCAACACATTTGGTCACATAAACACAGGAGGATTTGTGACTAGTGAAATATTCTGCTGAGTAGCTGTTGGACTTACTCACTACTTAACCACTGACTGTTGTCAATTACCCCTCACACAGCTACAATTACAGGCCTGCAGATTCAGTCCCTGGATGCCCTCAAGTATGTATGCATTGTGCTTTGATCCAGGGGTTTTCTGAAAAGGTAGCATACTGAGAAAGAAAAACTCAGAGAGGATATTTAGAAAACATTTTTCTAAATATTCTAACAGTTATACATCAAGGAAAACAGAGGTAATCCTTTTTTTCTTAGAAAGAGTATGTCAAATGCTGCAACTTGCAGATACCTTGAAATTATTGGAGGCAAATTTAGAGATAATTAGAAGTAAAAAAGTGAGAACAATGGAAATCACAGCTTGAACTGATATGAAATCCTGTTTTAAAAAGATCTATCTGCTTTTAATAGGTAGGTAATATTCATAAAGATCAAAATATACTGCTGGTTTTGGCTGTGCAATCTGCTGGGGGATTGTGAGAATGGACTCTTAATTTTTTTTACCTTCTGCAGTTTTCCACAGCTGTTCCTCTCGGTATGCACTCTCTTTCAAAATCCTAGGGAGCTTCTTAGAGAATAGTTTTGGGTTACAACTAATGTGAAAAAAACATTGTGCTCTTTTTGCTGAAGTGAATTTCAAGAAAGGGGAAAAAAATGCTAATTGTAACTAAAAAGCTAATTTTTGCTTCTAATGTTCTGTAAAGGTTGTAGAGCTCTTCAGATTTTTGAAACAATGGAAACATTGGTTTTAACTATTAAATATGGCTAAACTATAACCACAAAGCAATCAGTAAGTACGGGTTTTAGTAAACAGGATTTTGAAGAAATACTATTTCTGTTTTATACATCTACATGATTATTCGAGAGCACCTGGAACCTAGAATACCTCTTTGCACCCAAAATATTGTAATATAAGTTTTATCAGTCACACATAATTTAATTGCATGTAATTTATTGTCAGTGGTGTGAGTCACGAGGGACTGACATGACCCTAAATGACTTTTAGTGAGTGACCAAAGTGATCCAGGTGACTTGGGCTTCTTTCTTCCTTGGTGAGCCATGAGAAATACTGTGACGTGGAGCTCTTCACTCTTCACAGAGAGTCAAAGTGGACTAATCAGCCAGCTCGACAGGCTATTTAACACTCAGCTCTTATCCTGATTTATTACTGGCAGTGGTTTAGCAGTGAACATAAAGGAAGAGCATCAGAGAATTACATTTTAAATTGCTGATACTGAGATACATTTCACTTGCTCCAATCTGTCTTCAGTTTCTCTACTCCAGCTGCTATGGATGTTCTAAGGAAAGTCAAACAAATGCTGTGAACCAGTGCTCTCTTCCAGACCCTGCCCTGCCAGGAGGGTCTCACTTGCCATAGGTACTCAGCAATTCCTTTGCTGGACGTCACAGCATAATGAGATACACCAACAGAGCTGTCCTAATTAGTGCTTATGAATAGCCCACCATTCCAAATGTGCCACGCTAAATTACCGTCCAAGTGATTTAGCAAGTCTGGCTCTTTTCGGCGGAAACCGGTCAGACAGCACTGACAAAAGGCCACTGCCACCAGAGATGAGGCAGTGGCTCCCACCAGCCAAGCACAAGGATAAATTACAGTCGACTGCTGTCTTCCACCAGTGCTGCTATTGTTTGTAAGGCAAACGGCTGTCAAAAGCATGGGCCTGCATTGCACACTTCCGAGGCATCAGTCTCGCCTTCTTTCGTGTTTGCACTGCAACTGTTGTGGTTTGCACTCTACTAGAAACAAACAAGTAACTGTAGCAAGCCAACTCTGGGCAAAACTATTTTCTAATTACCCTAGAGCGGTGGTGTTGGCCTCAGTGTAGAAGTGCCAGCATAAAACTGCAGAAAAACTACCCTATGCATCCGGCTTTTCCTACCATTTCTCACAATTACGTATTTAAATGTTACCAATTTCCATTCAGTGTTCATGCATTTATCAGGCAAGATATATCTATGTGTATTTGCAACAAAATGCTTTCACCCTCATGTCACAAAAAAGGAAAGGGTTTTCAGAACTAAATACTCTTGAAAGTAGACACCACATGCTGGTTAAACCACAGAGGTTAAAACCCACTATTTCAAAGGAGGTTGTAGCATCAGTTACCAGATTTTCAGAAAACTTAATCTATGGAAAGTCTAAAATTTTAAAAATCTGATCATAAGGGACATACCAAATGTAACGTAAGTAGCTGAAAACAAAATGAGAAATGTGTTGAATAAAAAATTATTAAAACTAACCTAAACTAAAGCATATTCTAAATATATTGCAGGTACCCACAAAGTCAGAGAATGGTTTTGAAACAATGGACTGCTTATATTAAACTGCAGAAAGAGTTGGATATTCCTAACGGATAGAACAGATTCCTATTCCTAAAGGATACATGTAGTTAAACGACAGGCTTTCAGTCTGTGGATTTCTACAGTGTCATGCAGAAGTGGCAAGGAAGCCTGCTGTCCACTGGCCTAAATTCCTAATGAATGGGGGTTTGCATCTGCAAGGGAAATGATCTAGGAGACTGCACACCGAAAAAAAAAAAAGAGCTATACTGCAGCTTTCTGCCACACAAAATTTGCAGAACAGTGAGTCTCACTGAACCTACACACGCAGCATGAACAATCTCAGAATTGTGTTGCTCAAACTGTGCAGAAAGAGGTGGTTCCTGCAACAAGGGTCACGCTGGTTTCCTTAAATGCATTAAAAGCAATCAAAAAACTACTGATAGCTTACCAATCATAAAAGGTCTTCACTCAATCAAAAGGGAGGGCAGAAGCTTTATGGACTTATTTGAAGACTAGAAAGCTTTTCAAGAAGCACAATAGACACTGAGGTCTGAAAAGCAAATGGTCTCAATTGGATAACCAATTTATCATGCCTAAGTTTTATCAGGCCTAAGTTTTATCACACCTGATCTGTACTGTCTGCTAGAACTGTTGTGGCTCTATAATTAAAAAATAATAATGTTTTGTTCCAACATTCTTTTAAACAAAGCTGCCTTAATAAAGTTGGTTTGCAAATTAGGTGTGGACTATGACTCCTGCTCAGAAAGACAGAACCCTTTTATCCAAGCTCCAGTCTAAGCCTCACCCCCACATCCACCCATCCCCTACCTATAGCATTTTCCGTATAAAACGCCTTCTGAAAGCTGCATGTGTTGGGAGGAGAAGAGCAAATGGTTCATCTGCAAACAACTTGGCACAAAACAAACTATGCAAACTTTCCTGAAATGTGAGGGTGTCTGTTCCACCAAGGGTACAACCTGATTGCGTTTTGAAATGAACACACCGCAAGCTCACTTTGCGTGTCTTGGGTAAAAGGATTATTTGCAGAAGTGATTGGAAAAGAGGCAAGTAAGGTTAGTCATTTCTCTGCATACCAGCGCTGTAGCTGCCAGAGGCCACTGCCTAAGCAAACTGGAAACAGGACACCTTGTTATTTTCCCCCTCCTTCATTAATATTCACTGTGAATCCCCTGGGAACTGCCTGAAGTTTGTAGGTGTAACAAAATAGTGCTCACTGGTTCTTATTAATGTGTGTAAGCATTAAAGCAGGTGCTCACCAGGAGTTCTGTGCAAGAAGATTGCAGCAATCTTTTCTCCTAATTAGGATGCATTTAGTGACTCTTGTGTGAATTTTTATTAATGTTTTACATCTCACAAGAGAAAGAATAATGTATGCAGACATCAACTCCTAACCGTTCACTTTTACTAGAAATGTCAACATTATTTTGGAAGCAGATTCATGCAGATTCATTGGATATTTACTGCATCTGTGAGCTTGTTTTTAACAGAAGAGTCCATCTGTAGAATACCTTCGGAGTGGTATTCCAATAACTTTTCCAGCCATCTGATTTGTGTACTAAAGAACAATTTTAGACCCAGGCTCACAAAGTTGGGGACTTTTACATTACACAATGACCTTTAGGTGTTGGTAAGATCATTCTGAGTGCTGGGCATGTTCTGAACCCCTTCCTGGTTTGCTGGGCTGTTGCAGCACAAGTTACAGGCTTGTTGCCTGCCTTCTCCGCTAATTGTTCCAGCCAAGTTTTATCTGTACATCCTTATGGTTCAGACCAAACATCCCATGCAATCCAAGTGGACTAAAGAAACACTCCATAAACATAAAGCCAAGAATTAGAGTCTTAGCAAATGAAAGAGTTGTTATTATTAGTAGTGCTACAAGCAGTAATGGCTACAAGCATGCTAAGATTTGTTGTCCAAATTAGTTAATAGCTGTGGCTAATTCAATCATGATATAATGAGAACTACTATACACAAAGTTAATATTATCTATGCCTTTCTCTGGTCTCATGCTCCCCTTTCCACTGGGTTCAAAAGTCAATAAAACCAGGCTTTAGGAAAAGCAAGGGCTGGTTGTAGTCAGTTGCCAGCATCCTATGTTCTTTGCCTTGATTACAGTGCTAATATTTAGGATTTCTTCTTCCTCTTTGCCAGGAAAATAATGATGTGCGTTTTCCCCTCCTCACTCAAGGTCTGTTTGGGGTAATTTTTCATGTTCATATGTTTTCATATCAGTCTGTCAACGTGCTCTTTCCTTGTTGGCTAACAGTTCAGTGTTACATCTCCTTTTACTGCAGGTTATAGGTTTTACCTATATTGCAGGTAAACCACAAAATCAATTGACTCAACTTCTAAGGCTTCATTTCTTTAGTGATCTGGGGTTGACAGTCTGTGGTTTGTGTACTTGGTTCTGGGGCCCTTTACCATCCTGTGCTTGAATTTTCTTATCTCGTACTTGCATTTTGGGACGCCCAAAACACCCTGGTTTTTTAATCTACAGCCTTCAAGCTGTGGTTTCCAGATAGCTTAACTAATGTTTTATGAACACAGCCTAACCACCTGTAGCCAACATCTACATGTTTTGGCAAGAACACTGGTACTTTATTAAAATTACTTTATAACTGGGCAGAACACCTCTCATTTCTTAGTTTATTCAAGCATGACCAAAAAGCACCATGCAAGGCTGGCAGAAGAAGGCCCTGTTACAGGGTGCTAAGTTGATTTCTTTTTACACACTCCACAAATGACAAATAGAAGCATAGGCCATGCACAAATCTGCCTAGATAGAGAGTGGACTAAGAAAGAATGTGTTTTTCTCTATCTACAATGATCTATTTATTGTTCCATTTCTCTATCTATACAACTACAGATTGATAGCAACTTTCAGGCAAAAGTAACTATGAGGGAGTGATCCTGATGTCATTGCAAAACTAGCATACTGGAATAGAAACATAAGAGGTTCCTAGCCCACCATTGGAAAACATTATTTTTGTGTGTTTGGTATGAGTTTCAACAGTCCCATAGGAGAATTCCTTTCTCATTCCTGTCAGAGACACTCCTGGGTCAACTTGCTTAATTTATCCTTGCTTCATTGCTGTACCAGTGCTACACTACTCTTTCAATATTACCCTCTTGGGAGGTGCAGGGAAAGAAGAAGGTCTAGATCTGTGAGTTTCCATTCCTTTCATTCCACTTACCTAGAAAGCTGTTGGTGACCTCACATATGGGAAGTATGTTAAGCTAAAGAGCTGTGAATTTTGGATAGTTTTGAAAAAAACTACTGTTAAGCAGGAACAGCTGCTTTGCATGGAACAAAGAGATCAGCTATTTTAAAAAGAGAAAGTCATCTTCCCATTTAATAGAGGTGGCAAGCAGAACCAAGAATCTTTGCCTTCAACTTTTTAGATTGTATTTTTCATCACTTTATTTCTGCAGTTTCTGTGACCCATTAGTAAACACTGGAGCCTTTTTAGGTTCCACTGGAAAGTTGGCAGCTCAGAGGGGACATAACCAAGGACAGATGCTGGCACTGAAGATGCCTATTTTACTTGATACGCTGGGCATCGTTTAAACGGGAACTGTTTTATCAGTCACTATATTATAGAGACAAAATTCAGGAAAGGAATCTGCTTTTGCAAGGGAAAAGTTCTTGTAAACCAATCACTGATTTGAGAATATAGCCAAAGCTCAGAAGGAGGAATTTCCTGCAGCTGTGAAAAAACCCAAAAACCAACTGGCTACCAGGCAAAGAATCTAGCCTTGATTCTTACTTAGTCAGTAGCAAAACTCCTGCCAACTTTGGTGACAGTAAGACTATAACCATTAGGGGTTAAGAGGCAGTATATATATATATATATATATATTTAATACAAGAGGAACATTGAATCTGGAATAATTATCATCCCTCTAATATGAGGTTCAAATTACAGAGATCCTGACTCAAACTTTCATCTGTAAAAAGCAGATAAATAGAGAATTATGGATTTCATTGCATTTGGCTGTTTCTTGTGAAACCAAAGTCCTGTCCGCTCAGCTTGGGCACAAGTGATCCCACAAAGGATGGTATGTTTTGTAAGAAGTTGGGAGTCTGTCCAAGGGTTGTCAGCCAAAATCTCCCTTCCCTACTGTTATATAACATGCCATTAGCATCTGAGTGCTCCTACTGCTCACACGGTTCCCAAATGGGATCAGTCCTTACTCAGGTAAAGTCCCTTGAAGGTAAATAAAACTTTACCTCTGTAATGATTTACCTGGGGCTCTCCATTAGCAGAAGAGACAACACGTTGCTCTCTACAAGTATCTGAAAGGAGGTTGTAGCGAGGTGGGGATTGGTCTCTTCTCCCAGGCAACAGTGATAGAACGAGAGGACGCAGCCTCAAGCTGTGCCAGGGGAGTTTCCACTTGGATATCAGGAAGAATTTCTTCACTGGAAGGGAGGTCAGCCATTGGAGTGAGCTGCCCAGGGAGGTGGTGGAGTCACCATCCCAGGAGGTGTACAAGAAACGACTGGACATGGCACTTAATCCTCTGGTCTAGTTGACAAGGCCATGATCAGTCTAAGGTTGGACTCAATGATCTTGGAGGTCTTTCCAACCTTAATGATTCTACGATTCCATGTCAACGTATACACAGAGGTACAATGCTATATCAAGAGTTTATCACACAAATATACACTCATCAAATATCCCACAGACAAATTTTTATTTCCAGAAAAAAAATGCAAATGGCACAACGCAAAATGTCTGGGACTACATACAGTCATTTGTATTTATTTGTAAAGACCAGAAAACAAAAGGCAAAAACCAATGAAAAATGCAAGTTATTGAATTATTTCATGTCTTTAAAGACTTAAGTGAATTAAAATAATGAAAAATTATTAAAGTAAGATTATTTTCAGTGAGTGGTGGCTTGAAGAGACAGCATGCATTACACTTCTGATGGAGCCGGTGACTCTACAAACTCCAAGTGATCAATATGAGAGTATCTCCACAGAAGGATGGAGAGTTCATCGATGCAATCATCTACCAAAGCTTTGGAGGACAGAATTTACAAAAAGAAAGACAAACATTCCTGTTTTAAGTTCCAGCTTATCAGACTTTGGGATAGATCCAATAAAAAGATTTGAGTGCTTAAAATGGGATGTAGCTGTTCAAGGGACTTCAAACTAAAGCTGCAGTTCAAACCACTTTGCTCACCTAATTTCCAGAGATGCCTCCTTGCTTAGCTATAAAACTTCGCTGCAAGTGCACATTTTTGAATAAACTACATAGTAACCTAGTCTTTATAGAAATAAACAATTCAATGCTTAGTTCACACCTGTGCTTGTTTTGAATCCAGCTTTGATGGAAGTTTGATGTTCTTCTGCCCAATTTTCCTAAAATGCTTATTTTTCACATGTAGACATGTACAGATAGCATCAACTACCAACAGGATCAGGACTGTACAAAATGCAGCTGTGGCCATCGTGTTCTTTCAGACATTTGCTGCCTGTAAGAGGCTTAAAGATCACAACTGCCTGTCTCAAACACTGTCAAGGACACAGAAGGAACTTGCTACAAGATAAACCACCACATCAGGAACTTGAGATAAGCACAGAAAAGAAGAATTTGCAATAGGAAAGCCCTTATTCCAAGCCTAAGGGAGGCAAGGCTGATTAGTATGTTCTGGGGAGGCATCTCAATAACTGGATCCTAACACTCACTCACCCCTTTTATGTGATGATATATGGCAGGGAACACCACAGTAAAGGTTCAGGGGTGTAGGAACACTTCACTGCTGAGCAGTATCATTGTAAATACGAGATGATTCTGAGAAGCAGGACCTAGGAGCACAATATTGTCACCTGGTGCAATGGTGCTAATCAGGGAAGAACAGGGCCCTGGTCCCTGCTTAGAGTATTGATTTTGTATCTCACAGGAAAGAAGTACAGTTTCCATTGTTGGATGGGCACTCCTCTTAGTGTACTCACAGCCAAATTCAAACACACTTGTCCTTCTGGCCCCATGAATCTCAAATGTTTTTCTCTAATGCTTCCAAAGAGTGAAATATGAATGGTAGTTGGCCCCCACTGATGTAGCTGTTAGCCTGACACTTAGGGGGTATTTTGTCCCAGTGACACAGAACCTCCCATCACTGGATACCCAGACCAAGGAGGGAACCAAATCTAAGTCTCTCATTTTCTAGCGCTAAACTGGTATCAAAAGAAACTGCCAGCATTTCCACTTCAGACAAAACTTTTCTCTGTAAGAAAGGATGTCAGCACCTCTCCTGATAGCTGAGGTTCCCAAGTGTTTAAAGGGCCACTGCTGTTCTGAGACCGCCTTCCCTGTGGTCAGAAGTGGTGCAGAGCTTAGACTCGCTCTGTTCTGAATGTCTCCACTCATCTAGTTTTGGGCAGCCACGGGCTGGCCATGCTGGGTTTCGACTGTGTTCTGCTCAGCCTGCTGCTTCTTCTGGATCCCATTAGGAGGTGCTTAACTTCCCATGAAGCCTAACACGGTTTCTGGATTCCTCTCCCATGCGTAATATCTGACACATAATCAGAAACAGATCCTGACCCAAAGCTCTAGCCAGCCAAAAATGGAGAAAAACAGACTGGCTGACATTCTGCCAGGGTTACACTCTCACAGGAATACTGATGCCCATGGGATGACATAGATGTAAATTAATTTGGTCCCAGTGCTATTGCTTGTAACTGAAACATTATAGAAGTTGTAGTGGATAACATGAAAAATAATGGCTTTTGGATACTTCACATTGCAACAGCAGTTAATGTTTCTGCTCAGATGTTTGGATGAAGCTGGAATTACAATGCCCTGACACCAGTGGTAAGACAACATTTCCGCAAAAAATTAACTTATTGAAATGGCTGAAGCACTACATTCATATAAAGGAAAAAAACACCCAGCCCATAATTTCAAATAAATATCCTTCTAAGTACCAGGAACCAGATTCTCAGTTAATATAAACCTTTTAAACAGAATGGATTTAAGCAATTTTCAGATACTGAGCATCTTTTCTTCAGAATAAATAGAAATTAAAATAACTTTTTTTTTCCTACTCCCTCCTTTTCACAATTCATTTTGTTTCGATCTTTCCTAATGACTGATATGAAAGCAATTGTCTTCTTGGGTAAGTGTGCAACACAGGAATCCAGGGTTTCTTCTCAGCAATGGAGTTGAAAAAAGAAACTCTGGAGCTACCTACAGCTTTAAATAATCTCCTCTTACTAAAAAAGCCTGACCTTGGTACTTCTAAGATGGGCAATAAAGTGATAAAGTTCATTTCTAGGACAAATCAGAAAGTGCACTGAAAATTACTTGTATCAAACTGAAGAAAGAACATGTTTAAACTCACTGTGTCTGAGCAGATTTATCTATCTATTGAATTTTACCTCCTGTGTGCCCCATCAAATTATTGCAGTAAAAATGACGTCAGATGTCCTGATCTGATCAGAAATTACAGCCTGGGTGTACAAGCCACTGGGATGCAAAGAACACAGCCAAGATCCCATTGACTTAACAATAAGAAGAGGATTATATATACTATGGTCTGTCCTTCTGTCTCCCTTGCAACCCCACACTTCTGTTGAGACTATGCGCTTAGTTCCTGAATTTGTGCCAATTATTCTGCCAAGGCTGAAGTCATTGAATCTGAGGTCATCTAAGCCAGGCCCTTACCTGCTCCAAACTGGCAGAAGTCTTCTTACTTCAGCCAATTTAGGACAGTCAAGAGTGCTTGAAAGCGAGACTGGCGCAGGGTTTCTGGAGAACTCCTGTCTCTTCTGCCATTGCACACATCTCTCCCACAGAACACCATTCATGAACTGGAAACACTCCATCTTAGAATCATGTTATGTTTTCTGTCACTGTCCTATCATGCTGGAAAGCTGTTCCAGAGTCTGACGACTCTGCTGGTTGGAAAAAGTGGTAAAAAGGCACTTGAAAATAACAACACTTTGTTATTTTTCGAAGTTCAAAAAAGTGAAGTAAAAAGGTACTTGAAAATAACAACACTGGCCTGAAAGGGGGGCCAAAAAAACTCTATTATATCACTTCAGTTTGCTTCCAACATAAAGTCTCCATTCAGCAGGCATCAGTCCAGCTGGTCCCTAACTATTGGCAATAATAACTATTGCCATTTCTCTAAACAGAGTGAAAAATTGATAATGTGTCTCATCTAAGTTCTTTCATAAATTTTAAATGTAATTGCAACACAAAAATATTTCTCCCACCTGACTTGTTGCTTGAAGATACATGACCATGTAAGGGAGTGATTGCAATTTGACATGTTCCCTCACGCTAGGAGTGTCACAGCAGCAAATCTCTTAGCCTCCAGCACATATCAAGTCATCTACTTAACCTGCTTCACAGTGGATTATATTAACCACATCACCTTGCATTTGCCTCATACACAGATATTTAACTCAGATTAGCAAATAAACTGATTTTGCCTCTAAGCCTTTAGACAAGAGGTCTTAATGGAGTTTTGCACCTTGGGTCAGCTGCTGTGATTTGCCTTTTCAAGACATGCCAGCAATTCAGGCTGTTCTTCTGAGTTTAGGCCCAAGGAAAGGCTACTAATAAAACTCCCCAAAGGCCCACTGCTAAGGAAAATACACAAGCTGTCTACAAACCCATGGGATCAATGAAAATGGTTTACTCACAATTCATGCACCATCTCATGACATGTCAGCCAGATGGATACCTTGGAATTAGTTTATGTAGAGTAGGAGTTGGGTTTTTTTGATAAGTGTATCTGCAAGGTTATGTTGCTTTGCTGCTGAGTGCTGTTCTGTGGTAGAATGGCTGCTGCATTCTTTCCAGGGCCAGTACACCCACAAAATTTGGTGCATGAAATAAAAATCTTCATCAGTTTTGTATATTATTGTCATGACATGCAAAAGCTAGATTGTTATGTTTAAACTTTAAAATAAGCACCTTTTGCCTTGAAAAGGACTGTGACGAATAAATAGACAAAAACCAGTTTCCTGGGATCTGAAGTTACAATGGCAGCCACTTAGCTGAATTCAAGTGAGGAACATGACATGTGAATGTTTGTCCCAGATAAGGTTTTACCAAGTAAAAGCTAAAATAATATTAAAGTAGTACTTAACAATACTGTATTTTTAAATACTGTGTACGATTGCTTTTTCCCTTGTAAAATATAGGCATTCTCAGGACCATGTTTGTCTGACCACACTTCAGAATCACAGGGTGCTGCAATAGCAATTACCATTCTTTGCCTTTGATGTGCACTTTTGAAGAAATACAATGATCACAGTTAAAAACACCTTCAATTCCTGGACTTCTAAGATATATTTTTTGCATTTCACTCAGCTCTTAAGCAATTCCTGAAATCTCATGTGCCCTTGAATTTCATCATGAGACAAAAGTAGAAATTTAAACTTTGCCTTCCCAACACTGACCTGCCTCTGCTGCTCATCCTCCAGCAGAGAGATCACAGCTGAGGCAGGAAACTGCAAAGGCTGGGGGTAGATTTTCCACTCCAGGGGTGCTCATACACTGAAGAGGAGGTTGCCCTTTGCTTGTCAGCTAGGTCCCACCACAGCAGCATGGCCCTAGCCAGCCCTTGCTGGGTTTGCTTCCAAAGTAAAGTCTCTCTTTAGAGACTTTTTGGCGCTAGAACCTTGCCCTGTAACCAACAGGTACCTTCCATGGCAGCAACCCACCCATTAAAAAAAAGTAAAAGAAAGAAAAAAAACCCCAACTCTGAGTGTTTTGGATGCTGACCTTCTCCTCCCTCTAGTCACATGCATTTTGGTCAATGGCAAGCATAGAATCATAGAACCATAGAATGGTTTTGGTTGGACAGGACCTTTAAGATCATCTAGTTCCAAATCCCTTGCCATGGGAAGGGACACCTTTCACTAGACCAGGTTGCTCAGTGCTCCATGCAGCCTGGCTTTGAGCATTTCTAGGAATGGGGCATCCACAATTTCCCTGGGCACCCTCTTCCAGTACCTCACTACCCTCACAGTAAAGAATGCGCAGTGAGTACCATGATGGGGCCCTCCTTGAATACCCAGCCCCTCTACCCAACCTCAGAGGCCCCTCAGCTGCATCCCCAACTTGGTGAGGGAGGCAACTCCCTCAGCCTTCCCTCCACCCTGCAGACACCTGCTCCCTGACACCTCATAGCCAACCCACTGCCATATTCCCCCATGAAAATCCCTATGCCTCTGAGTCCTGGTGGGTGAATCACAGAAGGCTTTGAGTTGGAAGGGACCTTGAAGATCGTCTAGTTCCAACCTCCTGTCGTGGGCAGGGACACCTTCCACCAGGCAAGATTGCTCAGGGCCCCATCCAACCTGGCCTTGAACACTGCCAGGGATGGGGCAGCCACAACTTCTCTGTGCCAGTGCCTCACCAACCTCACAGTAAAGAATTTCTTCCCATTATCTAATCAAAACCTACTCTCTTTCAGTTTTAATCCACTCCCCCTTGTCCTCTGACTACACACCCTTGTATAAAGTCCCTTGCCATCTTTCTTCCAGCTCCCTTCAGGTACTGGAAGGCTGCAATCAGGTCACCCTGAAAGCCTTTTCCTCTCCAGGCTGAACAATCCCAATTCTCTCAGCCTTTCCTCACAGGAAAGGTGCTCCATCCGTATAATCAACTTGGTGGCCCTCCTCTGAACTTGCTCCAACAGTTTTATGTCCTTCCTGTGCTGGGGACGCCAGAACTGGATGCAGCACTCCAGATGGGATCTCACCAGACCGGAGCGGTGACCCTCCGCAAAAGGAGGAATGACTGGGACGCTGGTATTCTTTTTATTTTAAATAAAATGAAATCGGCGTTTTGAAGGCACAACACTCCACGCCTTACTCCGAACGCCCCGAGGCTGCGGCGCAGGGCGCCCGGCCGCCTCCGTGAGGGGCGGGCAGCCGGGGGCTGCCGGCGCCGGAGGAAGTCGGCGCTCGACCGGAAACCNGCGGCGAGCGGCGGCAGGACGCAGGACCGGCATGAGAGGAAGCGGAAGAGGCAGGAGGCGCAGCAGCTCCAGAAGATCCAGCACCTGGAGTCTTTGTAAGGAGCGGAGCAGGGGAGGCTGCCCGCGGCTCCCGCCCCGGCTCTGCTCTGAGCGCAGCCCGCCGGCGTGTGGGGCTCGTTTCCAGTTTCGGGATTTTTTGGGGGGTGGTGATTATTCTTCTCCTGTCCCCTTAAGCGTGAGTCGGCGCAGGGCTTCGGGGCCACTTGCAGGGCTGCGTGGTGGCTCACGAAAGGCTTGTTGGGGCACAGAAGGGGCTCTCCCGGGTTCCTCCAAGTCTGAGAGATGCAGCATAGGAGCAGAGGTTGTTCCAGTAGAATGGTCTGAAAAAAAAAGAAAGAAAAAGAAATTGGGATAAAAAGGTGCTGTAAAAGGTTTATGCTATTTCACTGAAAAAGAATTATTAGTTTAATGGAATAAAAAGGTCAGAAGGTACACAAGAACATGATTTTGGCTTTTTTTCTTTTCCACGTGGAAGTGAAAATCTGTTTGTTATTAAATGCAGCAAACAGCACTCCGAAGTTATTGTTATAAAGATGTAGTGAACATACTTTAACCACCTTTTCCCTGCTGTTCTTATGGTATTAGTATGATTGTGCCTAGAAGTCCTACAGGTATGTAGGGGTGTGGGTGTGTGTGCACAGCTAAGGCAATGAAATCTTGCATGTGCCATCAAACCTATGGCCTAAAATGATGCACAGCCAGTACAGATGTTTTGTGTCCTGCTGAGTTAATATGTGGATAGTGTCTGGAAAGTCCTGTTGAAAAGAGCCTTCCACAAAGCAGAGGATTTCAGGACTGTGGGCTTGCACAGTGCTGTTCTTCATGTGCCATTGAAAAACTAAATCAGAAAAATCTCTGTCCTCTTCTAAGATCACTCTACCACTTTCTCAGTTGCACCTTCTCAGTTGCTGTGTGCTTTATGTAGCACCTGTTTGCTACTTGGGTTTTAATAAATGTTTTAGCTACTGTTAACCCCAAAGAAATGATGCAGAAAATATGGTACTTTGGTCAGTAGGGCTCTGTCTTTAGGTTTAATACACAGAAGATGATGAAATTATTATGTATTAGGCTTGGCTGACAGATGTAAGGAACAGTCTGACTTGACATTTTCAGCTGTCTACGTCTTATGATTCAGCAGTGCTGAGTAAAGAAGTTTGAGACAGTGAGACCTTGGGGAGGGGTGCGGCAGAAAAAGAGCAGAGAATTATTATGCATTTATAGTAACTGAAGCTAAATTAAATATACCACATATCCACAGCAAGTAGTTTTGCTCCCACAAGAATATGAATCTGAAGGATGTTTCAAAGAGACACATGTAGTAATATGACAGATGCTGTCTCTCAGTCAGCTTGCTGTATCCATGTTCTGCTGTAGTTCTTAGTTATTAGTTATGGGATAAAATTTAAGGGAAAATGTGAGCTGGAGGTTTTAACTCAATACCACTGAAAAACTGTATTTTCTCAATTTATTTGTCTGTGCTAAGCTGCAGAGTAACAATATTTCTATTGCTTTTCAGCTATGAGAAACCTCCCCCTGGGCTAATTAAGGTTGGTAAATTGCAGTAATTTTTTAGGATTATGAGGGATTTTCACAAAACCTGTTCTTTAGGCGTTTCAGTGTCTGTGTTACCTATATAAATTACAGAGAGAAGTAAATGTTTCCCCAGAAAAACTCAGAAAATCAATACAGGCTGACCTCTTTTACTTGGGGATCCAGAGTGAAATGCCCAGAACCAGATAGAAGGAGACCAGGTCTTTCATCATCACTTAGCACATTTCATGCAGTATTTAATAGTGTGGATAGCGGGGAGACATATATGGAAAGCAGATTTTCAGTTTGAATGACATCTTTTCAGGATTCTTCTCTGTAGCTTAGGCTGAAATACTTCTTTCATCATGATCCTTACTTTTTGCCAAATTTATATACCTAAGACATAAGGTAATGCTTTTAACCTAAAAAATACTGCTCTGTATTGTAAAGGCTTCCTTGTAATTTTTATGTCTTATTAGCAGGAAGAGGATAAAAAAGTCTCTGCTTTGTGTTAAGTTTCCGTTTAAATTATTTAAATAAATTACTAAAATAGATGGGAAGGAATGAAATTCCTTTGCAGTAAAGTTCTGACTGCAAAATTCAAAGGTGAGAAAAAAAGAAAGGGTCAAGTATTTTAGATCTTTTGTGTGTTACAAAAAAAAAAAAAGTTATGGAGGAAATATGTTTCCTGTTAAGTGAAGGTCTGCACACTTGAAGTATTACATTCGTGCAAAGTTAAAGAAAGGAAGTTATTTTATTTTAGGTTGTCCTTATTTTTTTTTTTTTTGGTAGGAGAATGAAACAAAACCAGAAGACTGCATACCTGATGTGCCAGGCAATGAAAGCGCACGAGAATTCCTGGCACATGCCCCGACAAAAGGGCTTTGGATGCCCTTGGGAAAAGAAGTCAAAGTTATGCAGTGTAAGGCTGAAAATATTCCAGATGTCATTGGACCGTCATATATCCATCCATTTACCCTGGGGGAGGGCAGAATGTCTGGTGGACAGATGATGAAGTCCAGGTAGATTGGCATCATATTGATAAAAAAGCAACCAGTATCTTGAAGACTGTAATAGCCTTGTGTTTTATGGACATTACATTTATCAACATACTAGTTGTATCTCTCTGTTTCTTCCAACAGATTGAAAATATTTTGCAGAAATGTGGTTTTGGCTTTTTATACTTCTTCTGATCTGTCTCAGAGGTGCAATTCACTGCTGCTTCTTTTTTTAAAGGTTGGAGATGTAAACGTTATGGACACAGAACAGGAGATAAGGAATGCCCATTCTTTATTAAAGGCAATCAGAAATTGGAACAATTTAGAGTAGTGAGTACCAATATTGTAGTATTATTGCATGTATTTTTAGTACTGATAATGCATAATCTTGCAAGTGAAGAGAAGCCTGTTTAGATGATGTTTTATTAAGGACTTTTCCTCTGTCTTTAGTATAATATAGATGCCGAAAATCTCCTAATAAAGAAAAAGCTACAGATGTGGTTGGATGTTTGACTACTTTGCAGAAAATCTACTCTTCAAGAGGAAAATTAGTAATTTTTACATATAAATTGGAAATCTTCAAGAACCTGTTCAGCCATTATATTCCTTTTTTTGTGATTAAAATGTCAACATAACAAAAAATGTTTAGTCAAGCTTGAGCTGCCCACATTACAGCTGCTTCAAGCCTTCTGCTCTCGCTGTGAACAACCACATCATGAATGCTGTTGTCTAGGTCTGTAATCCAGTCATTGTCTACAACTCTGATCTCTTGCTACATGAAGCTACATCTCAGTTCTGCAGATTCTTCCTGTGTGATCTCTTTAACTGTTTCTGTTGCTCTACATCATTAACCTGTATTTCAAACTATCATCACTTCATGTCTTACGTCCTCATTTCTATCCTTGAAAAATGTGATCGTGGCTTAGTCTGTCAGGATTCTGGATTCGTACTGATTGCATGCAACTGCAAAGAGTATTTTTAGCCCTTTCCCATGACCAGACTGCCTCTATTCTTCATTTTCCCCCAGGCTTCTTTGTTGCATCATACTCTTGTTGTATGTCCAAGGCTCTTCATGGTGCATTCCCAACATCTTCCATTTGCTGCTGACATTTTAATTCCCACCTCTGGTCAGCATCTGCTGTCTCTCCTCTCTGTTGGACTTGTTTGCTCAATCTTCCAACAGAAATGATCACCCCACCTTTTTTCTGCATTCTTGCATAGCATAAACCCACCTTAAATGTCTGCAAAGTTTGTTTGCTCTCTTCATTCACAGCTATCTTTTGCTTCAATGCCCATTTAATTTAAGATGATTTAAGAACCAGTAATGGTAGTGCATAGCATGATAGAACAACTCCAACTCCATTATCCATTTGTTTTATATTCCTTGCTCCTGTATTTCTGTTTGTTTATATCCAGATTTTTAAAATATAATATAAGGGTACAGCTCATTCTTTTGGACTTGAGTATTCCATCTATGTCTAGCTGTTCCCACAGATGATGTATGGGATTCTCATAGTTGACTGCGATTGGAGAGGTAGGGAGGTACATACCTAAGGAAAGTCCCCTTCTTTGGAGATGCAGCTAGATAAGTTTTCTCTAAGGCAAATACACCAATTCAGGTGAACAATGCTAAGTTCTGAGAGTGAATTAAGAGCTTGCTAAGCATATTCTATCTTTCAATAAAAGCCTCTTGCATTTGGTTGCTTCGGTTTATTTTTTTAGGAAATAAAACCATTGGCAATAACATTCTATTTCCCGTTTTCCATTTAAAGGCACATGAAGATCCAATGTATGATATAATAAGGGAAAATAAGCGTCATGAAAAAGAAAAGAGGTACGTGTGTCTGTAGTAAACTGCATTTTCAGTTTAGTTTTTGTTTTGGTAATGTGGTACTAATATATAGCTGACCTTTTTATATAAGCTTACTTTTAGCTCAGAACATCTTTGTAATGGCAGTTTCTTCATGTTGACAGACTAATGCATTTCTGCTTTCTAAATAATCACTCCTTAGTACTTCCTATCACTTTAATTCTTTAGCTTCTATATTTACCCCAAAACAAAGTTTAAAGAGGAGTTGTATGCATTTATGCCATAATATTCAGGTACTTAGGTGTAGTTTTGGTTTAGGCATGAAAAAAGTTTGATTTTTTTTTTTCTTTTGCTGACTTCACTGAGTTGTTTTCTAAAATTTGATATGTCAGAATGCTTTCAGTAGAAATGAAGGGGGGGAAAGCTAGTTCTAGGCACCTGATATTGCTACTTTTGTGAGGTCATTATTCAGTACCTAAGGTGGCAGTTTTTAATGCTTTCTTGCTTGAACTGCATCGGTGGGATAACTGAACAAACTATAGGTAGCCCATAGAGCAGCAGTCTTGGAGAGGAATCCTTGAAGAGGATACAGAAGACAACAGTAAAATAAGCAAATACTTTGTCCCTATTTGCCAGTAATCCTTGAAAGTTCAAAGGAAGAGTGCCTTTCAAAAATACTTCTGCATCCAGAGTAGAGCCTACTCTGTCAGCTTCACTGACATCCTCTATGTATCAGCAGGGCAATGGATGTTATAATATCCTAATCCCAATATGCCTCTATATGGATAAGTATAGAACTTCTAATCACCAGGGAGGCTGGTGATAGCTGTTGCCTTATTAGTTTGCACACATAAATAAGCCAATAAGCTAGTCTGCCTTTCCTATCCAATGGGATGGAAAGCCCCTGAAAGCAGAACATCTGCTTGTCTCAAAGGAGTTGCTTTTATCAGTCCATTATATTATCTGTAACGAGAGTGTAGTTAAGCAAAAGAGGACCTGTTTCCCCTCCCTTTGCATGCAGCTTTCACTCTTCAAGCCAGGAAGGAAAGATGAAAGCTGGGATAAATTACTAGAGGTAGAGGAGAGCTAGAAAGGATTCTCATTCACATTTTTTAAATTCAGGATACAGCAACTGAAGCAGCTCCTGGAGGACTCTACGTCAGAATCTGATAGCAGTGATGACAGTGATGAGGATGATGAAGATGGCAGCAGCTCCACTTCCTCAGAACATAAACACAAGAAGAAAAAGAGAAAAAAGGAAAAGAAAAAGAAAGAAAAGAAGAAGAAGAAAAAGAGGAAGCGTAAATCATCCAAATCTAATGAAAAGTCAGAATCTGACTGACAGCAGTCACGTGCTGCATGCTCATTGACCTCTCTACTTGTGAACTGTGAGGAAAGATCCAAAGAATGAGGAAGAAAACACCAGAAAGGGCTTTATTAAACTTGGAACATACATGTGTATGCATACAGCATCTTACACTGGCATCCTCTTCTGCCCCTCTGCAGCCAGAAGGAAGAAAGCTGCATTAAACCATACCTGTGTGCTGTAAAACCCACGCTGAAGGTCTTCAGTCTTGGTCAGACAGGGCCTCTGCATTGCTGCCTGGGACCAGCAGCAGAAAACAGTGACCACCAGGGATCACCGACAAATCTGCAGCATTAGCAGACTGTCTGTTGAAGTGTCTTTACTCCATGAAGTTATTTTATTCTATACAAAGCCTCATTGTAACAGGACTGCAGTTTGCACCGTGCAGAGCTCTCAGAGTTCACCTGCAGTGCTTATAATGAGCAGGTTGTACTGTATTTTTTCCTCTGCATACACGCTGAAGTTCTGTGTACTTATCCTAATATTGGCAGCTAGGGAAATAAAGAGTACTGCTGCAGGGGAAAAAAAAAGGTAATCAAGGGGATTTACTTTAAGACAAAATTGCAGCATCAGCAAGACTTGATTTTTTTGTGTGTGTGTAACAAAATCTCAACATCACCACCATTAATACACAGTTCTGAAACATCTAGCATGAAACATTTTCAGTGTCTAAACCACAGAAGTGGGAGCCAAGTGTAATGATGTTAGATATTCAACTTAACTGTTTAGTTATTTAAAAAGGGGGGGGTTTCATGTAAGAAATTTAAAAGATTAATTTCTGCATATTCTTCAGTATCAGTTGTTTTGATACAACTTGAGGGAAGTTTCCTTTTAAAAAGGCTTGGAGGTAATAAATTCCAAGTTACTTTCTATGTTTACTATTTGATGAGGTAACATTTTTTTTAATCATCCCACAAGAATATAAACATGTAAGGTTCTCAAAAGGGTTTTCAACTATATGCATGAAATCACAGAGCAATGGTAAAGAACTTGTAAGGAGGAAGAAGAGGAAGTTTTGTGTACTTAGTAGACCTTATGGACTGACCCCACTTTTCTTTTAAATAATCTTGCAGACTCAACTAGGAAGATGGAGATAGCTATAAACAGCATTACAGTAAGCAACTCTCTTTCAAACCTGAAGGCACATTTGTACAGAGCTGTGACTTGAGGTACTAGGTGATGGATATTGGTACTGTGCAAAAGGAAAGAAAAAACTAGATTTGGCTTGAAAGGACTTCTATAGACTTTAGTATAACCACAGAGACTAAGATTGGAAAAAACCCACACACAATAAAGTTCTAATATAGTGGAGTGAATATTAACAGTGAAATGAAGGAACCACAGACGAAATGCATCTAACATATTTTCTCCAAAGCTTTTGAAAAGAGGACAAGGGAAAGTATAAATGAAAACATTTTTTCTCCCTCGTACATGTCTAAGAGTGATTTAGTAAAAATAAACCCCCCATTCCTTGCCAGTCATCCACAATATGTTCTGAGGAAAAACAAGATAGGCAAGGCCTACTTATAAAAAGCTTTGTCATATTCCCAAACCTTGAAGGTGGAGTTGTATTTTAGCTTGTACTTAGCAAATCTCCCTGTGATGGCATTTACTGCTGACTCGTAGTACCCTGTATCAGCAGCATCATCGGATTCTAAGGCCCTTGCTCTTTCACCAGAAAAAGACTTAACAGCTGAAATAGCATGGGGAGAACTATAATGGGCTGATTCTCTTGGCCAGGTTGGATGAGGCTCTGAGCAACCCGGTATAGTGGGAGGTGGCCCTGTGTATGGCAGGGGGCTGAAACTAGATGATCTTTACACTCCCTTCCAACCCAAACCATTCTAGGATTGTATTGCCACACTTGGTGCTGAGATTTATGCATTTATAGATTATTGAACAGATGCTGAAAGCCTTATATTCACCTGGTGCATTCCAAGAGAATTCTTACTCAGGCTTGTCTAGAGCAGGACTGACTAACTGAAGATCTCCTCAGTTACTTCAGCTTTTGTCATTTAAAATTGTTCTAAAGCTTAGTTTAATAAAAACCAATTCATTTTTCCTTTGCAATCCCCTTCCTTGTTAATGGAACTTTCTCTTTGTATCTACCAGGGTTTATTATTTCAACAATTAAGAAAAATACATTAGGAGACCATTTCTAACTTGTATCAGATCTAATTTAAGTGTTTGAGATACCAAATCACTTTTCTATGCCTGACTAAAGGTCTGTTTATATCAGTATCTTTCCAATTATGGTTAATAGAAGATGCCTACACAGCAGAGCAGTGCAAATTCTGCTATTATTTCTGTTGCTTCACTGAAATGCTCTCTCAGCCTCTACTGCTGAGAGTACCTGTAGTGCAGGTACTTAGAATCATAGGTTAGATTTTAGTATTTAGTAGCCTTGGATATATATTTTCTTTTATATCCACTCACTTCTTGTAAGCTTTGCTATTTTCCTCATCAATGAGCTCTTCTTCACTATTTATTAATTAATCTGTAGCAATTGGCTTTCAGACTTCTTTGTACTAATTTCACACAGCTTTAATCTTGCACTGCGAGGTATGTGAATAATTGATGCTTGTTTGCTCTCCCTATATAATTTCTAGTTTTTTAAGTCTCTATCATAACCCATACATGTAGGTCTTTACTGCAGCTCATGAAAGTAGCATTTCAAAATTTAACAGTTTCAATACACTAAGATTTATAGGAGTGCTTTTAACAGCCAGGGCTAGAGTGCTGAGAAGCACGATTCACGTCATAATTTGGCATTTTAAACAGTGCCAAAGCTGTCATTTAAGATAAGTCTTTTAAAAATATGTGGACTAGAGATAAATACCAACATGCCTTTAGATTAATGAAAAACAGTTCATGTAGAAGTAAACCCAGAAAAAGCAGGATAGAACATTATAGTTTTGAAAGACTGACTAGCCTTATATTTTAAATCATAGCCACTTAATGTTTTTGTTCCAAAACCATTTTTTTTCTGGCCTTCTTTGTAGACATGTGTATTTCCATTTGAATATTCTGTTGAAGCCCAAGTGATAATAATAGCATAATTATGTAGTCCCACGAAACAAAATAAGTGTAAAATGCAGCTAAAACAAGCCTCAAAGGCGATACAGCTTCCCAGGTCTTTTGTATAAATACTCTGCACCCTTTTTGTCAGAAAGATATTGCAGGGAAAATACTGATATTTGTCTTACTTCTTTGGCCACGCAATTAGTTGGGGTTTACAGTCTTTTTGAGTGAGACAGCCAGTGGCAGCTAGTCAGGGGAAGCTAAGGACTCCAAAAATGAATTAATTTGTTTTTCCTTGGTATGCCTTCAGCTAGCATGCCACGAGTGTTAGGGGTTTTGGGATTGTTTGGGGTTTTTTTGCCATTGGCTCTGATCTTCCTTTGTTTGATTTTAATAGAAAGACCTGTAGTTAATATTTTCCAATATAAGGCAGAACACCAGATATTGTAAAAGGGAAAAAATTTTATGCCATCCAGGTGCTACCAAACTGAAAATTAAAATACAGAATTAATACCTGGCAAGCCAATATAACCCACAGCTCCACATCAGTAATTACACCACACCCACTTTGCAGCAGACCTTTCAGTTAGCTACAAATAATGATTTAGAAATCCTGAGCCACAGACAGTTAAGTCTGTCCAAATAAGGCTCTCAGTATGGCAGTCCCAGAGGCCTCTAAGGTTTGTTACTGGTGTGCCAAGCAGCAAATAGATTCTTCAGCTGCCTTTCAGGGGATGCTGCAGGAAGCATGTGAAAACTTCCAAGGCAGTGCAGTACTGCGACAGTTACAAGTTCGCCATACTGCCAGCACTGCAGTGAGTCACTGGGCAGGCAGTCTGGCTGCAGTGGGAGCAAAAGCTGACACGTATGTGCATCTGCAAAACTAAATATCACTGTGCCTAGTTACCTGGCTGAATAAGAAGGGCCTGGGATTGAATTCACAGCCTTTTAAATGCAGCTTGTGCTTCACAGCCTTTGTGAAGCATGGCCATTTTACCCACTGGAACATTAGATTCAGCTGTAAGCCAGTTAAGATGCAATCCACAAATTGCCCATGCTGCTGAATGGAAAAAGAGCCAAGCAGAAGATTTAGTTTTAAGGTGGCAGGACTAGTATTGTTAGAGTAGAATACACTACATATAACCTTATCAAAGAATTACATCTTGAACACTGGAGCATTCATGCATACTACTTTTAGTATTGGGCATAGCATGGGTATACTACAAGATACAACCAGTTTAAAATAGCATTTGTTGTCAGACAAAGAGCTGCCTAAACTCTCCTACTGCTACTCCCTCACATCCCCTCAGGAACGTCACCAGGCCCTAAATTGCTTCTTGCATCTGAGTAGAAATCACACTGAGGAGTGCAAGACCTGTAAAAGGATGACCAGCATGATCATTGGGAGTACCTGTCAAGTATTACCCATTCTCAAAAGTAAGAATGCCATCTGGTTGTGAGATCATGAATATTCCTTTATCAGATGAGCAGCAAAAGATACAGCTAAGCCTGTCAGCAGAATTGGGTATTAAAAAGCTCCATGCTTGAAGTAATTCCTCATTTCATTCTTTGAGGTCTTTGTGCAGAGATTTTGTGCAGCACAGAAGCCAAATAAAAGTTTTAATTGCATTTATTTTCTTTCATTGCTTGAGGTAAAAAGGAATTCAAAACTTGTCATCACAATGGCTTCTTTCCCCTAACAACTTGTGGTAAAGGCTGTAGCTACAGCAGAGCTCTAACAATTTAGCAGGTGCTATTAAAAATAATAGAAAGATAGGGATCAGTTGGGTAGGGAAACATCAGTACTCCTCACTAAGAGGGAAAACAACATAAGTTACAGGTCAAACTAGTAATAGGTAGGCACAAAACTTGAACGCAGTCACAGGAAATGCTACTTTTATCCATGTAGGTTACTCTAGGGCACAGACAGAATAAGAACATGGGAGAGGAGGCAAAACACAAGTTCTCTCTGTCCATTCACCCCACCCTTTTTTAAGGAAAACCAGGTGTTTGTTTTGTTGGGGTTTTTTTGTTTCCCTACCTTTTTCACTCACACCATCACTTGCTTAGGGAATCATTCAAGACTGGCAGTATCATGCTTATTCTTCTCACACAGTGATAATAGCCTTCATAGACATGGGGAAAAAAATTACATATTTTTGAGCTATCTCATCTAGATCAGTCTATTTCCTTTATTCATGAGATAGCTCAGCACAGATCTAGTTTTATCATCTTAGTTCTATAGAGAGACTTCTAGGGACAGTATCAACTATAATAGGCATCAGTAAGAAGACAGAAAACAGGGCACACCACTAAAACTTCTGTTTCACTTTTCAGATCCATGTCTCCAGCCCAGGGTCTCCATAAAGGACTCAAAAATCTCCAGAGAAAAAGGGGAGGAGAGGGAAGCATCCCATGAACTCAGTGCTTTAGTTTTAGTCCTCAATTGTGAGTTTGAAGAGAGTAAGATCTGTGGAACTGCCTTGAAACGTTAAAAGAGTACTTGACTTGATACAGCTGTAACTATATTCCTTTACACTTCGACAAAAACAAATCCAGCTGATAGAAAAGAATCTTGTACTTATGTCCCCATCATATGGCTATGAGATGACATGGACAGGCTTCACAGTCCTGCAGAGTTTAAGAACAGGGCAGCAATAACTGTCATGCTATAATAGCAGCTGTGCACATACATGCCCATCTCAAGTTTTTTTCCTATTGTGTAAAGATGGAACACAAGAAGTCTCAAAGTGCAATTCTATGAAATTTATTATTTAAATAGTGGATGTGCTAGTTATAAAAAGGTGGCTTTGGTGTTAAATACTTTGTTCCATTTCAATAGTGTCCTCAGTCTTCACAGTGTCACTTTTTACCCTTTTAGAGTGAACAGCAACTTACAAAAGTACAAGAGAATAATCAAATTTTGGATTTATACAAAACAAACCTTTGGTATTTCCCCCCTCCTGCCCCAATATTTGCAATTATCTTTTCTTACAGAGGGACTTCCTTGTTCCTTGCCCTAAAGGTAAAAAAGAAAAAAAATTAAAATTAAGGTACGTATATATTCTACCTCCAAACTATGTCAATTTGCTTCTAAAGAAAGACTAGATATCAGTGATTGCCTTTTCCTGATGGCTGATATTAGAAGTATGTACTCAACTTCCCAGCAAGTATAAACTCTGCGTGGTGTTGGACTTCAGAATATCCCAGCGTAGCAGATAAGAGTTCAGATGAAGCTCATATCACATTCTCAGTGTGTTCTAATAACTACATTGTTGAATGTATCCAAGAAACATCAACTATTTCTGGGACAAATATAAGAAGTATTTTGGGATTATGCAAGTTTCCTGGATGCTTTTACTAAAAGCTGATCAGCAGTTAAAGGTTTAAGACCAATGTTCAGATAATCTGCCTTCAGGACTGACGCCAATTTTCACTAATAAGATACTTCAGCCTAAGTTTGTTTCCAACCTTCCTTACACTTCCAATATGAAAGTTTAAACCTTTGTCTAATACATGAGAGAGAGACTGACTCATGTATTTCCTGATGGAATATTTTAGTTCATTTTACTATGTTAACTTGTTCTTTTCCAGAAAGAAATCTGATCTTTCAGGTAGCTTCCTATATCTACTGACCCTTTTCAATTTATAACCTTTTCAGACTCTCACACAAATGCACAAAAGCATATTTATTGCTGAATCTACTTGATTTTGATTTTTCCCTCCACTGTTTTTCCCTGTCTTCCTCCAAAATAGCCAGAAGTTCCAACTCCATAAAACTTTATGGAGTAGGAGGTCTTAAGAGTTATCTATATGCATTTGTGCTGTATCAAATTACAAATTATTTGGGCTGAGAGAGATGAGTAGCTTAAATAAAAGCATATACTGCAAAGTGACACAGGACCCAGTACTTTAAAAACAGTACAACAGTCAGAAGAGCAACTAGACTAAAACTAAAACAGCAGGTTTTGGTGTGGGATTCCTCCCCCATCTTTACATTAAAGAAAGAAGGAACCTAACCTGGTCAAAGCTACACTGGCATTCATAGAAAGGTGGTGAAGTGCTCAAAGTTTAGCTTGCTTTGCCCCCACCTTGTCTGCATACGTAGCATTGGCTATTATTTCACAAACTATCCAACATCCCTGCAGTTCAAACCAAGGAAGATTAGTCCCCAAGATAGCAAAAATGCTTGTAGCAGTTATTTTTGTAGCTTGTCGTTGTACACCAACCTTTGCGTACACTGTGTTTAGGCAGCTCCCACATTTCTACTTCTTCCACCTCGTGTCGCGTGTCTCTGCGTTTTGAAGGTGGCTTGCCAAGTCTTCTCTTCTTTGGTTTAACCAAAGGTGGACAAACTAAATAACAAGATACAACTGATGTTATTTCTCTGATGCATAGTCTCAAGGCAAATTTATCCTTGACCTTCACCAGCTGGTCTATGGTGTTCCTCTTTCTCCCTCCCTTTTTTGTACTTACTTTAGTGGCAGATATAATTGACACTACATATGTCAAGCAAGTCTTACACGTCTACAATATTTAATCACTGTCTAACCATAATTCTGGATGCACTGTATTTTGGGTTATAATTTGGATAGGTGTTAATGGGGTAAAAAAAGAACCTAGTGCATTGGATAATTCTGCTGTAGTTCATTCTTCAAGCGTTCAGTACTAGCTAGTGCTGTCCAAGTGACCCAATTCACCCACTGCCTTTAAAATACTTCAGACCTGTGAGGTGATGCATCACAAGTACACTGCTCGAGAAGTCAAATTTAGTGTATATTACTGCTAAAGCAATATACCTTGTTTAGACAAAGTCCCTTACTTGCAACACACTTTAATTTGAAAAACTAAATACTAATATACTCAACATTTTAAAAGAGGATGTAATTTTAATAGCACTTCTGAGGCATCCATTGGCATAAACAGCATATAGAAACCACCAGTTCCTGCTTCCTAACACTGAATGTGATGACTTCTTCAAACTACTTGGGCTGGAAAAAGAGGAAGAGTAAGCAAGAAATAGCCCATAGACCAAACATCCTAAGTTTGCTGCACCATCTATGAATTCAAAGATGTAGAAGAGACATACTGAAAGTTAAAGGTAACAGTTATTTTAGAACTACTACCATATTTTTATGCATTGTTTTAGAGGAGCCAAGAACAATGCTGCTAAAGTAAAATATTTTCAACTTTTATAGAGCAGGCTAGCATTAAAAAACAACACTGAAGTATGCAAATAGAAACCCTCCAATGCAACAGGCAAGTAATCCCCAACCTCAATATGTTCAAGCAGAAAAGCAATGCAGAGAAAGAACTCTAAGGAATACACTCTGTCTACTGGGCTGTTGATATAGGAAACCTGATGTATATTATTAGGGAACTGAAGAGATCAAATCAGCCTGTTCTGAAGATAGCCTCCCACCCCATTATTTGATAGACTGATCCTGAGATGCTTAAAAGCACATGACCCAGAAGAGTAGCAATACCCACACTACAGCAAATTCTGTAGCTGTTCCAATAGCACCTACACTCAAACACCCTTGAAAAGCATCAAAACCAGAATCTGAACTCCAAGTAAAAAATTTACTATGAAAAAAGAAAAACAAACCAAACAAAATATTCTGCTTCAGGAGCTAAGAAACTATCTAAGCTTTTACTTTGTTAAAATAACTGATATCTTCATCTTTTCCTTAACTAGATCACAGTGATTTGCACTTAACCATTCTTTAGCAGGGTCAGGCCAACTGTTGGTCCATGCTAGTTTTTCTGAGCATTTGCATATGTAGCTACCACATAGGACTTACTATATGTTTTACTCATAAAGATTAGGAGCTACCACTACATATGCACTAAGGAGTAGCATTATCTGGATAAAGAATTAATATAACAGTTCATGGCAGTAACAACTTTGCACAAATAAAGGCTTTGGCCACAGCAAAGCATTTAATGCTTTGATTCCCTATAATACCTTTTAAAAATCCCCAGAAGTAGCTATGATGCATCCTTATTCCCCTGTTTAGGTTTGAGAAGGCTATAAATAAATCCGAGATATACTGACTGACAAGCATTTCAACAGCATCAAAGCAACAAGGACCAGTTTTACTTTTTTCAAATCTTACACATCTATCACATGCTTGCTATTTTGTATCATAATCTTTTGAATGTTTCTAAAGAACAAAAACACACAGGGAAGGTTGTACCTTGTTCTTTGCTCTTTGCTGGAGGTGAGAGACTACCACGTATTTGGCTGGTGAATCTGGGCTTAGCACCACTTCTAATCCAGTACTCTTCAGGTGGTATCCCTATGTTCTCCCTTAACAGCCTTCCTAATAAAAATTTTTAAAAAATTAAGGTCAGTGTTTAGTCTTGGTAATGCTGGTGTACTGTTTGATCCACATCCCAGAATGCAAAGCCAGCTACTGGATCTGATTGTAGGAGTCCATTGAAATAGAAACATAGCTTTCTAGAGACCACACTTAACAAAAATTACAAGACACATTAGGTCTACAGATTTTGAACAAAGAAAATAAAGTTTAAGACTGCTAAGCCTGTTATTAGAAGTCAATCACCCTGTTTTGGTTGTTTTTCACAGTACAAGCCTCTACTAAACAGCAGCCACCTACTGAAGTAACCACATAACCAGTTGCAAACTGATAACGCTCCTTCTCATCTTAGATTAATCCAATTTCTAGCAGTATCTACCTTTGATTAAATATGATGTCCTTTTCCAGGTCAAATTTAATACAGTTTCACACCAATTTTCTGAAAATACAAAACTTTTTTTGCTAAAAGAGAGCAGCAGCTACAATTTAAAAAAAAAGTTTGACTCCTCTACTGCAGGGAAGTTACCCAGGGTATGTCCACCAGATTATAATGAACTTAATCCTGTTTAATGCACCCAGCATTAGTCTGTGAGAGTCAGACTTTATAAACTTAAATTCAGAGCTTCTAAGATATTAAGCAACAGTAAATACATAATCCAAATTACCTTAAGCTTTACAAATTAATAAATTGCCACTAATGTCAGAAAGTTAAGTGGATCAAATCTAACACAAAGGAGAGTTTCTGCATTATTCTCTGCTGGTTGTGAAAATGCAGAGTCCTTATGCAATAGGTAAAAAATTGCAGCAAATTTCCTCTGCTTCAAAACACACTGCAGAACTTCTGGCTCTAAGCCAAATTTGAAGCTACAACATGCTCTAACCTTCCCACTAGTTTAAGCTACAATTTGAAACTGCAATTAGGTGTTCTTTGTATATGCCACTAATCAGCACTTTGTCCTTAGCAATTAGCTCACCTCCCAAGAATTTCCGTAGCATTCGCTGGTGCTCCAGTCCTTCTCTTCTTGTCATAGGCCTCTTTCTTCCATAATATCCATAGTCACTGTATACAACTTCATCTTGTTCTCTCTTCTTTGGCTTGTAAAATACACCAATATTCTCAACAAGCCCACTCCTAGTTTTTATTTTCTCTCGAGCAGGCCAGCTAATAAATTGTGCTGGTACAGCATTTTTAGGCGGTCTCCAAAGCACTTTCTGGCCAACTTGGTAGAAATTTCCTTTACTTGGCCTCAAGATGCCATATGGAGGGGCTTCTTGAAAGAAATACTCAATTTCATCCATGTCATCCTCTTCCTCCTCATACTCATCCTCTCCATCTTCATCTTCCTCTTCTCCTTTCACAGAATATTCTTCAGAGTCCTCAACTTCTGACAAACTCTTAGTTGCTTTTTTGTTGAGAGAATCCATTTCTTTCCTACTAGAGGACCTAGAAAAGGCTCCCAGCTTTCTACCTTTACCAGAAGCCTCTTTAATCTTTGTGTTTGAAGAGTTAACATCTTGGTCATTCAAGCTGTTCACCTGCTCTTTTCCTACCACTTCATCTACATTAAGGGACCCACCACTTTTAATTTGCTCTAAGCCCTCTGTACTTTCTGGAAAAGTATACATGCTTTTCTGAAGCACATAGTCAGGGACAAAATAAGACACTGGGGCATTATCAATTGATGAGCCTTCCTCTCTAGAGGACATGTCATCAGAAGACAGACTGATTACACTTTGATGCTTCCTTTGTGGCAAACAAACATTGTAGTTTGTGTCCATACTGTCCAAACAAGCCAGCCAGCTGCTAGAGGGAGCAAACTTCTCAATTGATTTGTCACACCAAGTATTTTTATCTGTCTGACTTTCATTGGCTGCACTGTGGCTTAAATTCAGCTTTTTCTGCTGAAAGTCACTCATTACCTCCACATTAGATGGAAGTAGTCCTGCTTGTTGAATAAAGCTGGGCTCTTCTTGAGAAGTTTTTGAGCCTGCAGACCTTTTAGTGCTAGGTTTCTTAGCTATCACTACATCCTGTCTTACCACTGGTTGATCTACACCAACAGATCTTGCCAACTCTGTGATTTGCACTGCCATGGTTTCACCCGGGGGTGATTTTGCCAGCTTTTCTACATCCATCTTTACTTCATTATTTTGGACATCTTTCTCTTGCACAGTTTCAGCACCCTGTTTGGCGGTGACAACAGCTTTTCTCTCATCTAAGGAAGCTCCTGGCACCATTTTCTCCCCTTCATGAGGGCCATATAGCATGCCTTCACATGGGCTAAGAGAAAATAAGTCATGCGGCACTATGTTCTCTGGAACGGGTTTGCCACTTGCCACATCATACAACGGGATCGTTTCTTTAAAGGACTTCCACAGCTGAATAGCTGGAGAGCCATTTCCATATTCTATCCTCACTTCTTCCTTCTCAAAGGCATAGCTTCCAGTAGGAAGATTTCTATACTGTGTAGAGCTGGCGGGGTTCTTATTATGAAACTCTCTGTCTACCACAATGGAAGAGCCAAATGCATCTTGTTTCTCTGAAGTACTTTCAGCCCCTGTACCTATACCAGGAGAAACACAGGCTAGATTTCCTGCATCACAACCTTTCGTTTCCGTACGGATATCTTGATGCTTTTTTTGCTTACTTTCAGGCTGTCTAGGATCAGTCTGTGTTTCTTTTGTCTCCATTTTCTTCCCAGGGCTGTTATAATGTCTAAATCTTGTTGCCTGATAAAACATAGGGGAAGGTGGGGCAGCATTAAAATAAGGCCTTCTGTTAATTCTTGCATGCACTGGATGCTGTGGAACAAAAAATCCAGGGTACTCATGGAGTGCAACAGAATAAAATGGAAAATATGGATTTCCACTTCGGAAGCCTAGACATTGGTGACAGAAAGAAAAGACAAATATATCATCTTTCTGAAGTAAGTCATCCTGAATCATATTTACTTGCACAGACAGGGACAGCTACAAGATCAGACACATTGGTAAGTAAAACACACCACCTTTCAATGCTTGGAAGCAAATCTGGTGCAAAAACTCAGAGGGAGTTCTTTGTAATAGAATAGCTTATCTGGACATCTACACTTTAACCAGAGTTTGATTTCATCCCTTGGAACTTTCACCAATTAGCTTTCTGTACTTTTTTTGGCTACTTTATGGTCTATTGCTATAGCATTGTCTTTGGAAAAGACAGCTAAAGATAGAAGCTCATATAGATATAGAAATTAAAAAGTGTATTTAACCATGTTTTTCTTATTTTCTTAAGCTTACACTTATCTGTATCTATCCTGCATGCATATATGGGATTCGTACACACACACATTAATTGCTAAGTATATTTTAGAGATCTGTGTCTGCAGGATGACCATTACATAATATTTTGCTTAGCTTCCATTCTCCAGAGGCAGATGCTTTCTACCACACAAGCTACATATTTAAGGCAGAATTAATGTAGTGCTATAGTTATCAAAAATCTGATTTATTAAGTATTGCTTAAACTCCCAAGAGGCTCACTAACACAGATACTGCAAGAGTGGAGGAAAGAAGTATGTAACTTGCTAAGCAAAGATCCAACAGAGAGCTGCTGTTTACCTTACCTGGAGCAGGTACACAGTATGGGCTGTATGCAGGACTGAGGTACCATGGATTTGGATAAGGCTGCTGCGCTGATGGCTGTGCATAAAAAAAGGGTCTTGGCTGGTTTGTGGAATATGATCCACTTTCTGAAGTTGGGGCAGTATTCATTTTTCTTTAAACACTGAAAGAGAGAAGTGATCATTATCAACCCCTCAAAAAACTCTGTGATTTAATTATTTTTATGCTCTGTCAGAATTTAGCATTCTTCTCCCTGCCCAAAGAAAACATATCCTTCCAAAAGAAAGCTGCTATCCTCCAAACAGAATGTAGGAAGCTGACATTGCTATCAAGGTCAAATATTTCAGTTGTCCTTTGCTGAGCAAGCTTTTGTACACAGCTCTCAATATTAGTCCTTGAAGGCAACCTTGTAACATGGTCTAAAGCTACAGGACTTCAGCAGTCTTAGATGCACACATCTCTATAAGTAGTATCCCAGCCAATTAAATAAAAAAAGCCTTCAGTGAATTAGCCTTGAGAAAGAAAAAGAAAGAGGCTACACATACACACACCCCCAAAAAAAAAAAAAAAGCAGCAATAGCAAGCTTCAGACATTTAATGCTTCACTAAGAAAACACATGCTAATGCATGTGTTGTTACACATCACAATAAGGGCTCCATTAATTCAGGATCTGTACTTTATACTATACTTAAAAACAACGACAGCTAACTAACATAGTAAACCAAGTATTTCAGTGACACCATGCTTCCTACACTTAAACCAAATGATAGGTAGCAAAAACAACCCCACCAAAATCCTTATGTCTAAGCTTGCATTCAGAGCCATATAAAATTCACAAGACAGAGCTGCCTCCCACACTTGAATGTTTCCTCAGTTAACTAATACTTGCAAGCCATATAAGAGTATCACACGCAGCTTATAAACAAGAATATAAGAAATCAGAAAACACAGAAGCTCAACTGTTTATAGGACTCACGCAGGTCAAAGTTAGAGAAAAACAAAATTAATTCAAGACCTGTTACAAACTAGCCCACTATTCAGCCTAGAGCTTCAGAATGCTTTGGGAACACTGGAGCCCTCTTCAGTTTCCATCTAGGGTGGCCTGTGCAGCTCTTGAAAGCACCAAAGTCCTACAGACTCTCCCAGGCCAAACAATTATTTTGACCTTTAAGAAGGAGAGTGGTGCAGGAAAGGAAAAAAGCCCCACAAAAACAAAACAAGCCACCAAACAATACCCCCTACAAGAACTAAGCTATTTCTGCCCACTTAGAGCCCCAAAAAGCTAATGTCCATGCTGCTGCTGCTTACAGCCCAGCAAAAAACTAACCAAGTCTTCTGCTCACCCTCTTTATGGCAGGCAGCTGCTACTTGTCCACTCCTCCTCCCACCTGAGGCTCATTTAACAGTGAGGCAGGGAACGTTTTTCCATCAGTGTGTGGGAGGAAAATCAAAACACAAGGATAGGAATAGTTGTAAAAGCCTTCAGCTGGTGTACAGAAAGCTGGCAGTCTCATCTTGCAGATGTTTAAGCTGCATCTCTAAGTAAATCTGATATTTCCCTTTTGCAATGTTGGAAATTATGTTTTTTTAAAAAAGGGAAATATTACCAATCTTCTGATTAAAGCTGCAGCTAAAGACACTTCTTCTAGGAAAGGAAAAAAAAATCAGAAGACACAAGGCGAAGTTTACATTTATTTTCAAGGCTTACCAGTTGTTCAGTACCGAGTAAAGGGAGCAACCCTCCTTGATCCTAACATCGCTAAGGGGGCTGACAAATGTAATCTTATTTCCATATGAACAGGAGAAGCACTTCTTTCCATACAGGCTACTCCACCGTGTGTCATGGGAATTTATGAAACATTCAGATTAAACACATCCTTTGTACCAAGACACAAACCATAAAATATCTGGGAAGGGTTACTGATCCATTACTTGCAGACGTCCCCAGCCAAAGCTTGTCCTTTCCACTGACAGCAGCTCTTGCACTTTGTGCACCTGTCACTTATATGACTTCTAGTGACAGGACAAGGAGCAATGGGTACAAAGTGAGAGAGGAAATTTAGGCTAGATACTAGGAAGAAATTCTCTTTTGTGAGGGTGGTGAGGCACTGGAACAGGCTGCCCAAGGATGTTGTTGGATGCGTTATACCTGGAAGTGTTCAAGGCCAGGTTGGACAGGGCTTTGAGCAACCTGATCTAGTGGGAGATGTCCCTGCCTATGGCAGGGAGGTTGGAACTCAATGGTCTTTAAGATCCCTTCTAACCCTTAACATTCCATGATTCTCTGACTTGTCTGACATGTTTTAAATCCCCAGCTCTGCTCTGCATCCATCATACTTTCAGCTCTTTGAAGTGAAATTCCCAGCCTTTCTCTTGATGGATGGACCCAAAAGGAAATAAAGAAAATAAATAACACTGGATGGCTTTTTAAAAGGTGTATGTTCTCAGGATTTCCTTTCCCTCAGCCTCCTGTGCCCCTGTCAATTCCTTCCACCCTGAAGTAAGCTCCAGTCCCCACAAACTTCAGGGGAACTTTTCTTTAGGGGCAGCAAACCCACACTTGGCCACAGGACATTCCAGGATTCCAGGATGGCTGAAGGACCAAAGGCAGATCCCAGGGGGGAAAGGGCCCAGCTGGGTGTTAACCCTGAAGCCCACGGGCCTCCAGGCTGCAGCAAGTCTGGAGCACAAGTCCTGTGAGGAGCTGGGGGTGTTTAGCCCAGCGAAAAGGAGGCTCAGGGCAGACTTTATCGCTCTCTACAACTCCCCGACAGGAGGGTGTAGCCAGTGGGGGTCGGCCTCTTCTCCCAGGTTACCAGCGACAGGATGAGAGGAAACGGCCTCAAGTTTCACCAGGGGAGGTTTAGGTTGGACATCAGAAAGAATTTCTTCCCAGAAGGGGTGATTAGACACTGGAATGGGCTGCGCAGGGAGGTGGTAGGGTGACCGTGCCGGGAGGTGTTTGAGGGAAGACTGGTCGTGGCACTCAGTGCCGCGGTCCGGCTGGCCCGGCGGTGTCGGGCCGCAGGTCGGACCCGGAGCTGGCGGAGGCCTTTCCCCAGCCGGGGTGCCGTGCCTCTGGGGGTGGCTCCTCCCAGCAGAGGGCGCGGGGGTCC
>VZRO01002110.1:104075-162880 GCA_013397915.1 Daphoenositta chrysoptera
GGGGGCCGTCTCCGCGCCCTCGGGCAGGGCTGGCTCCCGGGAGACCCGGCAGCGGGAGGGACCATCGGCATCGTCCCTAAGCCCCGAGTGCGGCGGTGCTGGAAGAGCGGGAAGGTGCCCCCTTCCTTCTGGGGGAAGCAGGAAAGGGATTAAGGCGGTGAAGGGACGGGACGGCGCACCTGAGCACCGGGGAGAGGGAAGAAATGTGTTTCCTCGCCCCTAGTCCCGCATCGCCGCGTCCCGCGGGGCTGTGATGGGGGTGGGGGGGCAGCGGGGCTCCCCTCGGGCTGAGCAGGTGGGGGTGTCTGAAACCTCGGTGTTTGTGTCGGCAGCGCTCGGAGCGACACACGCCGGGAAGCCTTGGAGGAGAACAGCAGCGGAGCGGCACTGCCGTTCCGTGTAGCTGCCCCCACGTTCCCTACCCATCTGTCTGGTCGTGTGCGTGTATACACCACGGGTACCTGCAGTGACCCAGGGTGGGATTCTGCCGTCGTATGTGGCTTTGAAGAGTCACGTAATTCTTAGTAAGCTTTTCTGGACTGAATTAACACATGGTATAGCTTTGAAGTTAGTACATCTGCATGCCTAAGATTTTTCCGGCATTTACCATTATTTCTGCTATGAGCGGGATAAATACCTGGTGCTTTTGAAATAACTTTAGTTATGATTTAGAAATGGATTTGTGCTGTACTTAGCATGTGCATTTTTAGAGGTTTTATTGCAAAGCCCCAGCTTGGCTTTTCTGCACCGTGTATATCTATTTTGTGATCATAGTGGGCCTGAAAGGCTGTGTGCTGTTGTGAGCTGTAGCTACATGAATTTTGTTCAGATGAGATATTTGAGAGATTATTAAAATGCACACGCAATGTTGTTCAGTTTCTCAGAAATGTATCTGGAGTAATAGGTAATTTTTAGTATTTAATGTCCTCCAATGCATACATCCGGTAGTCTCATGATTTGAGCATAGGTGTCACACCTCTTTCCTAATTGTTTTTGTGTGTCGAGTGGAAAGGGCCATTTATACTCAAAGCAGCATCTCTCAGGAGCAGACCGAAGAGGAAGAAAAGATGTTGCTGCTTATTTAATATTTTTGACTACGTTTTAGACAGATGGTTGTTGTTGTTTTTTTCTTTGCTGAAGCAGGCTTTTTTGTTTTGGTCATGTGATTATGAAACAGACCAGAATTGGTGCAAATCCTAAAATTTCTCTTTCTTAGTTTAGTGACTGCTGTGCTTTGAGAATAAATTTTATATACGTGAGTATGATATCCATTATAAGACTTAACCTTTCAGGAACTAACTTACAATTAATTAAGCTACGTTAATGACTAATTAATTTCTTAATGTAGAAATGCTTGAATTTATAGTTAAGTGTCATATAGTGAGTATTTAAGAAAATGGCACATACTTTTAAACTGGAATTTAAGTTGTTAAATAAAACAGACTACTTTCATTAATGTACTAGAATTCAGAGGAAAAAAAAAATTGTATATACAGGATACATGGCTGGAACTTACTGTAGACATCCATGGCCCACTTTTTTTTCAAAGGTTAATTTTCCAAAACAGGTCAAGTCTTCCCACAAAACAGAAACACCCTTGGGGATGGAAACTACATGTGCTCAGCATAGAAGTCCAGTTGCCAATTTAACATGTTGGTTTATCGTGTGCTAATTTTCTTTCTGAGCAGGTATTTCCTTTAGTGTATAACTTCCTTTAGGAACAGACAAATAGGAGTGCACTGTGACCAAACATGTTGTTAGCATGGAGTCTGACACTTTTAGTCTCTAGCTGCTGTGTAGTTTCAGAAAACTCAGCTACCTCAAAGTTGTAACTCACCTCCCAAGCATAAAATGTATGGAAAATAGTAGTAGTTTCCAAGTAAATAGTCATTTTCAAGATAACATTGAAGGACTAAATCTGTCCTTGTTTTTAATGAAATTTCACATTGTTGCCTTACTAGAATCTCCTTGATGTCCTCAGTTTTCTGGACTACAGTGCTATCAAAGACACCTTTGATGGCTTTAGAAGAGAGGAAAATTTCCAAGTCTGGAACTGCTTCATCAATTACCTATTTCTTTCTCACTGCCAAGGATGCAAATTTGATACATTACTCAAGAATCTAGAGCTTCCAATTCCTTTTGCTTCCTTTCTTTCCTATCTTTGAGATCTATTGGCTAGGTGTGTCGATTTACATAATTGATTCTAATCAGTTTTAGTACTCACATTCCCCCTTGCTATTAGCTGGTATAATAAGTTTGAAACTGGTTGGCTTGTAACTCAGAATATCCCTCCTTGTAACCAAGTATTGAGGTGCCTGAGCTGGGTACTGTGTTGCTAGCTGGGAGGATTGCTATCTCCACACACACCAAGGCTTGTGTAGTTTGGCTTATGGTTGTTCAGGTCTAAATTCTGACCTTTTATTATGTTAAAAATAGTGAATGACTCACTTCTTTAGATGTGTTTTTACTTGTGATTTGTATGAAACTGCTCTTGGATGGAAATAGGAATTTGATTAGAAGTGCACAAAAGTAATATTTAAAGTTTTGGGGGTTTTTAAAATTAGTTAAAACTAGATTAAATAAATTGTATGTCCAGAGAGATAAGTTTTGGTTGTTTGGTTTTTTAAAATTTTTCTTCCAGACATATGGATGATGAAATGTGTTTTTAAAGCGTGAATTGTAGTTAGTGAAGTTAGAATTCAAGAGGTATTTAGATGGCTGAAGATGCAGATGGGAACCTGTGACACTTTCATAGATTTTTTAACATGGTTCCCAGCATTTTGTGGGAAGTTAGGCATCTAATCTGACAGACTAATTTATGGGATTTTCAGAAGGACTTTTCTGAGTATCAGAATCTATAAAAAAACCCCCAAAACAAAAGATGCCTATATATCTTTTACCTATTTTGTAATTTGGGGGGAAAAGAATTTTTTTTAATAAGTCCAGTTGAAGAATATTATATGTGTATTTATTATATCTTTCCCTATCAAATTGGATATAGTCAATATATCTATTCCATGTTACACACTGAAGTATAGTGCTAACACTGCCATGTATGTAGTGCAGTATATATATCTCTGTTTATCAATCTTTGCCTGACCTCAGAAAATAAACAGATTCAAGGAAGGCAATTAATAGCCTATCCCATAAGTCATTAACATTTGATGACTAATTTTTTGAATGGTCTCATTCAGATTTGAAGTACATGAACAAGTGTTAACAAGCCACCTCATTAAAATTACTTAAGCAAAAAGGAATAATTACTTAAAAACAAACCCTCTTATCAACATGTTACTTAATGTTGCTCTCCAGCTTGATAGGGAGGTACTTTGGATCAGCCGGTGGTTACTTGGTTTCCTTTGCAATGTAGCACCCTGTGGCCTTCCAGCAGCTACCTGCCAGTCCTGTTTTGGATAGCTGGCTTCCAAGAAATTACCCAGAACAAAATGGTCACTCCAGTGACATCGTTGAAGGGGAAAGTCTCATTCCTAGAACTTGTTTTCAGGGATTATTTTTATTCTTATCAGAATTCAGTTCAGGATATTAAGCTAACTTCAGCCATAGATCTTTTCATCCATAGATGAGAAATGTCTACTGCTGCATAGTTATTGGGACTACAGCAGACAGTAGTGCATCTGTAGACATTTTCTCAAGTTCATAGTTTTTCATTTATCTCAGGTCCAATAACTCTATGCCAGCCAGGCACAGTGCAGTGAGAGAGATGTTGGGTCGGGACTGGGAAGAGCCAAGCCTCTTGCTTTTCTCCTTTGGAAGTACATGGCTTTGGACAAGCTGCTTTTTATTTCAGTGCCTCAGTTTTTCAGCCTCTAAAGTGATGAGAGTATCTCCTTTAAAATTGCCTTGAACTCTCCAAAGAGGTGTGAGAGAGTTCGGTAATCTTGGATGATTTTCCAGGCACTAAATGATGTTCCTACTGCTTATCCTAATGTTTTGAACAGATTCACTTCTCTTGGGCAAATGACAATATAAATTACAGCAATTTTGGACCAGAAGTTCAGAGATCCTTGATGTATTTATTTCCATTACAAGGGAGTGAGATGTGTCTCCTGACTTTGTGACAAATACAAAACTTTGTTCTTTAGCAAATGGTTATTGTTGGCAGCAAAACACAGTGTGGATGTGGAAAACAGGAATCGTGTACGTAGCATGTTCCTACCATGTGCACTTCCCTGGAGTACACGACAGATGGTTTCCTGTAAACCAAAGACTCCAGCTTTGTAAATGTACTGTTCAAAGGTGATCCACATCACATAAATGGTCTGCAACAGGACTCCTGTCATCTCCTCAAATCTTTTCTGCTACTGAGGGTCGTACTCAAATGTTCCAGTTATTTATAGTAATTAATTTCACAGTTTCAACTTGTCTTCTGCTGAACAGGTCTGCTTTTTCAGTTATTGACTGTCAGCAGCTAGCTGCCAAAAATGTCTTTAATCTTACCAGCAGGTGTATATCAATTTCTCCATGGCATCCTTGACTTGTTCTGGTACCTAATGACTGAACCAGTGCATATTAATTTTCTTCTTTTTCTCCTGTCTCTGAAGAAATATTTATATTCTTTACGATTACATCAGAAAAGGAAGTTAGGGTATCAGTGAGTTCTTTTGCTAAAGCTTAGTATTACTGATGCTCTGCCCAAACAGAGCTTAATCCACCGGCTTGTATTGTTCTTGAAACTTTACTCCTAAGCCAGGAAAAACAATGCTGTAGAGAGACTCGGGATACCAGCAGAGCCACAAGCTATTTATTTCCGTGGGCCTAACACACTTGGGAAGTCTGTGTGTGTCTGTAGCCGTTTAAAGTTCAGTGCAAAATCTGTCAATGGATTGGGTTGCAGGGCGAGCTGTTCCCAGAGTACCGGGAGAGTGGGCAGTGGTGCAGGGACGGGATGCACACTAACTTGGTTGAAAGAAGCTGTGACCCGAGGCAGAAGGTCACTGGTTTAGATGGAGCAGTATCTCAATAGCCTTAATATATTTATGGTTTAGTGACTTCAGACACTTGAAGGTCTTCAGTCAAGACTAGCGTGCTAGTATCTGTTATTGTAGCACACAGTAGTATCTACTCCTTCCCCCATGTATAAAAGCCTTTTCTGTTTTCTGTAATTAACTGCCTTCACCCCAACAGTGAGCATTGGGTTTGACTTTTTGGACTGTTTTCCAGTTAAACAACCAGGGAAAACTAAGAGTTGGAGATTCCTGTTTGTGTATATTTATCATTGAAAAAGAAAAAGATCAGGGACACTAAATTAGTAGTAATTAAAGTGGCATTAATTAAGCATATCTGTTTCAAGTGAGTGAATGTTGAAAGACAGCTGTTTCTGAATTGTATTGCAGGCAGGGCTGTGTTGAAATAGTAGATCTTCGATGTGGCTGGCAGGTATTTCTACAGCCTTTGTGTTACACTAAATCTTGTATTTTTGTGTGGAATTTAAGGAATGCCATTTCACACAAGTTGTTTCTGCATTCTCTGTTCATCATGAACTGTAGTGATAACGATATCTTAGACATCAGAGAAACGTCCTGGTTATTCCTCAGTTTTGGAATGCAGAAGAACGGTGCAAGATTAAATAAATCTGGAAGCATTTGATAGCTGTGGTACTCTGGTGCCCATTATGATGGTAATTTTACTGTCACAACTATCCCATTCTTCATTAGGTTTTTGTGTTCACGTGGAAGATGAAATAAAACATGACCCCATTTTTAAGAGGAGGAAAAACGACCAAACAAGATAGTAGACCTTGATAGTCACTGTAGGTGTTTTAAGCCCTGCTATTCCAGCATCCCTTTGCTTCTATTATTTCCTTGTTTTTGTTTTCTCCTGTCTGCAGCAGTGAAGCTTACCTGGCTGTATGGAAATTACTCAGAAGGAAAAAAAAGGGAATGTGAAATATTAATAGGGAAGCCCTTCTGCATGGAGCAGATGAATTTAATAAGCATTGGAAATATAGACTTTTAGGGTATTTTTATTTGGGGTTGTTTTGTTTTGGGTTTTTTTTGGGGGGGGGGGGCGGTTTGATCCTTAACACTAGTTCTGCTTCATCTCTACTAGAATGCCAAAGGTGAAATAAACAGGCTGATGATGATGATGTTGAGAGTTTAGTTGGAAAGTGATGGAATGTTGAAATTACTGCATTTATATTTTTAGTGGCCTGGTATTAATAAGCTTTAAGTAGACAAAAACAAAGAAGCAGAAAAAATTGCTGTTTAATGTAGAAATGGGCTATCTTATCAATGGTTGAATGAAATTCACAGGTGTACTCCGTGGGAAATCTGGGTAATTCTTTGAGGAGGAATGGAGTCTGAATGTTTTAACTCTCCAGCCTTAGGAGCTGTGTTGACAAAATAAATTATTTTCATTTGTGAGTCCAGGTCATATGAGAAATAATGTACAAACTCTTCTGCTTTTCATTTCTCTTTGATACCTTTGTTGTTTAAATATTTTTCTCAGAAGGGTTTTATTGCAAGTAATGAAGTACTAGTTTAGAAATGTTTATTAGACAATTACTTCTAAAGGGCAGCTATGAAAGGTTTTTCAAAACGTGCTAATGTGTAAATTAATTTTATTTTCCTGCTTTCAGTCAGTCAAGTGCAGCCCTTGATCACGAGATGTTACCACAAAATCTACCTCAGACTTCACTTTTGCTCATTCATTTGCTGCGTCATAGATCTCAACGGGAGCTCTGCAGACACTCTTGAAAGTCTCTGAACAGATTGGGACATCAAGTCAAAGCATGATGACCTAATAGGAGGTCAAAGTCTCAAACATCGATTCAGCAGTTCAAGATAACACTGCCCTTTTTATCAGTATCACTTCTGAAGGCTACAGACCTCCTGCCATTTCTTTCGTGGCTACTTCAGAAACACTCAACTGACCTTTCTTTGGTGAAGAGATCTTGACTTTTCTCTCTGGTCCTGGAAATATTAATGGAATACAGTCATGTCTACCCAGGACGAGAGGCAGATAAATACAGAGTATGCTGTATCCTTGCTGGAGCAGTTGAAATTCTTTTATGAACAGCAGTTGCTAACTGACATAGTGTTGATTGTTGAGGGCACTGAATTTCCCTGCCATAAGATGGTTCTTGCAACGTGCAGTTCATATTTCAGGTAAGTTTTCAAATGTTACAAAATCTGTGGTACCTGGTTTTGAGTGTAATAGTAGTTGATTAACAGTGTGTTACAGAGACTTAAAGATCAGTGAAGTAAGTAAAAAACCCTAAATATCCTTACTTTCCAACACAGAGTAAAATAAAATTTCTAGCATCCTGGGACTTACTCTAGATAGTTATTGTAGTTTATACAGTAAGCGTGGGGGGAAAAAAAATCACACTTGTAATGTTTCATTTTCTTTAGGGAGTTAATTGATTCTGAATAATTAGTAAATTTCTTATTCTTCACACTTAATCTTTAAAATACTTAATCTGATTTTATTTCCCAAGGTAAGGATAACAAGGGATTGTTGAGACTTGGCTGTGGGAATTCCATTGTCATGTTTAACTGTACTTTCTTAGTAGTAGCATCTGCTAAAAGTAGGGATTGCTATGCAAGTTCATGGCTTTCTTTTCTGAATCATCTGGTTTTCTCTGCTCAGCAAAGCCAGAAACTCTTCCCTTGCTTGAGTGTTGTGGCAATGCAAGAGGAGGTTTTCTGTGTGTGGTTTGGGTTGTTCTTTTTGTTTCATGCCCCCTCCAAGATACGGTTGAAGTTTTTAGGTCAGTAGCTCCAAATGTCCTGCTTTGGTCTTTTAAAACATTTTTATTAATTAGATATGTTGAGTGCTACCACTTTTTGCAAATACGTTTATAGTAAGACCTGGATGATGAGGCACCATCAGTTTTCTGCAGTGATTAATCATTTTTTGTTGGCAACACAGTATAATTAATCTGCCTGTCAGGAAGGAATTTTGAAGCATGAAACTAGTCGGGGTGCCATCCATGCATGTTTTGCCTTCCTGATGCATTGTGGAGGGATTATAACTTTTCTTTCCTGTTTAATCACAGGAAGGTTTACAGATGTGCTTTTCCTGAGGTAGGCTCACTATACAGAACATATCTGAGGTGTTTTCTGTAGTTTGTCTCCTTTCTTGTAGAAAACTGTATAAGGATTAATATATTACTTTCACAGAATTTTTTGTCCCTGCTGGCTTTTGTGTTTATTTTTTCATCTCAGATGGATCTGGTCCAATTTTTAGCAACAAGTATTGTGTGATCACTAGATAATAATTATTACTATTGGCCCTGTGCAGATGACATAGTTCCAACAATTTGTAAAATAACAGCCACTGGAAATGTAGCCAGATTTAATGTGGGTGGTTAATCATAAGGTTGGAAAGCTGTCATGAGTCCACCCAGTGTGCTGCATCAGAATGTGCAGTCAAATCTCTTATTCATATGTGTTTGTTTATTATTTATGGAATGAGGCTTTGGCACTGGTTAAAAGAAGTATCAAACTTGTGGTTTTGTCGTGTTCTGTTTTTCTTGTCTACTTTGGTTTACAAAAAGATGCTCAGCTTCCTAAATTTAGCTTTATTATGAAAAATTGATAGCCCTGAAGGAAGGGGAAGAAAAGCAAAGCATCTTTCAGTGTGATCCAGCCATTGTGTGTGATTGCAGCCAGCTTACCTTCCATCTTTGTGTCTGAATGATGTGCAGCCCTGCTCCAGCACAGGCTGCTCAGCAGTGTGTGAGCAAGAGCCAGAGTTTCCAACAGCTCCCTCTTCCTTTCTGTGAAGGGGAGTCTCTGTATCCTCCTGTACCCTCTTGCTTACCATTAAATCACTGCACAGCAGGTTGATACTCACTAGGTCAGTGATCCCTCCTAAAATGCAAGTTGCACTGAGTTAAGGAGCTTAGAAGAAGACAGAGAAATGGGGGTGGGATACTGGCTTTGTATCAGATGCTTTCTGGAATGGCTTTGCTTAGGGAGTGTATCCCCATGTCCCCTTCACCTCTGCAGCCAGAAGCAGGACTAAAAGGTGTACCCACTGTCCCTTCTCTCATGCCTGGTTTCCTAAAAAAAAAAAGCCCAATTAAAATACCAGAATGGGTAAGAGGTGTGTAAAGCATTAAGGAAACAATAACGATGTTTTAAATTGCCTTTCTAGTCTTTTACAGGAAGATGTAATGGAAATACATTTTTTTCTATTACTAGAAAATGACATTATTTTTTTCCCTGACTAGATCTGATAGGTTTTTCTGTTATTGATTTTTTCCTGCAAATTTGAAGTTTACTGCATGTTATGATGAATGGTATATAAGAAATAATTCATAGAGTGCTAGTCCTTGCTCCATTTCTTCTCCTCCCAGAGGAGCATCCTTTTTGATATGACTTAGCTCAGTCCATTACATAAATCTGCTTTTGTTTTAGAATCTAAAATCTAGCTGTGTATCTTTCAACAGTATTTGCTGGAGGATGTTTCTTCCCTCTTACCACCTATCATAGAAAAATATTTAAATTGCATAATTAAAACTCCAAAATCATTAGAGCTGTTTGCTGATTAACACAGAAGAGTTTGCATGAATAGAAAGTATTTCTGCAGAAGGCACTGATGGTACTTTTGTTCTGTTCAAATGTTTTATCTTAAATAGATGTTAGCCTAAGGTAAATACTAAACACCTGTAAACAAACCAGCAAAAGGACTGTTCACCTTTAGGAGTGTAATCACCAAAGGCTTACAGGTGACTATTTAAGATTACTTTACTCACTGCTGATCCTTGTCTTGATGCGTGTCTCTCCTCAGAGCCATGTTCATGAGCGGGCTGAGCGAGAGCAAACAGACGCACGTACACCTGCGGAACGTGGATGCAGCCACGCTGCAGATCATCATCGCGTACGCGTACACGGGTAACCTGGCCATAAGCGACAGCACCGTAGAGCAGCTCTATGAAACTGCCTGCTTCTTACAGGTAGGGGTGTTCACAGGGTGAAATAACAGCTTCTGATCTCTGAACCGTGCTATTCTTTACCTTTTAAAAAGATCTTTCCTCTTTAGTCATTTCAACGTGCTTTTGTTCAGTTCGCTCAGTATAGACAGCAGTTGCTTGCCAAATTTGCTTCATGTAGCCATCCCTCCTTGCGTGACAGTCCCTTTGGAAGGCTGGAAGTAAACCAGTGCACTTCTAACATTTAGAAAATTAGTTTTGCCAGCAGACATAATCACGTTGTGTACTTGATCTGTATGAAGCCGCTGAGTGAGTCACTGCTGTATTTTTGTGTATGTGTAGTATTCCAGGCCTGAACTGTGTTGTTCAACACCAGATGCAGGTACTTTTATATGCTGGTGCTACTTGAAAGCATAGATTGTATGTGTAATACTTTGTGTGTTTCTTTTTTGCATTACAGGTGGATGATGTGTTACAACGATGTAGAGAATACTTAATCAAAAAAATTAATGCAGAAAATTGTGTGCGTCTATTAAGTTTTGCGGATCTCTTCAGCTGTGAAGAGTTAAAACAGAGTGCTAAAAGAATGGTGGAGCACAAGTTCACAGCTGTGTACCACCAGGAGGCTTTCATGCAACTGTCACATGATCTACTGATAGATATTTTAAGCAGTGACAATTTAAATGTGGAAAAGGAGGAGACAGTGCGTGAGGCTGCTATGTTATGGCTGGAGTACAACACGGAATCACGCTCGCAGTATTTGTCCTCTGTTCTTAGCCAAATCCGGATCGATGCACTTTCGGAAGTAACACAGAGAGCCTGGTTTCAAGGCTTGCCACCTAATGATAAATCAGTGGTGGTGCAAGGACTGTACAAATCGATGCCCAAATTTTTCAAGCCCAGACTTGGCATGACAAAAGAGGAGATGATGATATTCATTGAAGCTGCTGCTGAAAACCCTGGTAGTCTTTACTCTTCTGTCTGTTACAGCCCACAGGCAGAGAAAGTTTACAAACTCTGCAACCCTCCTGCTGACTTGCATAAGGTTGGGACGCTGGTAACTCCCGATAATGACATCTATATAGCAGGTGGGCAAGTTCCTCTGAAGAACACAAAAAGCAATCACAGTAAAAGCAGCAAACTCCAGGCTGCCTTCAGAACTGTGAATTGCTTTTACTGGTTTGATGCGCAGCAGAACACGTGGTTCCCCAAGACGCCGATGCTCTTTGTGCGCATCAAGCCGTCCCTGGTGTGCTGTGAAGGATACATCTATGCAATCGGGGGGGACAGCGTCGGTGGGGAGCTCAACAGGAGGACTGTGGAGAGGTACGACACCGAGAAGGACGAGTGGACCATGGTCAGCCCCCTGCCGTGCGCGTGGCAGTGGAGCACGGCGGTGGCGGTTCACAACTGCATCTACGTCATGGCACACAACCTGATGTACTGCTACTTCCCCCGCTCCGACGCCTGGGTGGAGATGGCCATGCGACAAACCAGCAGATGTTTCGCCTCGGCTGCTGCTTTTGGTGATAAGATATTCTATATCGGGGGACTGCACATTGCCAGCAATTCTGGTATAAGGCTCCCCAGCAGTACTGTGGATGGGTCTTCCGTAACAGTGGAGATCTACGACGTGAATAAAAACGAATGGAGGATGGCAGCCAATATCCCTGCCAAGCGCTACTCCGACCCGTGCGTCAGGGCCGTTGTCATCTCCAATTCCTTGTGTGTCTTTATACGGGAGACCCACATGAACGAGAGAGCCAAGTATGCCACCTATCAGTACGACCTGGAACTCGACCGCTGGTTCCTGAGGCAGCACATATCGGAACGTGTGCTGTGGGACCTGGGGAAAGACTTCCGGTGCACTGTAGGAAAGCTGTATCCATCTTGCCTTGAAGAGTCCCCGTGGAAACCTCCAACGTATCTCTTCTCACCAGATGGAGCTGATGAATTTGAGCTGGATGGGGAGATGGTTACTTTACCACCTGTATAGCTCCCCAATCAGACTGCACAACTGAGTCTGTGCTCAGTTATAAAATAATAAAAGAAATAAATGGCTGTGAAAGAACAGGTGTCTGGAGACAGAAATCTCAGCGCTGTCTTTCATGAGTTGTATTTTTATGCCCTATCTAACACTTGCCGCCATTCAGTATGAATTAGTGAAATGAGCAGATATGCTTCCATAATCTCAAATACTATTATCTGATAATTGAGAAAAATATATGTATATCATGAGCTTAAGCATCTGACTTGTCTAAAGAATTAATTCTAGTTCTATAAAGTCTCGGTTCAGGAAAATTAGCTTCAGAAAAAAAGTAGTTATTGTTTCTAGGATGATGTCACAACTCTTTTGAAAGTATCTTCCAGTTACATTTTAACTACTTCTGGATATTCTACTTAAGTGCTAGTTATATAATTGTTAGTGTGGCCTAATTAAAGAACTGTGCTACACTTACTAAATACTAATATCTATGTTGGTATAGTAATGCCATTAAAAGAAAAATAAACAAATCCCATGGATCTACCTGTGGTAGGAAGGGTAGATCTTCCATTGTATGGTAACATGCTGGGCAAAATGACTGCAGGTTCAGTCAAGCTGTATGATGAGGTGCATGTATTCTATTTTCACTAACTTATACCTGTCTATTTAGAATACAGGTCTTCCAAGCAGCTGGTAGATTACCAGGTGTGGACTTAAGTTGCTGGGCTTGCAATAGGAATTGCCAGCCCTCATAGTGCGGGTCTATGTGGGGCTTTAATCAGTAAATGCCTCCACATTCTGTATTACAGTAACATTGGCTCATGTATATTACTTCCTGCTGCTGATGTATTTTTCCATTGTAAAACAAAGTTTTAGTGTGGATTAACCAGGTCTTTATTTTCTGTTAATTTAATAACAAGCATTACTGTAGTGTGATTGTGTATAGATATCCCTTAGCTGTCAGGTTTTTTACTTTGGGGGGGGAAGCAAACTTCAGGAATATCCTGTGCTGTGTGTGCAGGAGAGCAGATGCCTAGTGCTGCTCTGGCATTAATCCCAGGAACCACTAGCAGTAGCGGGGTGCCGCCAACCTAACATGAACACAGGTGCTTCATGACAAACCTTACTAGCATGTTCAGCTGCATCATGTTCTGGCACTGTATTTTGAATGACATTAATTTATTAAAAAAGACTGAATCCAACTGCCTGAGTGTGCTTTTTGGTTAAAATAAATAGAGCTATGCCACCCTCCCACCACGTGCACACTTGTAGCAAGTAGCTTATTGAAGGCAGCTAGAAATAGTTAAGCTGCAAAAAGCCTGGGGATGAGTATGTTAAGTTGACTGTGCTCACTACTACTCAGCAAAAGCTGGAAATTAGGTATTGAAGTCAAACTGAGGATTACATAGAACTGGAATCCCCTGCTACCATTTTTGTAAATCAGCACTTCTTCACTCATGGTACAAATTCTGTAAGTTCAGGAGATGGCAGACCTATTTTCAGTCTTCAACAATCAAGAGCAAATTTATTTACTCCATTGTCCAGACTGTCGCTGGCTTTTCCTTAATTATTTCTTATTGCAGTAAATACAACTGCAGTCTTCAATAAAGACAACACCTATCTATTGTTTGGGCTAGGTCCCAAAAGGCTTTGCAAAGTTTGGTCTTGTACAATTATTAAAAGTTTTGACTAGAAAAGGGACTTCAGGTAAGAAAGCTGCTTTATATAAAACTCTTCCTGATACTATGGCATTTTGTGCAATGTGAGGATTTATGGGACTCAGAGTAACAATAGCAAGCTGCCAGGTTTTTTTATGAAGGTGACATAACATGTTTGCATTTACCATTACATAAACTTTTTTTCTAACACCTACGTTTTTTAGATAAGAGGTGTGAGGTGACTCAGGAGCTCCTGCTGATAGGTCTGTTTATATTGCTTTCATGTTGCAAGCCTGTGCAAGAGAGCATACATAAAAAGAAAGACAGAGATACTCCTTTATAATGCAATTTGGAAAATCACATACCTCAGGCAAAAACATGAGCTGTATCCAAGTAACTCAGCCTGGATGGGCTGCTCAGTTCTGTGGCTGCTTCTCACTTCACCCTACTGTTACCAGGCTGCATTAGGCTTTAGGACAAGGCTTTGCTGTTTTAAAAGTGCAGATAATCTATACCTAGTGAAGGAGCAGAGTGGGCTCGTTCTTTTACTGAGAACTTTCAACTTGAGTTTAAAATCTTAGGTGTAGTTTCTTACTGAAGGAAAAAAACAAACGAAAAAAAAAAGGGTGAATTTGAATAGGAAATAAGAAATACTAAATAGGAAATACTAAATTGCGGTGGCTCTAAGTCACAGTTGCCTCACAAAACCTGGAAGAACTTGATTTTATCCATTTAGGAGCATCTTTTGAAATACAGACAGTCTACATGACTTCCTGATGGTCTATGTTTTTAATATTTCTTTTTCTGTATGTTACCTGTATGTTTTGTATTTTATGTGGCCTAAGATTATATGGTTCCTTATTTAAAATTTATTTGCTATTAATAATATGGCATTTAAAGACAAGACTAATCAAGTGGTGAACAGTTCTCTAGTGACTGCTAAAGACATACTTATTAGTTCACTTATACAACTAGTTGCTGAGCTGGTATTCAGCCTCAAAGGAAAACAGTTGGTAAATGCTATTCTCCAGTCTAAATTCTTTCCTTGCTTAATTCAAGAAGGAAACTGTGCAGGCAAAGCATTGTCATCTGCCTGGAAGTGGTCACTAGTGGTAGAATTAGAGAAAGACTTGCAGGAACAAAGACAACAGCTGAAAAAAATGGATTTCTCATTTCATAAATAGAGCAAATATGATTAAAGCCTTCACAGAGATCTGACTAGTGTCTTACTACAAAGCTTCAGCCTAATCTTAGCCTATTCAACCTGTAGTTGCCTTTGAAGTACATTTACATACAAGTTTCAGTGAATCAACTCAGGTCCTCAAGCTCTGCTACATTTGCAATAAAGTTTACCTCTTTTCTGGTAAAGCTAATTTAAGTCAGTCCTACATAGTTTCAGTTTCCCTTACCTAAAGTAATAAAACAAGTGATCTGGCCTCTGCTAATTTTTACTGGATTCAATCATTTTTTGCAGTTGTTTAAATACATACATAATTGCAAGTTTAATTTTTGTTGTAATGGATCAGTCAGATCTGGGACAGTGAGTTGTGTTAAGCTTTACAGAGAATAGGATCAGACAGATAGTTAAATTTGGGGGGAAAATAATTTGGTAACATTCTAAAGATTATTTTAATATTTAAAGCACTACTGTTTTTAGCAGTATTTCTCATTTCACTTCTCAATGCCTCTGTTAAGATACACAAGCACCTGCCACATTGCAGTACAGCTAAGGGACACCTGTGGACAAACCTGCAGACCACTGAACTTATTACCCAGGCGAGTGTTTTTCTTCCTTTGTTTCCCATTTCCAGCTACATTCAAGTTGCTTTCTGTTTTTTTGCTCTGGATTGCTACATGAAAGGATCTGTAAATTAGGCAGACTCTGAAGCAGGCTCACCCTTAAAACCAGTTTCTTTCCACTTCATGCTTAACATTAGCCACACAAAGTTCTTTATAGTTCCACTTTCAGAAGTATTTAAAAGACCTCGCTCCCACAATATTTCTCACAAGTACAGTTCAGCAAGGCAGAGCTCTTACAGAGCCTTTAAACCCAGAGGAGGAGTATCAGCAGACTGATAGTCCATAAAATGCAGGGATGGCTGCTGATGCCGGGAGCCAGCCTATGTGGCATCTGCACATCTTCCCCCACCTCCCAGGTTCCAGTGTGGAAGAGGTCAGTGAACAGCCTGAGCCAGCAGGTGAGGGCAAGACCTGGGTCACTACTGAGCCACAGAGCCTTTGACATGGAAGAAGGAACAGGCACGAAGGTGAAAGAGAGGTATCTCAGTGTGTGCTTTTCTGCCCTGCTCCTCTCAACCACACAGCTCTTCTGGGGCCTGGTATAACTTATGACACCTCTGTTTCAGCAAAGAAAGAGTTTAGGCATTGTACACACGCCACTGCTGAAGTGTGGTCACCTGGAGCATTACCTGACTTCACCTCCTCAAAGAGGGAATGGTACTGGATACCCACGGGCACTCTGCTGCATTAATATGACCAAAGAGCCAGTAAACAGGGCAAGAAAAGGTCCTACCAGTAAAATAAACTAACAATAAAAGGCAATGATGTCATGTAGACCTTAAAGACTATTCTGATCACGTGCTAAACATCAAGATAGATCTTGACGCCGAGATTTTATTTGGAAAGTGCAAGAAGCACAGCTAGCTAATGTAATGCTGAACACATGTTTTTTCTGAAGAGAAAAAAACCCCATGAAACAATTTCCAAAATTTAAGAGCTGACATATGCTTCAGCCAGCTCTTTGGCACATGGCAAAATCCATATACACACAAATTATTCACAGCAGCAAAGTCAGTAACCACAGGTCACATTAGGCAGTATGTTAAGCTCAGGGTTATTTTTTGCCACTTTCTGGTATGCCCGGACTTTTAAAGTCTCCACTGTGTTTCTGTGTGCATTTCTTCAGAGATGAGAAATCAACTGAGTTCCCTTCTCCAGTATTTTCCATCTATTTCATATAGTATGCAAGTGATGTCAATTCCCATACTGTTTTTAAGACAAGATGATAGCGTACATCTGCCTTCACTTCCAATAATTGTTCTTCCTTCAGTCTAAACATTCCTGCTTGATTATGCTCACCTGATCCAGAGAGCAGTGCCACATTATTGGTGATCTGGATTCAGACAAGAAAAGAATATTTTGTAGGTGTTCTTTCCTACTATTAAGGCAAACAGTAATTGTGCTTTCATCCATATTAGTCAATAAATTCAGGTGGGGAAGCAAAAAAACCCACCTTACTTTATAAGTTGATTTTGAGGTATTATTACAAGAGGAGCAAGGCATGGATTAAACAATTTTGACTCAAGACAGCTAGACCAAGTTGCATCCCAACTGAGATTAGGCCACCTGTGTACAGGTGTTACACACACATGATTTCAATTTACAGGGAATAAAGTAATCTGAGTAAGGGTCACTATTTAACTGACAGAAGTGATCCATTTCCATATTTTTTTATGAATCCAAACACTGCTTTTGATGTTTGTTAAAGAATGGGGTCAAGACCAGAAACATCACAGAAGTAAAGCTCTGTGCCTGCTTTTTTAAGTCAGTCCCTTCTCTAATACAGCATTAAAGACTCAAAACACCATGAAGCAATTTGTCATACATCTTTAATCATAATACAATAATGTAGTGTTTCTCCCTTTAATGAATACTCTCCATGTTGCCCTTTTTAATGAAAACCAAATACCTGCAAGAAAGTGAAATTGCAGTGCGTAAAAAACATGATGTAAATTTATCTTTCAGTGTCTTTGCAAAACTATTTGCACAGTTGGAAAAACCTTAACAAGTTTTAGGGAATTGCAATCATTCTCTAGACATAACCTTTGTCTAATTCACATCTAAATGTTACCCAAGGCAGTCAGTTTCCTCCTTCTGGAAGCACCCATTTATCAAATTGTTCTCAGACAGGTACAGCAACAGCTGCAGTAGAAGTTCTGAAGTTTTAAAACAGCTCACTACGGCAGAGAACTGGATGTGCAGTAATTAATTTACACAGCATCTTGATTTTGACCAGATGTCACAATCCACAGAAACTACAAGTTACTCTGAAGCTAAAGCTACACCAAAATTTTAGTTATACTTGAAATTCTTATCGATGTAAGAGAGGTCTGTGGCCTCCTGAGGACTTCAGTCAATTCACAACAAGCAGCACCCCACAGGGAATAAAAAGTCACACTAGAGGATCTTCTTGTCATAAATTTGCAAAAAGCAGCATCCATAATCAGTTTAAATGGAAGACAAATTTCAAAAAGACTGCCAGTGAATTACAAGCAGCTACCAATATCAAAACCAGATGCCTGCAAGTGTCTTCTGGTGGAATTATGTTATTAAAATAATACAGCTTTTTGAGCAGACAGAACTTTAAACAGGCTGGATGTATTTTATTTTTCAAGCAGCACAAGAAAAATTAAATACATTATTTGTATGTTCAAATATCAAGCAATAGTTTCTACGTTTAAAAACTGCATTCACACCTTCACTTTTACAATTAAATACTGCCACATTAGTTTCTCTGCTTAGTAATAATTTGTATGGAAATCAGAAGCTTGTTTAGGCAAAATATTATATTTAATTACAAAGGTGCTTAAAACAGAAGTACAAAGTCAAACAAGTGCAATATACCAGCACATTGACCTAAAAATTCTAATTAAATTGTGACATTTGAGGAAACTGATGTGAGATGTGTACAGGAATTAAGGTTATTACATGAAAAGGACTGATGAAAGATGCCGAACACTTCAGTCAAATGAAATATAAGGTCAGCAATACTTAAGCCTTGTGGGGTTTAGGGGACTTACAGATCTCATATCTATACTCAACAGGCAGTTCCTCAAATGCTGGCCCACACAAAAAGCTGAGGCTGATGCCTGTGATGACAGAAAGTTGAGAGGTGTGCTGTTGTGTTACCTGTAAGTCAGTGTGTGCTGCATGCTGACAGCCAGAGATACCTTTGCAGCATCAAATCACGACAGAGCTGTAACAATACCTTCACAGCTGACAGATCAGAGGCACTGTCACCAATTCACTTAGGACCCATTGCTTCTTACAGTGCAGAAATGGATGTCAGGGCTTTTGAAATCGACTGCCTAAATCTTTCTGAATAATTAATAATGCTTGCACTGAAATTTTAAAACAGAGGAGAGGAAAATAACTTGCATTTGCATTGGATTTAACTAAAGAGGTTACAACCATTAAATTAAGAAGAGAACTACATGAGCTTAGATGAACCTCAGTGGCTGCATGCCTTCCTACAGCCCAAAAGTAAGCTTAAGCAAATGTTGGAGAACAAACGTAGATGTTAATGAAGACAACTAATTATGAAGATCACTTCATCTCCACCCACTCTCCATGAGTCTTAATCACTGTTTAAATCAGAATTTAAATCAGAGTCCCACTTGCTAGCAGGGTGCCAGTTCTTAAAAAGACTGAAAAGTAATGTAAGTTTTTTTATTCTGTCATTTGTAAAGAAAGGAAAATACTCTTCATCGGGTTGTGTGTTTGGTTCCACAACAGAAACAGCTGGGACAGTGAGAAAAAATCTGCAGAGAAATATCTGTCTGGTCTTCTTGCCCATAAGAGAAAAATTGTGAAGTATCACAACAGTCACTGTACAAAGCAACAAGCAGCTGATGAACACACCTCATTCTGTCTTTCCTCAGATTAATCCATCAGGAAACAAACAAACAAACAAAGGTCAGCTTTCTAAAACCCCTAGGCCAGCGAAGGAATCTGTGGGGATAAGGGGAATGCAGATAGCTAATAAATCAGCCATATAAATTTGAAGCATTTGAGAATTCAACAGAGAAAACTCAGGTGAGGAGGTGACAAAGACAAGGATATTGAAAAGGGATCCTTGAAGGTCTTGCTTCTACAGCTTGTACACATAAATACCTACCACTTGCCTGGCTTCTAGAACTCACCATTGTGAGCTCCTAAGCCTAAATCTACCTAGGTATGCCTTAAGTTGCTTAAGTTAGTTTTATAGGTGCTTAAATCCCTTATTATTCTTCAGTCTTCATTACAACATGGACCCTGATCACTTAAATCCCAGACAGTAGATAATATGTTAGTCATTTCACAAAAGCAAGTGATTATTTTGGGTTATTTTCTTATCTGCATGCTGAATCAGAAGCTCTAGACACACCATGAATAAACAGCTCTAGTCTTACTTCACTGCATATAAAGTAATACCTAGTCTTTGAAAAGATATAAATGTCTATTACAGAGCTGTGGAATAAAACAAAAAAGAACATCAAAAGTTTTAGGAGATATACAAAGACACACAGACCAGGAGCAATAGCTGCAGTTTGATAGATACATCTTATTCGTGTGTCAGAAGCAATAAATTAGTAGAGGGTTAGGGGCCTTTTTTTCCCTTCTCAAATCAAACTACTCAAACTAGCTGTTTACTTTCAGGTTTTCCCCAGTCATTCCATCTAGTCTGTCCTGGAAAAAAAAATTAAAGAAGGCTTTAAACCAGATCCCATGTTTTCAAATCACTGAAGCAAAAAAAACTGACAACCAAGTTGCTGGACAGTGACAATGTGATTCAAGTGTGGCTTTTCTATTAGCTTTACAAATGCACATAAGGAATTAAAACATAGTTTCTTAAAAACATTCAAGCCTTCTTGTTTATCTCTTGTACAGCTGCTGCATTTTATTTGAGGAATAGGAGAGATAACCATGACTACAAATCTTGGCCCCGGAAAAGAACATGGCAAAATGCTGACAGATACTGATGAGGCAATAAACTAAGAGCCTTTTGGTACAGAAAAGTTGGAACACTTGATAATGTAATGTAGAAAATGTTAAGAGCAACATGTGGGGATGTCAGAAGGCATATAGAGGCATGCACATTGCAAGAAAACAGGAAATAATCTCCCTTGGAATCAAGAAATGCAGGAAGTGCAATACGCTCGCGTACAGAAGACACCACATGCATGAAACATAGGAAATACAGCATTATGCCACATCTTTTCAAATAAACTGGTATATTTCTTCACACGAGGATCCGAACTGAGCTGTTCTAGTTACTCTCAATTCTACTGTTACTTTCCTTATGAAAAAGTAATTATCCAAACAGCACACTCCCTGAGTCGACACAGAAAATCCACACAGCTGATTTTCATTTGGAAGAGTCCTCATAACTTTACTGAGGAAAAAAACCCCAAAATACACAGAGTTTGCTGCTGTGCTAATTTTGGGAGGGTTTAGTACTTCATATGTATGCAACTACATTAATGTTGTAATTACATCCTAATAGAGCAAGACCTCACAAAACTGTCTATGATCCAATCCCAATTTGGGAGAAATGCTTTGTAATACTTTCCCTGAAGAGATCTCTTCAACTGGAATCCCATTCACGTCCCAGGGGAAAAACTCAGCCAAAACATATGCAAAGGTATGAAGGCCTACTGCATAACATGAAAAAACTACTGATTTTGCAACTGTCACACAGATTTGGAGACACAAAGAGAGCTAGAGACAGATTCATTCAAACAACTCTACATGGATACAGAGGAGAGAGGGAAAAAAAACCCTTGTCAGCCACAGTCTTACTCTGCACCTTGTTGATTTTAATTTGCAGGTAAAAGCAAGAAAGTTCCACCCTTTAAGGGTTGCAGAGATTCTCTCAAATCCAAGCTAAAAGAGGAATTATTATTTATATTCTGCTTATTTCTAACAAGAATTCACAAACATTTGGCTATCTGGATTGAAAAATAGAACTACTTTACATAAATATCTTCAACATCCAAGAAAATGTACAAATCTAAAGTCAAACACATTTGGCTTGCAACAAGCCCCATTTGCTAATGTCTTTATAAAGGCTCAGTTTTAAAGAGAAGTAGTCATTTTAAATATAACCAATATACTGCAAATGCCATCCCATTGTATGGTGACACCATTCTTCTATACTTCTAGGGAAAGTGAATAATAACATTCCACATCTGCTTGCAAGCAACATATATCTTATTTTGGTCCTGGGTAGTTAATCACCACTCCTACATTTTGGAGTGGTCTTTTTACAGCTCAGAGAAAGATTGCACCTGAAATAGTCAGCAGCATTCTGTCAAACCAGCATTTAGTCCCCAAGGCTTTGGGTTGACTGTGTGAAAGTGGAGAACCATGATGACATAGCTGATTTTGCACTTGTGAAGGCTCCTCCAACAGACTGACCTGCAATACAAAACAAAGGTCAGTAGTGAAGTGTTATCTTTACAGAATTGCTACAAAGAAATATTTTTTAAAAAATTTAAAAATTACTCAATCAGTTGTCCAATTTGGGATTTAAAATCCAATTCCAGAGTCTGTGCCAGTAAATACTCAAAGAATTTGAACACAGTAGCTCAGCAGAAAGCCTATGATGTCCTTTGGCTGGGAAGGCTTGGTAGACTTAAGGCTGAAAGGCACTCCTGGCCAGAGTGCACCACAGCAAAAAGAAAAGACAGACTCCAACGGAATAAAAGAGAAAGTTAAACAATTTTTGGCATAGCTACTGCCAAAACAACTATCAGACCCTTAAACAGGTGAACTCCGATTATCTCACACTGCAAGATGACAAGGTGATGATTCCCTTGTTCAAGAGCAACAAGTCCGTTCCAGAAAGTTACAGACTGCTGCAAAATCTGCAGAAACTGACACAAGGACTTTTTATGATCTCAATCAGCTTTAGAAAGTTTCAGTCAAAGTGATATCAAAGTTGAGAATAACTCAATGCAGATGGTAGTGTGGTTGAAGTATTTACCAGATTACATGGGATCTCTTACCTGAACATCTCTCTTCCCATATTTATCTCCTGGCCACACTGGAAGAGGAATGTACACTATTTTCTTTGTCTAGCTGCTTCTCTTTCTGCTATTACACAATATGTGGGGCCTCAATCAGCAGATTTAGCCTTCAAAATGTTGCTCTGATTTGTGCATGTCATAAAATACACTTAGACTAAACCAAAATATAACTGAGAAATGGGATGCTTCCTCAAAAAAGATCCAGCTTAGATGTAAACTGATTTTAAAAAGATTTCTTACCTACAGCTTTTCCTGTTTGTACCACATTCCGGCTGGTAGAAACCATCACATTTCCAATCTTCTTTCCACGTTCACTGTTTTGCACTGAGCTAAACAAGAGAGATACTGAAGACTGTCAGTTGACTGACTTACTCCCAGGTGTAAATAAACTAGTTAAAGTCTGTATCATTACACACAGATTTACATAGCATACATATGTATAGTTCATATATATGGTCCAGCCCAATTCCTGCACTCATCCACAGAGATCACTTAGGCAAGCTTCTCAGAGGATGAAAAGATGCTGCCAGCAGGACAGGAAATCCAGACACACAATGGTTCATTCTTATACAGAACACTTTAAACCTTTCACAGACTCCAATGGGTTGGAAAAGACCTTTGAGATCGAGTCCAACCCATGGCTGAACATCACCCTGTCAACCAAACCATGGCACTGAGTGCCACATCCAGTCATTCCTTAAACACCTCCAGGGACAGGGACTCCACCACCTCCCTGGGCAGCCCATTGCCATGCTCAATCAGTCTTTCCTAAACGTTTACCACAATGCATTTATGATCTAAATTACAAAGTCAGATTTGCAGTTGTTTTGGGAATTCTTAGCCCTAACACATAACCTTTGAACAGAGCAGCAAGTATAACGGATCAGTCCTTTTTTTTCTAAAGAGAGTTTACTTTGTATCTTTATCTAAGATTAACTTCATGATCAAGGACAGTTTACACTCGTGCTTTTGTTAAAGAACTGCAAGAAAATTACAGACATCATCATTTGTAAAGAAAAGCACAAAAGCGATCAGTTCTACTGCACAAGTACAGTCCCTTGAAAACGATCTCACTTAGTTTTAAATTGTAACTTTCAAGTCCATATTTCAGGCTTTGCAAACCCATTAATGTGAAATTCAACAACACACCATGCCACATTCTTTTCCCACTTTCAAAAATCTTCAGTGTAGATGAAAAAAGGAAAAAAACCAGAATACACCAAAACCAAGTTTAGGCTCAGTTTGCAAAGGCAAGTAATTTTGATGAGGATCTGGTATCAAAGTCCCACCTGCAGAATAAAGGCACTGTTGTAAAAATACTTATTATTTGAAGCACACTAAGAACTACTGGTCCTTTTACATTGATCTCACACTACCCAGAGGAGTTAGTAACTCCCCTTTCACACAAGCAGACAAAAACAGGACAACATTACAGACACCTCCAGAGCTCTCAAATTAAGTCTTTCTACAAAGATCATCCATTAATAAGAGAGATGGAGAGACTGTTGTTTTATGGTCAGCACAGCTAAGTGAGGAAAGAATCCTTTTTGCCTGGTGCATAAACCCCAGGCTGAATTCTGGCTTAAGTTAGAGCTGAACAGCTATGGAAAAAACAAGCACCACTGAATTTTAGACTTGAATTCTAAAGGCAGCACTTGAGATCAAGTTCAAGTTCAGCCGAGTCTGGTTCAATAAGAAACTATGCAAAACTCATTGTAACTTGTAAATTGAAGGAACTGAACCACATCTCTTTGAGTTTTAGAACAGTGCTGTATTGGCATTGTTAAAACACAGCTAATTAGAAAGAAAAAAAAAAGCTGTTGTCTCCTAATAATGAGACCTAAAGTCAAATCACTGACAGAAGTTTTAACAGCTTCAGCTGACAAATTAAAAATACATGTACAAAAGCCTTATAATTGTAATGCAAAAAAATCAAGGCTCTATTATGTCCAACACAAAAGAGTGCATTAGCCTTTTTTAAAAAAATTATTATTTATTTCAGGCAAATGTTTCATCTTTAGATGTGGTGATGTTTTGAGAGAACATTGAGTATAATTTCATGAAGATGGCCAATTTGAATCTTATCTTGTCTAGTTCATGATAACAACAGTTATACAGTTATTGATATTTGACCACTTAAAAAGTACAAATCAAGGTACTATGTACTTACTGTGACAATCTTAACTTAACATCTGATACAGAGTACTGTCCCTGGAATGGATGGCTAGAAGAGGAGGAAAAACCCAAGAAAGTATTACTTTTTTTCAGTTCCAACCCACGACAATAATGAATCTGTATCACATAATTATTAGCTGTACTCCCCTCTGTGCCTTACCAAAAAAAAACGTTTATAAAATACTTTGCAGATATACTACTCTATCACTTCACAGAAGTCTGGGTTGCAGTGACTATTCAGCAACAGATTTCTTATGAACTACCTGTAAGATGACTTCTATTTATAGTTGAGATACTAACAACCTTTTCACCTAAGTGAAAACCTAAGTTGACAGCCTAAGTCAAAAGCATCCCCTTCCAGCAACACAGAGCAAATAAAAAACACCTCCTAAGTAGACCAAAAGAGCTTTGTAGGTCTAAGAAAAAACCATTTTCAGACTACAGCAACTGACAAAGTAAAACCAAACAAAACTCCCTGCAGTAATACTAAACAAAACTAAACAAATGCTAAAGTAACACTAAACAAAACACATGCACAGGCAACAGTGGTACCAAGCCTGGCACTAACAAATCTTGCAGTGAAACTACACATGAAAGAGCCCCCCTCTATCCCCACCAGGGACAGCCTTGGACACAGCTACTCCCTGCACACCTGCAAGTAGTTACTAAAAAGCAGAACCATCTGAGGACAGTCCCTGAGGAACAAGAAACCTTCTGTAGCTGGGGACAGCTGACAACCAACTCGAACAAGTTTCACTTTTCCTGACTCTGGATATGTTTTTCTTCATAAAACTATTGCCCAGAATTAGAGTAAATACTAAAAAGTTTCCTTACCTAGAATTTACCTCCGCAAGAGCTGGATGCTTGTTGCTATTCCATACTCTGTAGTTGTGGGTATTTTTCCAGGCTGTCACAAATGCTGTCCCAAAGTCTGACAAAATCTTTTCATTGTCTGATAAATTAAAATAAAGATGAGAATTTGAAGAAATGCATTAGAGATGTAATAATTACAAGATAAATTAAGAAAAATTTCAATTTTCCAGTCTCTTATCAAGTCAATAACAATTAGAACTCCAGTACTAAAACCTAGGTACCTCAAAAGTGGTTTATTTTTATTTTAAAGTGTCAAAAATATACAATACCAGGACGAGAGGGAAAAAAAAAAAGCTAAAAATTACTTTTCTTATTTTTAGATCATTTATAAAGCTCTAAGAGCTCAACTGGGGAAAAAAAAAATCATCCAAACATATGTCTCTTGACTTTTTCTCTGGGCAATGACAGGAAAGGAAAGAGAACGGCCACATAGCAACCAAGAACTAAAACACCATTTGCATTGGTCTTGGTCAGATACACTGGGCTTTGCTGTACTGTTATTACTCATCCAAACTTAGTAACTCCCAAATCCACTCCCAAACTGCAGTAGTATCTTCCTGCAGTAGGAAATACTGTGGAATAAACTTATCATAACAACAACCCCTTTAAAACATTGAAGAGTATAGGAAATAATTTAACAGCCAGCCAGTGAAGTAGTAGAAGTTCCCAGAAAACCCTGATATTTGATATTTCATACCACTCTGGTAATCCTCTTAAAATGTTACTTTTGTCAGACCAAGAACTTGGCATCTTACATACTTTAAAATCAGATTCTCAATCCCATGTTTTCTCACAAATACCACAACACAAAATCTGAATTGAATCAGCGTGAATAGAGAAAAATCATTATGAGAATGAAGTTAACAGGGTGAGTGCAGGGCAAACTAAACATTTTCCACAAATAAAAATCATTGATTCATTTATTTACATTCACACAAGAGGCTGGAACATAGAGAATTCCTTCTGAAGTAAAGCAAAAAATGTTGAGCTCCAGGAAACAAAAGCTTATGAAGTCTGTAAATGACACTTTTCACTTATGTGAATCCCTACTTAGGATCATGGCAAGAAGGGAAAAGAGCTGGAACAGTCTAATAAAACTTCCTGAAGACAGATGCTTAACTTCATGTCTCCTTGAATCAAAGTAGTTTCCCAAAATTAACTTCAGGTTGCAATACAGTCTAGAAGACACTCAGATTTGTAACAGTCTCATCATATCACAGGTTTCAGGTACTTCTACTTATGAGGAAAACTTAATTAAATCAAGAAGACAGTCTAATAAGAAGGTGTCTGTAAGGTTGTGAACGAAGGATTAATAACAAGTTTGTCAAGAAATAACAAGGATAGACCAAGACAACTGAAAAAGCAGCCTAAAATGAAACTTTAGGCAGAGGGAGATCCACTGACAGACCACACATCAAAAGCAACAGAGCAAATGCTTGACATATCCACCCTCATCTCCATCCCTAGACAAGGTATCTGTTCTACCTGGTTGCAGCACAGCAGCAAGCAGTGCATGAAGATAAGCACTGAACTGAGCCCTGATCCACTCATCTCCTCCTTCCCATCCAGTGCCATCAAGGAACACATCATCTCTGTTCTCAGTTACATGCTTCACCAAGTAATCTGAAAATCTTAGGTCAGCAGTTGTTGGGTTCAGGATCTTACGGAGTTCTGGATCGTGGATTTGTACATGAGCATCTTCAATCTGTTTGAAATAATTCCAAGGGTAAACATTTACCTAAATATAACTGCTTATACAAACTTACACTACTACATATTGCTACCTAAATCTAAACCCTCATTCCCCAAAATACCAAAAAGAAACAAATGGCCAAAGAAACAATGAACTAACTGTTCTCAGAAAGTCAGATGTATCTGATATATCCAGAATTCGATCATGTCCCTGGCACACAGTAAAACCTGCTTATTTGACAGGATTTGGCAGAAAGTTTGGCTGGGGAAGTATGGTGTTCTTTGATTATCACCTCTGTTTATTACGTTGATTACCTATATGGAACCATCTTAGGTTACCAGATGCTGATCATAGAGTTGTGTCTATTTGCTAGAATTGACACAGAGGTGTTTTAGATACTGTGTTTTTACCCTCTTGATTAAATCAGAAGGAAGTCAAATCAGTACCTGCATCTGATTCTCATCTGCAGGCACTTATTTTTGAAGACCTCACTAAAAAGCCATGAAAAAGCCCATGACATGAGGAAAACTTAATTAAATCAAGAAGACAGTCTAATAAGAAAGTGTCTGTAAGGCTGTGAACTAAGGATTAATAACAAGCTTGTCAAGAAATAATAAATAAAATTACACCACTAACACAAAAAAATTTAACAAGTGCCCTGCAAATTCAAATATCAGATACATATAAAAACACAGACAATAGTTTTGCACAGCTTATCTAACCCTGTCCTCTCAAGTCATAAAAATTTAACAACCTTCTGCAGCTGAGAATTTATTTCATATGGAAAGAATTCAAAATTCGGGCATGCATGTGAAACTGCAAAGCTACGTTTAAAATGGAACCTCAGCTTCCCCCTGCAATCCCCCCAGCTCAGATGCAAAGATCCATACTTCCACAATTGCATCGCTCAGGTGTTTCTGCTGACGGAACAGGATATTGGTGGCTCCCGCAACAAAGCCACGGACTGTCACATCCGACAGGAGATGATGCTGCTGCAGCGCCATGTACGGCAAACAAAGGTACCCCTGGAGCAAGAGACATTTAGAGAAATAACATTTAAAAAGAAGTGTCTGTACTCAGAGGTTTTCCTAATAAAAGGCAGCACATTTCACCCAGAATGAACCTTGGTTATTACAGTTTCAGCCACAATCATCTGTTGTTTGGCTACATGACATTTGCAAAGCGAAGCCACTGGATTCCACATGAATTAAATTTTTCAAGAGATTGTGTTGCCTTTCAGTCTCAGGACTGAAACTGAAATCCAAAGCAAAAGACAAGAATTAAATGTGTTTATAAGGCAACAGAATAAGCAGTATAAGAGCAATAATAAGCAACAAGAATGAGGCCTCAGGTCAGTTCAGAGACAATAAGCCAATGGAGATATGGATTCATCTCTCCAGTTGTGCACATGATGTCTTCTGGTAGTTGAGGCACATAATGCAAGAAAGCTACAGATAGCTTTCCACATTTTGTGGGTGGAGATTTCCAGACACCAGAGATAGCAATCAACTTTTGATAAGCATATGCAAGCCTGCTTTAAGAAGGAGTGGGACAGAAAGCAACACACTCTGCTTTTGAGCCACTTCTCGGTTGTAAATCCATCTAGTATCCTACACTCCAATTAAAAAAAAAACCCCAAGACATTTTGAAACAAGGCTTTGAGTTAGTCATTGAGGGATTATTGAGAGGCAGATGTAGGTAAATTTCTTTTTAAATATAGGATCAACATACCCCTGATATCTAATTCCAGTTGTTCGGCTGCATAAAGCAATTTATTCACTAGGGCTAATGGCACACTGGACAGAAACAAAGAGCACACACACCTTATCACCCAGTACATGGTAACTGGAAACATATGGAAGAAAGGAGCATAACTACTCCCTTTTGTTATATTAGACACAGGGATGGCCTTTGAGATGACAAGCAGTTATCAGCTGAAAACAAACAGCCTGTATCAAAGGAACAACAGTGCTTTGAAAGGAATCACAAACCTGAAAAGGAAAGTTTTCAAAAAATACAGCTTAAGAAGCAGGAAAAGGAAGGTTTAATTACTGTATCTAAAGTAGCAAAGTCTGGGAAATCTTTCACTACTTAAAGTATCAAATGTCAGTTTCCAAATGCATATTTGTAAGTACAACAATTTTATTTCCATGAACATGCTCCATTCTTTCTTTAAAGAGTGCAAATGAAATGACTATTAGATCTTACAGAACTGGTACTAAAGAAACAAGTACCACAAGCTATTTTCCCTTATGCTCAGGTGTGCTTGGATAATGTATTATGCCATCTGGCAAAACCTCCTCCCATTAAAATTTGTCAGATTTATTAGTCTTCCCATGGCATGGCATAAAACAATCCTGAGTTAAGAGCTCTAAAAGAGATGTAAACTTTCCAGTAACTGGTTACAACTATAACTTTGAATCAGATTTTTCTGCTAACTCAGACATGTAAAGCCTATTCCGCTTTAACTACATTGGATGAACTCAAGTGAAAAGTGCCTTTGTGGAACAGAAGGTAAACATGCAGAAACTGTCAGCTTCCTTGAAATTCTTTTCTATTTGATGATTTGGCCAACGAACAAAAGTTTGCACTTGGAGGTCCCCTTATCAATTATTTTATTCTAGCTTTCCATCTAGTATTTTTAAAGAACGAGACTAAATACAATTTACAGGCTATAGTTCACATTAGACAGATGATAAGGACAAACACCAGATGCAGATCTTTGTTGAAACAGCATTTCTAATGGTGACATGAGGCAATACAGGGCAATGACATTTGAGCTGCTCACTTGGGTCCACACAGTGTACTATTTCCAATGACAACCTTAAACACAATCATAAAATACATTATTCTGCAAGGAAATGCAAATAAAACCCTGCAAAGGAAGAAAAAACACTTTGAACATCACCAGCTTGAGGAAATAAATATGAATCTTCTCTCTTCCTACTATGGGCAAATGCTCACTTAAAAGTTTATTACATTGAAAAAAAAACAATCAAAGGTACTATATAACTTCTTTTTTTGATAGAAGTAACTTTAAAAGGGATGCATTTTATCTGGTTTTTATGAGAAACTAGCCCTACTAACCAGCCCTACTTACCAGACCTATTGCTTGTTATCTGACTATGCCTATCAGAGTCCTTAGAGATTCTGGAGCACTTGAAGCTCAGTCAGGCATCAGTGCAAGCTTAAAATTCAGCAGCTCAGCACCATGCACAGGGAAAGAGACACAGGCAAACAGAAAGAGTTATCACAAACAGAAGGGTGAAATTTTATCTTTTATTTTTTAATGTGTGTATATATGCATTTATATACAAATTTTGTGCATATAAACACACATACATTAAAAAATACATCTATAGATATAAATTAAAAGAGGAAAATATAGGCTTAGGTGTCAGCAAAGGTAGAGCTTTCAGAATCTTTGTTAGATTAAGGTATCTAAAGGCTTCTGAAGTACTCTGATCTTGCCCTATATAGGTTAGATCACAAATTCTTCAGAGTAAAAGGAAATTGTAGTTTCTGCTACATACAATTCATTAACCACAGTGGGGCTCCAGGTTACCACCATGTAAAATTGCAAAAAAATTGCAAATAGTATTAAAGTATAGGTATGAAAGTGGAATGCAAATATGCATGGGCACAACCCTTTCAGGCCTTTCCACCTGCCTAGAAGAGACCACACTCACATATTTTGAAGTACCCTACTGTCCACCTTAAATTCAGTAACCAAAATTATTAGCCACTTCTGAGAGAATAAAAAAGTCTTTATGAGTTACCAGGTACCACAAAGAACATGCTTACCTTTGTAAAAATAGCCAGTGGCATCCCATACTGGTCCTCTTCCAAGCCAGACACCAGTCCCTGAACAAGCACCGTGTGCCCTGTGTTTGCCTGGGGCTGCACAGTGATGGGAAGGCCTTCGGAGCTAACGCCTTTGCTCCCAAGATTTTCCGCCTGTTCTGATGCTGGATTCTCACGTTCTCCTTCTTTCAAATTAGACTCCTCCAAAATGCTGGGATCTAGGGTCTCCCAGTCACTTTCTGAGGATGCTGGAGAAGCACAGGAAGGAACTTTCAAGCGCTGCACAGTACCGTTGGAGGACTGAGCTCCATTGCAAGTCTTCTCGGGCTGGGAGAAAGGCACATTTGCCTTTTGACCCTCCAGTGAATTATTTCCTGCCATCTTCCTGTCTCCCTTTCCCATTCCTAAGTTTGCATTTGAAGCATCAGCAGCAGACACAGAAGCATAGTCATCTAACCGTGGTGTATTTTCTTGCAAGCCAGCATCCTCTGATATGCTCTTTCTTGGTCTGTACTGTGAGCAGTCACTAAGACCATGTTCGATCATACCTGGAAAGTAACAGCACACACAAATATCAGCATCTCAATAGAAATTTAAGTGACTTCTGAAGGGAAAAAAAAAAGTGCTCTTGTGTACATAGAGGAAATCACGTATTTTAAAACAGTACTTTGGGGATGGAGAGGTATGTTAAAAATCCAAACCCAAACCCCACACTTTCTCTCCTAAAGAATCTGCCCTAACATTTTTGCTTTAAGAAGACTGGTTAGAAGCTAAGGGTTAGCAAGGTTAGGGGTTATGTTTGTTTGAGTTTTTGTTTTTTAAGAGCACATGTGGAAGGAAAAGTTTATGTTTTGGGGTTTTAAGGAACTCAACACATATGTGTGACTTATTCAGGGGCCCCATCTGTGTCACCCACAGGAAATACAGAAAATCCAGTGGCTCCAATTAAGTACAAGAAATAACCCATAAAGTGCAAGGAGTAAGTGTTCAGAGGTGTGTACATGGTACATGGACATGCCTACAAGTCACCCATTTTTCAGGCAACATATCAACCTAACTTTATTATCACATGAGTTGATTTCCAAGTGACAGCACGACCAGTCTCATTTATCACCAGAAAGCACATAAAAAGAAGTTCAAACTTCTCTTCTTACCAGGAAAGAGTGAGAGGACAGTCATCAGAGCTCCCACCAATCTATTTACAGGAGAAATATAAAACAGCACCTGGTGGCAGGAGGGAGGGGAATGGGAGGAAGAGAGAATGCAAGAGAGCAAAGGGGAATTAGGGAGGGGAGAATGAGAAAAATAACATTATACTTATGCATGACAAATGACACATGCAAACTATTCAATGCACTGCTTTTTATGTTATATTAGAAAGTCTACTTACTAACAAAACTTCCTACAACAAAGTAAATATTTAAATATGTCTATAGAATCCTTGTATAATATTTGTAATATATGTTTTGTATACATACATATACATATGTTTGTAACACCCTTGTCAGTTATTCAGATTTTTCTATCACTTTTTATGATTTTTTTCCAAATTGATCCAGTCACTGAAAGACTGACAGAAAAAAAGTTGTTCCTGGCACGCTGCATAAATTCTTGCTCATTTGTAGCACATTAAATTCTCTGTTATAAATCAAAGAGGCCAAATAATCTCCATTCCAGAACACTGACACAAACCTATGCAAAAACATTTCTTTTAAGGAGTTATATTAAGGATATGTAGATAAATGAAAAAGAGGATAAATGCTGCATGCCTTTATTACAGTAATATTCATGTGTAACAAAAAAGATTTTTTGGAAACAGAAGACATGACTGATACTAACTTTGGTAAAGCACTTAAGGCATAACATGGGAAAACAGAATCTCCTTAATTAAATCAGAGAGACTGGAATTAGTAAATTAGTTAGGAATTCAAAAGGGGGTGTAAAAGGCTAGCAATGAAAGAAGCCAGATTGAATATTACTACTGGAATTTCTTCAAAATAGACCTTCAGGGAAAAAGAGGGAAAAAGGAAAAAAACCCAAACAAAACCAAAACAACCCAAACCCAAAAAATCCCCACAAAAGTAAACTTATTTAAAAATGCCATTTTTACATTCCTACTCAGCACAATACCAATAAAAAACCATACATGAGCATTACAAGGGATCAAGAATGCAAAGGAATACAGAATGATCTGACTTAACGACTTCGCTGTCCAGTTTAATAGGTGTAAGATGAAATTAAAAGTGCAAGTTTGTGGACTTAGTCTTAATAAGAGACTTCTGCTGTAAGAAAGAAGAGACTTTAGAAGTCTGTTTAAAAGAGACTGATGAATTATAACTCATGTCCCACTAGTATTTGCCAGTCTACAAGCTCGTGAATTGATGGAAACAAGAGAAAGACCTACACAGCCTTAACACAGGCCAAATGATGTTTAATGGTACCTCAGCTAAAAACGGACTATGTGTATTATCCTAAACATATTAAAAAGAAAAATTGTACAAGATAAGTGAATTCAAATTGCAACAACCACTGAAAAAGCATGAGAAGAACAAGCAGCTCATCTGTGGAAAGAGTTTTGGCTGACTCCAATGGGAATAAAAATTCTAACTTTAAAGATGCTGCTTTATAATGTATGGAGGAAAAATGTATGATATAATAGCAATGAACTGCAACAGAAAGCCTATGATACTCCCACAGGTTTAGATTCTCAGACACCATGCATTCTTAGCCAAGCTTATTTTTAAGCTTACAGAAATAATTAAGCCTATAAAGAAGTACCTTGCTTTAAAGAAATCTATTCCAGTCTAGGTTTTTGTTTGGGTGCACTACTTACTTAAGGCAAATGCCTTTCTATATTTGTTTCATCAGGTCCCTCTGCCATGTTTCTGTCTATAAGGATGCACAGTTCCTTACCCCTCCCAACTCCACTACATGGCCCACAGCATTTACATCAGCAAACTGGGTGGTCCTGGCAGCAGAAAGTGAAATGATCACCATCTGGAAGTAGTCTTCCAGCCTAATAACAGCTGAGAGGTGAAAAAAATTCTTTTAGCCTGTGGAAAAACATCAACCAAATTGCTACGGATTAAAGGAAATTAGTCTGTGGCGTTTTTCAGATCAAGGAAAATTGGCATTACTTGTGGCTTCTTGCATATTATATTTAAGGTCTTTGAACATACAGGTTCCCACAGTTGTTCTGAAACCATAACATCTGCCAGAAAACAGGCAGTGCCTGAAAACCAAAACTTTCTTTTGAAATTGCAAGTGTTGTCTTCCTGTCAGAGCTTAGGGAAAAACAGACACAAAGGAACCTGCAGGTTTGTTCCATAAGCATTCAGTTACTTTCAAAACAATTTCATATGTCTGAGTAATGTGAACACACTTGGAAAACCGTCTCTCTCCTCTCTTCCTGTGCATTTGTGTCTCATGGTTTGAGCAGTTTCAGAAAAGAACTGTAGCTCAGCGAAGTATTTTCTTTGTATATGTTCAATTGCTGAACTGATCGGGTGACTCCTACTGTGCCATAATAGTACTTTCTCAAGTATACCTTTTGCATAGCCTTTAATATAGTCATCTTCAGCATATACCTCTTTAATGCAGAAACTGCATTTATTCTCATCAACAAATACTGGTAACTGTCAAGGTATATCTGACTTGCAGAATTAAGTGACAAGTGCTAAAGCTTAGGAGAAGCTGTTACATCTGTTTTGAAACAGAATAGCATATTTACTGCCTCACAAAAGATATCTAGGTCTCGGATATAGACTAAAAAAAACACCTCCAAAACTGTTTTGGTAACTTATAGATTAAATCCTACTGACTTTCCAGCTGCAGCTAACAGGAAATTCTAACATGCCTTCTCAACACTCTGAAGAAGTTGGGTTTTAACACAGCAGGTTCACTGAAGAAAGAATAGCATTTGGGAAACCAAAATAAAACCTTAAACAACATTTTTAAACAAACCAAAACAAAATCCCTGCATAAATGTGTCTGGCAGCTGATACACAGTCATTTCACTCAAAGTTCTTGTTGTAGGGCATTAATATGAACACAGAAGCAAACAAATGTCTCAGTTTCACATCTGCTTTCACATTTTGCATATTACACTTAAATTACTAAAATAGGATTGCTTTCTGAGGCAGTAAGATAGCCCAAAGCAAGCACTGAGCCTTGAATTCAGCAGTTATTCCCAATTTATAATCTGAGTTCAGCCTGACCTAACAGATTCAGCTCTCTTCATTGTCTCCTGCAGGTGTCCATGCAATTCAGGTGTGAAGGACACTTCTAGCACTTGTTTCCTTTGGTCTGTCTATTTAAAGCCCAAACCACTTCTACTTACTGAAGTTCTACTTACTGAATCTCTGTAAAGTTGTATGTGCCCTTTTAGGTACCCACATTTCCTATCAGTTCCTCCACACAGGTACCTATATGCATTATGTGTACCCTGTCCTATATTTTACAGTAGGTTAAGTTTCTCTGGTTGCATTTCATCACATTTTACTTACTCTGGCTGGGATAGCAACTAAAGAAGCAAAGTGTTGACAGAACAGAAGTGGAGACAAATTTATAGGTCAACACACAGCAGTTTCTGTTAGCCTAACAACCCAATTTATAAATTGATGCAAAGTTGTTGATATGACTTCAGATGCTTCTATTTTATGTATGAAGAAGATTTCACAGTTGCATTTCTATTTAAATTAACTGTCTCAGCTTACAAAACGTTACCTTTTTCTCTAGAAGAATCAATTTAAAAAGGATCAAGACCTGAAAAAAAACACAAAAAGGAAAAGCATGATGAGTGAACCAGTGCCATTTTTCAAAAATACTGTGCAAGCATAATGTCTTGTTCAAGGTTTTATGTTAATCACCGCATAATTATCAAATGACCAAATGCATTTGACCAGTGAAAACGAGTGTTTCAACATCCTTTCTCCACCTGAGCACACATTTAAAAATAGCATGAGATGCAAAAAAAACCCAAAAACCAACCAAAACCTCCACAAACAAGAGCTGTGTAATTTGAATCATACGTAGCTTAGCAGAAAGAACATGTTGTGCAATTCCAGAATTTTAAAAAACAGTAAACTGCATAAACAGAAAAGAGTTCCTCCACAGAATTACTGAAAAAATCCAGCAAAATACATAGTATTAGTATTATAGCATTAGTATTAATAGTATTCACCTTACCTAATTTTAGGCACCTAGAAAAGAAGCATCTAGATCAGAAGTGGCTGTCCAGACTCTCTACACTCAAGGAAAAACACAGATGTTTCTGGGGTATGATTGGCAGAAATCTGAAGTTTAATGTGAGTCCTACCCTAAAAATCTACTGAGCAGGCGCAAATACATTATGAAATTCAGATTCTCAAAGTTGTTTCCTTGATGCATCTCAGTTAATAAAAGATTCTGAACACTATTTGTACTTTAGATATAAGATACACATTTAATTTCAACAGAAATAAGGAAAAGAAGGTCCAAGTCCCCTCAGATTCTATGATGGCAGAAGCTACAAAATTTACAAAACACAGGGAAAATGCTCCAAGCTGTGTCTTTACAGACTTTAGCAATAGTCCTTTATCACATTCATTGAATGAGAAACAGGAAACACAAACAAGATCACAAATGAGATAGCATTTGCACTTTGGGACAGGACTAAAAAACGTCACACAAACCTAGAAATCTCCAGGAATCCCTCAGACTAACAAAACTCTTTAGTCTGGAATGTGCTTTCACTGCAGTTATGCAGGTGGAATGGGAGGGAAAAATCAGAAGGCTGTAGGCAGCAGTACTTAGAAAACAGTCTTCTTACTCCTAGCTCAGGTATGTCTAGATATGTTTGTTTTTCTGTTCCTCACAAAGCGTTTTACTCCACAAATCAGTGCAGTTCTTTCTGTATCTAGCAGAGACTGCCTACCTTGTGTCTAAAATGGAGAACAAGATCCCAAGGAGACAGACCTGAGACACCAAAAAGAGAGCAATTATTACAGTTCAACAGCTCATACAGATACTAACTCACTTCTTGTCACCATTTTTCAGCGTGAGGAAGATACCCATTATGGATTCTGTGTGAACCTGGTTATTTCAATAGCAGAATTCATACAAAATCCTTTTCTTTTTTTTCAGCAGGAGCAAGAATTCATTGACAATAGAGATACTAATAACATGAATAGTTGTGCTCTAAGTTAACTCCTGTTGGAGTTATCTCAGTTCCCATTAGGGAAACACTGAAGTAAATACTACACTGTGCATTCAGAAAACACAGGGAAGAGTCAGATCTAGGTGGTGAGATATCCTAAATAACAGGTAGATGCAAGCTTGAATAATTTGATGGTGTGGGGTGTTCAATCTAAAAATTAAGAAGGTATTTACCAAAAGCAGATAAACAGCTGCTAGTCAGACTGTTAGGTCAAGGAATAATATGGTTTTGAACCTGCAACTAACTTCTATTATGAAAGCAACACTACATTTTACATTTATTTAAATCCATTAATAAAGAAATGCAGACCTCTGGTGCTTAATCTATTAATGCACATAAACAAATTAGCTCAGGAGAGGCATGTTTTGTTTAGTGTAACATCATCTCTGCTGCTTTGTACAAAACAAGTCACTTACCAAGATAAACTTGTGACCCTTCTAACGAAGTATTGCCCAAAGAACTATTCATATGATCATAAAGTTCCTGTAAAAGTTAGAACAAAGGCAAAAAAAACCCCAGAAGGTGTTAATGGCACATGGTCACACAAAATCCAGAATAAATAAAATTCACTTATTCAAGGATTTCAATGGCTAATTCCAGAAAGAAAGAAAAACTTTACTAATGCAATCAATAGAGATACAGGCTGACAAGCACACTTGTATCTCATTACAAATCAGAAAGCTGACTCTGTCAGATTAGGGTAGTACATTTAGTTCATGATAAAGTATTACAGGAGCAGAATAACTGATTGACTTACGCAAAATGAGTATTTGAGCACTAAATTAAAACACTAAAGTTTGTGGCCATACACTGAAAGCTGTTTTGTGTGGATTTTACTGCAAAGTTACCTTTAGAATTGAAATTTGTGAGAAGTCTTTTTCTTCAAAATACGCATGTGTGATGAGTTGCAGCTTTGCCTGAAGTAACCCATACAAAGGCTTGGAAGAAAAACAAACATAAAAGTAAGTGAATAAAACTATTTAGTCACTCATTTTGAACTTTAATCTTCTTCCATGCTTATCTTGCAATACTGACACTTTATTATACATGGAAATCATGCATGAGCAGTCCTCAGTGGCTAACTCCCAGCATCTTTCTCCTGTGCTCATTTTAAATGCTGATAATTTCATTTTCTTTCCATTTGCATGTACCATACTCTCACTGGACATCTTTCTGGAAAAGTAGTTTCCTGCTTTAACACTGCTCATGCAGCTCCAGTAATACTTCTTTCTTCAGGTTTAAGCACAAAAAGAATTTCTGTTCCCTGCCTGGTGACCAGCAGCTTTTGCTGAATAGGTAGAAATAAACGATACCTCTTCAAAACAAGAATATGCTGCATGAGTGGCTATCAGAAAACCTCCCTCACAGGTGAAGGTAGTAGCCACTCTCTCCAGCTACTATGCTAGATGATCACTGAGATCCCTTCCTACCCTACCCATTCCATGATTATACTAGCCAACTCCTCAATTCTACCACATGAAATTGAGTTAGTAGCATTCAAGAAGGATCAAACGTGCAAACAGATGTCCTCATCCGTGACAACAGGCAGACACTTTTCCAATTACAAGCAGATATCACAATTCAAGGCAGCTCACTCAAATGCCAAGCCTTCCAATTCAATTTTACTTCAGTATTTTGTTACTCTGCAATGGCTAAGACAGATCTTTGAAGCTGAATGTTCCAAATAAGAATATGGAAGAACAATTGTTAAGGTTACCTGAAAGTGTTTTGGGAGTTAAACAAACATTCTTACCAGCTGACTGAGAACACAGACACTTTTCTGTACAGTTTCTCGGGTGATGTCTGCTTGCCGTACTTTTAATGCCTAAGAAATAGAAGTATTACAGTATTTTTACCCAAACACAATTTCAAAAAGAATTCTTTCCCAAGTCTAGTTGCCACATACTACCCCCCTATTTAAACAAAATCCTAAAACTGGCTATCTTCAATGGTAGAATATCCAAACCATGCAACAGTATGCTCTTATGTTTTCAGAAGGGATAGGCTGGGAAGGAGAGGCATGGGTGCCATCCCCTATGTTAAGGAATGGCTAGACTGTGAAGAGCTGCCTCTGAGGAACAGCCACAAACAGCTTCAGAGTTTGTGGGTAAAAATCAAGGACAGCACCAGCAAAGGACATCTGGCTGGGCTCTATTACAAGCTGCTTGATCAGGGGGAGCCTGATGATAAGGCCTTCTTGCTTCAGCTATAGGAAGCATTGTGCTCTCAAGCTCTCATCCTAATGGAGGAATTCAACCACGTGGATGTTGGCGAGGAAAGCAATGGGACTGTGGATGCCCCATCCCTGGCAGCTTTCAAGGCTAAGCTGGATGGGGCTTTGAGAAACCTGGTCTAGTGGGTAGCATCCTGCCCATGGCAGGGAGTTGGAACTAGATGATCCTTAAGGTCCATTCCAACCCAAACCATTCTATGACGATTCTATGATTCTACCTAGTAAAAAGGGTCATAACACTGACAGGTCAGAGCTGTATTCTCATCTCATTGTGTCCAGCAAAGATCCAAATACAGCTGTGATGCTCAGCAAAGAACTGTTAAAAAGACACTAGCGTGAGAAAAAGGCAACAGCCTGGAAAAGGAAATGGCATTTTAACTCAGGGGGATGCATGGGAGAGAAACCACAACAGATCACTTGCTCTTCTCTAACATCATCTGTGAAAATGGACCAGATTAAAAAGACTCTGCCTAGAAATTGTTTGTTTCATACCCAAGCATCTTTTTTGAGCCACCCATAAAATAAAAGCCAATCCACAAAATAAGCTACATTCTCAGCCAGAACAAATGGTCCCATCACTTACCAGCAAACCTAGAAATATTGAGGGCAGAATACAGACAAATGATTCACTTAACCGTACAAAACAGAAAATGTATGAACTGCAGCCCACACATCAAAAAGCACAGATGGAGAGAGTGCTAGAGCTGTCATATGAAACACATTGGGCTTTATTCTAGTTGTTCCAAAGAGTTCATTTTAAACATCTATTTATCTTCTTAATTGGTTACTAAAAAACGTAAACTGGAATCAAGAGCACAACAAAGCCAAGTTATTGCATAGTTAAATACAGCAAGACTGTAAATCACAGAATACAGTGAAGGCTGGTGCAAAAATAATGAGTGAATGGAAACCAACATGGAATTTAGTTCAAAAGAAATGGAATTAAAAACTGCATGTGTAAAATTTCTCCTAGAGCAAGAACAGGAACTTGAAATATAATCAAGATGTAATTAACATAGAAACAGAGTACATAAACAAGTCATATATTCAGAGGGTGTAAATTAAAACTCAAACCCACATGACATTCCAGATTCTTGGCAATTCACTAGAAAAAGCAGTAATTTTAAAAGAAATTTGTAGTAACTTCTCAATTCTAAGTGCACAGATCATACTACCATTACTATTTTTGAAAACATAGGATGATTTTAGTAGATTGAGTACTTAATTTCCTCAGTGTGATCAGGTGCATACTGTGGGTCTCCTCAATTTTTCAGCTTTACTGCTTTAGTTTGGTATTGCTAAGCAGCTATCATGAATGGGAAGATTCCAGTCTATTCTGCAAATGTACCTTTGGCAAAGGAAGCAGGTGAAGATAAACATCCCTACACTTGCATGATTAGCTCCCAGGAAGTACTCAAATTCTCTGTGGGGAGAAATGTCAACTTTTTCCACCCAAAAAGCCTACTTCCCAGAAACTTAACTTTTCCACCAGACAAACTGTCAATTGAATTTTGCTCCTTGGTGCTGATGGCTGGATTGGCTCTCAAGAAATGTGTTTTTCAATTGCCCTGAACACTTCAAAAGGTCACAATACACCTGCTGATGTAAGGGAAAGAATAGTCCTCAGGTTCTCTGAAAGAAAGGGAAAGAATAGTTCTCTGGGGCTACATACTGTGAGAATTTTCACAGACTTTTAATGTAAGACATTCATGCAGTTTTTGCCTGTTGGTATAATGCAGGCCACTGAATTTTAGGTTTGTTAATGCATCAAGACTATTATTTCATTAATATAATTAATACATAACTTGAAAAGTTACCTTTGCTTCAATCTGCCGATAGCAAGAGACGCCATACACTGTGGTTCTATCCCCACATCTCGGTGGCAGATGGAAAAACACAGTATCTAGAAAAAAAGAAGAGACTATTTTGTAAGTCACTAACAAGAGTTCAGTATATTTATCCTCAGCATCACTTATTTATAAAAGATTTACTGCTGAAAGTGCTGGCACACACTTGTTTTCTAAAATTAAAAAAAAAAACACAGAAAAAGGAAAAAGTCACCTATAAAGTTATGTCTGGACCCAAATTAGTTTTCACATTGCAAGATAATTTGTGGAATAATCTCCAGCTGTGCAGGACAGCTTCACATTTAGCCAGACCAAGCTGACATGGCTTTTCAGAAGCAGCTACTGACAGCAGAGAAGCACCACTGGAACCTACAGGCATGCTGCTTTCCCAATTCAGTACAAAGGAGCAAAGGCAAGGCACTGTGAGTCAGTGTGTACAACTGGAAGTGTGATGCCATTAAGAAGGCAAACACAATCAAGATAGGAAAAAAAAACCCTAACACCAAGGAGGATACACACAGTTGAAGGGTTAGAGTAGCTGCCACCACTGCCAAGGTAGATATCCACACCACCACCAGCACTATACTAACAAAAAGAATTTGTGAAACCTAGTCTTACAGAAAATACTCTCTCTGTGCAAGTGCAAAATGAAAATGAAAAGTATCTATAAAACAGAAGAAGAGAAGGACTTTTATGGCTTGAGATACACACACACACCCCTACACCCACACCTGCTACTACTGCAAAAAAGTTGCTAAATCCCAGGTAAAGGAAAACAGTTGTCCTCTTCTTTCAAAACATGCATGAAGTCTTTTTTGAAACCAAGCATTAATTTTTTGTTTGTTTCATAGAAAGGAAATGAACAGGAGAGACAATCCCATATGCATTATGACCAACAGAGAGGGGAACTTTTTATAAAAAAGCTTACTCCCTTGATCAAGTTTATATTCTGGAGATCACCTAGTTTTAGAAAGCCTGTAAGACGATTTCCTGTACCAAGTCATCCTCTTTGCACAAATGCAACTCTCCAAGGGAATTAGTTTAAAACTCAAAACCCAGATATCTAATAAAGTTACAGTAAATGAAATACAATTATTATCAGAAAATCTATTTGCCTCGTTCAAGTTCATGTGTATTCTTGCCTACAAAACACAAGGAGATGTATTTCTGCTTTGCTGCCAATGCTTTTTCTTCCTTACCAAAACATAAACATTTATATTCTTCTAGTACAGCAATAAGAACACTCAAAGTTGAGTATTAACTGCAATGGTACTGAGACAAGAGAGAGCAGGGAAATGCAGCTGTATGTGATTTTCCTAGCTTTGAATGTAGCCTACTTTTTGTAATGTATTTAACAATGCAGAAGTTCAGCAAAAATTGTGACCCAGAGTAGAGTTCAGAGACACTGCTGCTAGGAAAGGGATTATTTCAATAAACTTCCTTTGTTTCCAAATGAGATCCTCAAAAGCTGGACAATAAGTAAGCTAAGTATATCAAGGTAAAAAAAAAACCAAAAAAAAAGAAACGAACAAAAGTAGTATTAAAGGGTTTCTATGAATTTGCTGTTTAAAGTGACTTCCTTGCTGTCTGCTCTGAAACAACTCTCTGAAACAACTGGACACAAATATAAATGTCAGGGATTAATAGGACTGCTAATAAAGGAATAAATGCAATACTAAAAAAAAAAGTGCAGTGAACTTGCTGGTGACTATATGGCAAATGGATATTTCTGTCTTTATTCTGCCGACAAATACACTTTCAAAGCTCACGCCATTATACTAACATGGCTTTCCATAACTTGTAGGTCATTTTAAGAACCTCTTAATTAGTGGAGTAGAGTTGATTCACCCTTCAAAGAACTTCTGAAAAGCCAGCAGCTTTGCTTTGTGCCAGAACTATGCAAAATTGATATGTAACCCTTAAGTCTTTATTGACATCGGTATTCTTGATACAGGAGGTACACCTTCATGATCTACTTTCACCTAAACTCTGAAGGAATATATCCTTGCCAATGTATTTTCTGACTTAAACAAAAAGTGCAGGAAGTCTAACAGTAAAAAGAATCATTGGTCAGCTGTTCAGATATCAGGTTTTTTTCTTTGGGTTGCAGTAGAAGTACACACAAGTTCTCTCTCTCATTTCTTACCTTCCTGATAGTTGTGAGCGCCATCCGGTAAGGCAAGAAATGGCAAGTACTTCCATTCCTCTGGTAAACTGTGGCTGTCATGTCCTTCTCCAGGTTTTAGGGGAGGATAGGAAAATTCAACCTAAACAAACAAATGAAAACAAAGGGGAGAAAGAGAGAAAATACATTACAGTTACCAAACAAGCGGGCCTATGTGATTCAGCCTAGCACTTTTTTCCAACCAATGTTAGGGAAAAAAGTGGTTTTCTTCCAACTAGCATTCCTTGTGTCTTCCTTCATTGCACCCACAGACAGACTCGTGTGGTTTAACTGATAGGCCCTTGGCAGATTTGGCTTCTACAGCCTAATTCCTTTTCCTCAAGAGAAATGAAAAAGATCTTCAAGCAGAAAACAGCACGCAAGAGCTGAATATCTTCTTCCCTGTCTGCTCAGAGCCAGCAGCACATTGCCACACCTGCAACACCAGCAGGGGTCATTGCTGGGGCACACATAACTTGAAATCAGATTTGGCTTCCGAGCCATTCAAGCGCTCATGACTAGGTAATGCTAACACATCCAGGCCTCTGTTTTACCCTACAAGATGTTGAATCATCTCAGAAACTATACTAAAAGCAAAACACTGGTTTATATACTTTTATGTCCCTGACTGCAACATATTCTACACAATGGCCCAAAGTATCTCCTTTTCCTTTCACTAAGAAATCCTGCTTTTCAATTTAGCCTTTCATTTATTTGCCATTTACCCCTTTTTCCTAGAAATAGGGACAACCTTTCCATTCCTTGCACTGCACTACACATCTACCACAGATCTCCACAATCAGCATCTTTACAGTGTAATCTTCTTTTCCTATGGAAACCCCTCTGGGTTTCCAGCCATTTCCACCAACTCTTTTCCAGATGGTATTTCTTAATTTACTAAACAAAATCTAAACACAAATTTCTCAGTAAAAGAAACTGTTTACTGATACTGCAACTTCCCCCCACAGATCTTTAGTTAGTGAGCATAATTAGTGAGCTGTAAAATGTATGTGCACATGGAAAATAAAAAGCATGATGAAGCAAGCATACAGATAATCTTAGCATTTGATGGACACTGAAATAAAATAGTAATAATAATAATAACAACAAAAGAAAAAACCTGTGAAAGATGACAGTTCCAAGGAAAAGTGAAATTCTTCACCTTAACACACGATGTCACTGTCTACAACTGTTGCCAACCTGAGAAAAAGGCACAAAGGACAAGAAAACGCCACGAGAAATCAGCCTTGCTACCTGCTGTATCAATTTCAAGTTTTCTTATTCCTTGTTATGGTGAGTTGACCCTGGCTGGACACCAGGAGCCAACCAAGACTGCTCTATCACTTCCCTCCTCACCTGGGTAAAGGAGAGAAAATATAATGAAAGGCTCCTGGGTCGAGATAAGAGCAGGGAGGGATCACTCACCAGTTACTGTCATGGGCAAAACAGACTTGACTTGGGGAAATTAACTTTATACCAGTCAAACAGAATAAGATAGTAAGAAGTAAACCCAAATCATGAAAACACTTTCTCCCCACCCTGGGGTGCGTTAATTCCTTCCTGGATTTAACTTTATTCCTGATTCTCTACTTCCTCCCCAGCAATGCAGAGGGATAGGAATGGTTTGTGGTCAGTTCATCACACATTGTCTCTCCCTCCTCAGAGAGAGGACTCCTTGCCCTGCTCCAGCATGGGGACCCTCCCCCAGCAGACTGCTCCATGAACTTCTCCAGTGTGAGTCCTTCCCACAGGCTGCAGTTCTCCATGAACTGCTCCAGTGTGGGGCCCTTCCACAGAGTGCAGTCCTTCAGAAACAAATTCCAGCGCAGGTCCCCTGTGGGGTCACAAGCCGTGCCAGGAGCCTGCTCCAGCACAGGCTTCCCACAGGGCCACAGCCTCCCTCAGGCTTCCACCTGCTCCGGCATGGGGGTGTCTACAGGTGGATCTCTGCTCCCTCACAGACTTCCATGGGCTGCAGGGGGACAGCCTTGCCTCACTGTGGTCTTCATGACAGGCTGCAGGGGAACCTCTGCTCCAGTGCCTGGAGCATCTCCAGCCCTTCCTTCTTCACTGGCCTTGGTGTCTGCAGGGCTGTTTCTCTCACATACTCTCACTCCTCTCTTCTCTGGCTGCAATTTGCTTCTCCACAATAACTTTCCTTCTTAAATACATGATCCCAGAGGTGCTACCACCACCCGATGGGCATTGACGAGCCCTGGGTCTGTCCTGGAGCCAGCTGGCATTGGCTCTGTCAGACATGGGGGAAGCTTCTGGTAGCTTCTCAGAGAAGCCACCCCTGTAATCCCCTGTAACTATTGGGAATCCATAAAGTCCTTTAAACAAAATATGCCACTAAGAAAACAGAAGAGCATCTGACTTCCAAATGAGAGACAAACACTGAAATCAGCACCCATACAAGGAGCAGAGAAACTGTCTGCCATTTAGTACACACATACATCCTGAGAATTCCCTGCTATTCTTTTCAAGTCACAGATAAGAAAATTAAAATGGTAGAAGTTTCACTTAAATGTCTGCAATATCATACCTTTTGCTGCTGTTCAGATTCAAACTGGCTGGATGAAAACACTGTTTACAGAATTATTACTGGAAACTGGCAGGAGTAACTTTAGCAATAAATATAGCACAGTTCCTAAGTTTCAAACATAGATAGTCCAGGAGCATCTACACTTATGTCCTGACTCAGGTATTTTATTTCACTGCACTGCCAACAGAGAGGTATTCAAATTCACACTCTGAAGGAGCTTCTTTCTACCAAATACAGAAGAAACCCTGAGTTCCTTAGATTCCAGCAAATACCTTCAAAGCATCATTCCTGACAGGGAAGTACTCTAAGTATGGATTTAAGACATCATTGGTTCCAAGCACCTTCAGGATTACAATTGTATTTTGCATTCCAGCCAAATAATGAATTAGGAGACAAATTTAAAGGAAAGAAGGGTAAGATGAGTCAAGCTACATGAAAAACAAGTATTCAGTAAGGAACACTCCTTTTTAAAGTCCAGAATAAAGCCGAGAAATCTGGCTCCTGTGTTCTTTTGACAGCGTGAAATTTGCTGAAGAACTACTTTGTTCTAGCTCACAATATGCTATCAACACTTCAGCTGCTATCAGATAATCCCAGCAACAGGGACTTCTGCAGGCTCTGTCTGTTCCAATTTCAATAAACTGAACGGGCATTAATGACACTGATGACAATCTAGTTTTCTATTAGTTGTCTTCTTTCAAAAAACCGTTTTAATATAAATTTCTGTGTGCATGTCTGTGTGTAAGAGAGGAGATCACAAAACTCAGATAATTGAAACTAAAACAGCTTAAGTGGCCTTAAATAATATATTTTACAAATATACTTTATGATAGACCTGATTTACAGTATGACATACTATTATTCCTCCTCCTCCCCAAGAGGATCCATACAGTTTAGAAACCATCCTGGTTTCTAAGGAGGAATCACATTCACGTAGTTTAGTAGAATTGCTGCTGGTCAAAGCACCAAAAGGGTGGCAGTAACAAAGAAACAGGAAAAAGGACAATCCAACAACAAGGAGAGTATGCAATGCCCTGGAGGACTTCCTTCCATCCCTCCTCCAATTTAACAGTTCCCAGTGAAGAGAAAGTTTGACTTTTTGATATTAAATAAGCAGTCACTGCAGGTGGGATTCACATCAGCTGACTATATGTCAAAAAGCAGGATCTCTGAGGCAGTTTTCCTAAGTGTTCTGCATAGTCAGAGAAAGCAGACACCTGCAGGGGATGATTCATCTGATCTGTTTCTTTTGACCACCTCTGAAGAGAGAGAGCTCTAAGTCTAACTTATAGATGACTGACTTAATGCAGATGAAACTCACCCTAACTGCTCCCCATCTTCTAGATGTTTTGCTTGATTTCTCCAGCTCAATTTGCAGACTTGCATCAATTGCAGTTAGGAATCCTTTGTACGGAAAGAAGCCATTATTTCAAAAATAAAGTATTATAAGAATATTCAGCAGCCTTAAAAAAATTGCTAAAATCTCACAGTTCTTGAAAATTATGAAACTGAGCACTGCACAGTGATAAAGGTGGTAATAATGGGGTAAATAGAATCTCGGTTCTATCACTTCTGAGTTTTCAAACAATTGAAGTCTCAGTAAAAACCTTTTCCCAGCCTGCATGTCCAAACTACAGTGTAGTGCTCCTAGGGAAGGCAACTTAAAAGTTGTTTTCTTATCATTTTCCATCTTAAAGCCAAGACAAACCATGACAGGGGAAGAGATGGGACTACTGAAGAGACCTGTCTCACACCTCCTTTTCACCCTCTTCAAAGAATGAAGAAAGAGGAGCTCATTTTTAATTTAAATAGAATGGCTTTTTATGTAAATCCATCCATATATGCATGTGCATGCATAAACATACACTTAAATGTTCCTGTATGTCATTAATACATGTATCATTACAAAAATGCCCACAAATACGAGAAATAAAATCTTTTCATAAAGCCCAGTAGTCAACAGGAACAAAGAAACAAACACGTTTTTAGAGCTGACTGCCAGAGAAAATTTTACAGGTTTGTGTCTCCTCAGTTGAATTAAAGAAGACTCCTCAACAAAATGAAATTCAAATTCAAAGCTGAACTCCTGAGAGACTTCAAAATAAACTACATAAAACATGAATTAGTATCTCCATGCATTTCTTACTCTTTCAAATGTCAGGGATCTTCACTCCGGCTGGAAATATTGCTCATGCCTGTCAAGGGGTTTTGATGGCAATGCTTTTTGCCTGCTCAGACTGTCATGTTCTGTAAGCAGATAGGTCCTGATGGATTTCAGAACGAAAAACAATACAGAATATTGTCTTGAGATTTAGGGGAGAAATAAATAACTGTGCTCTTCACTACACAAAACACTTCAACTCTTGTGAATTATCAAGTTAAAATATATTTTTATAAACTACTTAAACAGAAGTACAACTGAATTTCTGGAACTAACAATTTTGATTTTTCTGGGATTCTGCAGCATTAACTAACCTTTAATATGCAGTTTGTATTAAATCTAACAATTAGGATGCAAAGCACCAATGAACACACAATTCTAGTTGTGGGGGGAAAAAAATCCAGGCAATCTGGTTTTGTTTCTTGTCTTTAAAGGCACTTCCTAGCCAGAATAAATTTACTACACATTCATTAAGTCACAGTAAGAAAACATAAGAACAGGCAAAGAAAAATCTACATCTAAAAATTAACATGATAGTTCTTCATTAAGAAAAATGCTTTGATAGTATCTTCTACTAGGTTACAAGTACACAATCAGAAGAGAGGTTAAAAAAGGACATTGATAAAAGAGGAATTTCCAAATATACATGTATGTCCACCTACACTATCGCACTCAAACATTAGACAGGTAGTTGGCATTAAATTTACACTCAGGTAAGGCTGTTGTCCTTATCTGTGAAAAGTGCTTAATTGTTAATCAAAGTAGGATCCTCAGTGAACACTAAACAGTGATAATTTAAAATGTGCTGGCAAGTCAGTATAACCTTCTCATCCTGCCCACTTCATCTACTATAATGTTTGAATTATAGTCACAATATAAGCTCTCCTCTTTAGTTTAAAAGGTATTTTGGGAGATTTCAGATTAGACACGAAAAAACATCTGCACCCAAGTAAGTTTTTGCACTGGTACAATTGAGAGATTATTTAATCTCAAAAAAAAAATCTTAAATATTTAGAATGAAAGTATTATGTGAAAGACCAAGGATGCTTTCAGTAAGTTACAGAATCTAATTTACAGTAAGCAAACCCATTCCATCCTCTATAAACAATTGCTTTGATGATTTCTCCCCTTGCTTCTACTGCAACAAACATGTAGGATAATTGCTTGAAATGAAGAAAAGGAGATCAGCAAAACTGACTAATTACATTTCTATTTAGAAAATCTTTTCCCTTCATAAATCATTACAACACACTTAATTTCAAGGATACCAACCCTTCCTCTCTAAGAAAGAAAGGCAGAAATATGCTAAATAGAGTATAACTCTAAGCAGCAGTAATCAAAAAACCACAACAGATGAAAATTACACTAAAAATGTGATACCTCTTTACAAATAAGCCAGTATTAGTTCTTCACTCAAAGTAGGGATTTCCAAAATCAGTTTTCTCAATTTATTAATCCTAGCATAGCCAGATCCAGTGAAGACCAGCACACCAATGACCGTATCTGAATCACCATAACAACTGCAGCAGGCAGCCAAATTAAAATACAAGAGTATTGTTGATCTTTCAGCACTAGGAACAATTTATTATTTAAATAACAATTGCATTTAAATGACAAACTTTCCCCATTCTTGCACGCACAACCAATGGATCAGGATCTGCAAGCTGAAGAGTCCACATACATAACAATAATGCCTGTGCAGGAATACAATGACGTCTAACAGCAGAGTTTTAAATATATGTTATACATTTATATAAACATGAATATTTGTAACAACTACGTACAATACATGTATAAATACATACAAAAATATATATTGAGAATATATATAACGCATACTTATATAAATATATTTTAAAATACACTATATACACAAATAGCAACAGTAAAAGAAATCTCTGTATTACAAGGAGGCAGGGCATAGTTGTTTGTATCCCTTCAGTTCCTGAACCTGGTACTTCCCCACATTCCCATATTGCTTAACCCATAGAGTGGCCACTTACACAAGTTCTAAGGCACCATTTGTACGCACAATATCACCATTCAAGTTTGCTTCAAAAACTCTGAGTAGGTTAGCAAAGTTCTGACTCTTACTGAGGCACTTAAAATAACCTGAAACACCAAAACCTTCATTTTCAAGTCGTGCTAGCATGCATTCTAGATACTCTTTCCAATCATTTAACACTTATTTTTTATAGTCATAGAGTTCAAGCCCTACGTAACTCCTGTGCTTTGGAACTTCGGCTCTTATCAGTCTCTTCGAAGAAAGTGAACAACAAAAAAACCCCACACACTCCTCCCAGAAAAGGAACTTAATACTACTGCAACCATTCCAGCCAAGGGGACTTGCTAGGGATTTCCGTGCTATCGAGACAAGATTCGTAACATTACAGAAAGCAAGAATTCATATAGGAAGAACTCTGGCAAGAGAGAGCAGCTTCCCTGATTAAACAAGGGAAGACACCCTAATCTTTACCCCAACGGAGATGTCTGTCCAACAGAGCAGTCAGTGGAGACTGGCGTCAGCAGCAGCCAATTGCTCACCCACAGATCGGCTCTTAATGCCCATCTTGGTGCCCATGGGCTCTTAATGAGCACGCACAGCTACAAGGACTGTGGCATTTCCCCTCTCCAGGGACAGCACCCAGACCTCACACGTCAGACTCAGACACGCAGCCTTTCCCCAGCTCTGCTCCACGCCCTGGTTCCCAATAGGAAGGAGCCAGCAACAAGTTGACAAATGATACACTGAATCCAGCTTTCCCTGGGAAAATGGAGGACCAGCACAGCAGGCACGCTTCTAAGTACTTTTACTCATGGGTTTAGAAATAGCCATTGTGTGTCATTCATCCAGCATACACTGCTGAACCAATGCAGTCCAAGCGAGCCAACACTTGGTCTTATGAGCCAACAGGCATTTGGGCTCTTTGCCACGGGACATCTGATGGGCCCAGAATTGCTCTTAGTGAATTTGCTCCTTCCTTACAAGTTTCAACACCAAAATTACTGCTGAGAGCCAGCAAATCTGGCTCAGTACCACGCATGAGGGTGAAAAGCTGCACAAACACAGTAGCAGTGAAGCACAGAACACGCTCTGCTCTCGGAAACCCCAAGGAAGCCGGCGACAGCCCCGTGCCCTGACCTGCCGCATGCTGGGGCAGGCAAGGAACTTCCTTTCACATCCTGTGCCCACAGCTTTCTTTGCTTTTAGAAACAGCATGAAACAGCATGCTGCCTAGGTGTATCAATTCAGCACCTCATACAAGCTATGAGATGGATTACCAAAATTAGGCACAGATCACCAAGTAAGGCACTATTAGGACACGGAACAGAAAGTTGAGTCTTGGAAGTTCCAATTTACTCCAGCTGGAGTGACCTCTGTTCAGTGATTTTACAGCTTTGAACTTCCCTCTATTCTATATGTATGTAAATTACGTTGCCACCTACGAGTGCCAAGAGCCTGAGTCATTTTTTGAAAACATTCTGAAACAGGTAAATGAAAGGTGAGACAGAAGTAGAGAAATACATGTTTTATTGATTTCGTATTCATTCATTTATTCAAGAGAAAGGCCAAGATTCCTGGCACACGATATTTAAATAACTACTCAGATGTTATGACACATACAAAGAACAGACAAATCATAAGATGAAAGTTAACTATGATGACTATGGGAAGCATTACATAACTGCAAATGGGTATTTAGGAACCTTTTCTCAACTTGCATATCAAAGCAACTATGGAAAAAATATCCAGTATGGAATCCTTCCTTCAGTATGGAATACTTTATTTCCCGGGCAGGACTTTACAAAAGTGACTGCAAGATTATCAAAGGACAGAGCTCTTTGAAAAAGTAAACAAAGAAACAAAAGAAAGAAACAAATAAATCATCTATACCCCGAAGTTTTCTTGAACAATGAACAATACTATGTAAGTGGATTAAACAGACATGAAAAAACTGAACTCACCATTAACTCTACACAAGAGATCAGAATCTGCAGTATTGTTTATAGAAGTACATGTGTACTCAGCAATTCTTTGTGTATTTAAAATTATTAGCACCCCATGCCAATTAGAGTAGCGTTAGAAATAAAAGCTAAAAGCTTCTTTAAAAGTTACAACCTGTTGAGCAAAAAATCCACATATTTTAGACAAAAGACTAATCTTTAATACTTGATGTATGCTATGATTAACTTTATTAGAAGATTTCATGCTCATAATGGTTCTTCAAAGTGCTTTAGCATTATTAAAGCAGGGAACAAAACCAAAGGAATTGTGCTAATGTTTACAGGTTATCATCAATAGAAACAGGACCAAAGTACTTCAGCTTGATTCCAGCCTAGTTCCTTTTCAACTTATTTTTGTTTCTGTTGTTCCATTAACAAGATCTTGCTTAATCACTAGATGAGATTACCTATTGCATAATACCTGCCTACTGTGCTCCCCCAAAACAAAGACACAAGGAATTTAAAGACAACAAAACATACACTTCACTCGCATATTTAAGAGCATCAAGCACATCTAAGAGGATCACAGCAACTACTGTAGTGACAAAGATCAAGAAGAGAAAAAAGTAATTCTCCAGTAAAGCAGAATCTTAGAAGGAAGGCAGCAAACAAAACAGGGACTAAGACAGGTTGGAAGTGTTCCCCTGAAACTTCCCACCCATGGAATCTATGGAAGAGAACAACTTCAATATTTCCCTCTTGAAAAAATGTGCTACAATCAAGAGACCTGCAAACGTAGGCAGTTCTCAAGAGTTGATAAAACGTGCAGGCTGACCTTGCTCATTCCTTGCTCATTCATTAGACATCTCCTAATTCTGCAAAATCAAGCCCAAATTACCAACATTTCTGATTAAAGACACCTGCTTCCTAAGCACAAGTGAAAAAGGCCATGTGCACGGATTGCTCAGGCCAGGTCAGGTGCTGATTTCTGCAGATCGCAACAAGCACCCTTTTCCAGAGCTCAAGTATTAGAAGCTCTCAAATGATCAAGATCACATACACAATTCAGGAAGGGAAGAATTAAAGGGCATTCTTCCCTCTCAAAGATCGTATTCAGGCTCTTCTCTTAAACTGGTTATCAGCTGTTTCACTCCTAATCTTAGGTTTCCTTTGCATGACAGGAAGAAAACCTCTAGTCAGGCAAAAGAGGGGGATTGGTCTTCAGCCACAGTCCACATAAAAACAGTCTCTTACACACAAGCACTCAGACACTACTTTGGAGAAAGCAGGCATCACATTTACATTATAAAGTTCAGTACCTTGAAGATCCTCATGGCAAACTTTGGGATTCCATGGAAATACATCTTTTGGTATTTACAGTAATCCACTGCCATGTCTGTGGGAGTTTGAAATGTCATGCTCCACAGAAGTACAGAGAAGTGGGTCAAGATACACTGCTGTTATTTCACAGATCAAACAAAGGCAAACAAAACTGACCAGCAATATGAGCATTCCAGGACACACCTCCTCACCTTCCCTACCACTCACAATTTAATTTTTTTCCACAACACAGTAAGAAATGCATATGTTAAAGAAAGCCAAGAGTAAAGTCGAATAATTTTAAGCTCTTAAGAGGATATGTGAGACAATGGTCACCTGCTGCACAAGGTCAGCAGTGATGTGCACAACTGCTCAGGACACCGAGTACGGAAAAGCTGGGCCTTGCCCCACATGAAGTGAGATTCTGAGTGGCCTCACTGGTGGTGACACACGGCCCCAGTTCACTCAGCTGTAATTAGCCTCCAAGTCTCACAGCATCAGCAGAAGGTAGGGATTGTTGTGGCAGGTCAGGCACTGCAGCAGCAAAAGGACCATGCACTTCCTCAGCAACCAGGGGGTTTACAGGGACTTGTGCCTAGCTCTCCTACCCACAAGTTTTTCCAGCTTTGCTGAAATGTTTCCGTCCTCTCCTTTATGAAGGATTTAGTTCTCATTTTAACTCTGCCTTCAAAATGAATTATTTCTAGAGTACTTGTGATATTTTAAGCCTTCCTACACCCTCAGTGACTATTATCTCTCTGCTTCCCCATGTAAATAAAGCATGGAGACAGAGCTCAAGCGACGGTCACAGCACATGTGATCACTGCTGGAGAACTGCACCTCAAGACTTTCAGTCTTCCACCTTCACTACAAAGTCTTCTACCTTCCCTGTATTTTCAACACAACATGCAGGTGCTAGTCAAGGTCTGTTCAGGTTACATTTTTGCTAGACTCCTATTATAAGGTAGGTAAGGACCTTCCATACCAGTTAATGCTTTCAAAAATTGAAGTGTTGTAAGGCAAATTAAGTGCTTTATCATGCACTTGTATTGGGAGAAAGTGTTCCATGATTCTGAAAAAAAGCTTTCCCCTTTTTTGCTCTGAAATCACTAGTCACTCACTACTACAGCTCCTCAAAACTACTGAGGAATTTGTTATCAGCTGCTCCAGAAGAAAGGCACAAATGGCCCTGAAGTCCAAGTCTTACCACCTTATACTGAAGCAGATCAACAGAACATAAGAGCCAGGGAGCTGGACCAGTTACCTGCTGCAGTAGGTAATGAGTTGAGCAGCTACAGACACTTCAAAACACATCAGACCATTTCTGTGGCAGATTTCCCTTATTGCCACTTTGTGCCCCCATGCTTTTGTGCCTTGAGTTCTGCAGAGCCTGAGAAGTGTCTGGAACTCCTACTGCACCAAAATTGTGTGTATTACATTAATGGGAAAGAGTTGGTTCTACTACAGTGTTTGCTGTTACTTTTTCCTGAGGCCATTCCTCTCATCCATAGCAAAGAGAAACCAAAAGAGGAATTTTTAATGTTTGTCATTTCATTTCAGATGCATGAAAATCATGATTGAATGCATCTGCCCATGATTTCTACCCATTGCAGGACATTTACTATTTAATGACTCACTGAGGAGGGTTCCCATAATAAGTCAGCCAGCACGTACAAAGCCAAGAAACCAGTCACCATGCCTGCTTCCTGCCAATTGCCATTCCCTTCCTTAATGGGCCTGTTCAAAGTATGTCAAATACTAGGTGGACCTAGTAGTTTGCAGCCAAGTTTCTCCTCCCTTTCTCTGGACACTTTGCCATAACTACCTCTAATCCTTAGCAAAAAGAGACAGCAACCAGCACTTTTTGCATATCTCCTTGGATTCACAATTCAACAATCAGTAACTAAGGGGCCCAGAGAAACAGGATGGCAATCTCCTCATGTAGACAAACAAAAGCCTGCAGGTTGTCCAAAAGTTTACTCCATACTTGCTAGAGAAAAGTCCTCACAATGTGTCCACAATTTTTAGTGCTTTAGTTTTCAGATAACACAAAGCCTTCAGGATAGTGAGTGGCAACTCCCAAGCTTTTAACAATTGTCTGCGAAATTGGATCCCCAGACTAAAACATGTATATATGGCAAAACCTCACTTTTTCTCTTACACTTCAGCAAAAAGATCCCCAGTTAAACAGTCAGCCCTTGAAAAGAGCATGAGAAACTATTGTGGCGCTCATATTCCCAATCCAAAGGCACACAGAAACAGATTCTCTGATTCTCCTTCTCTTTCAGAAATGAGTGCATATGGATTGTTTTTCAAGTCTGTGAAAGAAAAAGATATTCCTATACATTTCCAAACTGTACATCAGTCTTTGCATGTTACACTTTTCTTATCCTATATGGTAATCAACAGGAAGAGCTGTACATTTCAAGTGATGACGCTTCAGAAGCAAAGGCAGCTAATGAAAGAACCTAGCATCAAGAAATCCACAGAAAATCTTAACTCTACATGCATTTCCTAGTAAGGCTACAGAGAAAAGAGGTGGGAACAGAAACTGAAAGGAGCCTTCTCAGGCAAACCAGGTTGATTCCTGTTAGGACAGGCAGCCTAGCCCTATGATCACTCAAGCTTTCCAAATTCACTCTGAGCGACATCCACTTGAGCACTGCTGTAGACCTTTGCTTTTCTGCACTTCATAGTCTCAGGTATGTAGCACATCTTCAGACAGTTCATATCCACTGGCTCTTGTGCCAACACTTATTTAGATTAAATGGCTGTTTTTTCCTCCTCATTTTTAACTTTCCAACAGTTTCTTGGAATACAACTACATGTAATGCAGTGTTTCAATGAATATTTCAAAGGCCATTATCATTACTTTAAAGGTCATTGAGAGCAGCCCTGCAGAGAAGGATTTGGGGGTGATGGTTGATTAAAAATTCGACATGAGCCAGCCATATGCACTTGCAGACCAGAAAACCAACCACATCCTGGGCTGCATCAAAAGGAATGTGGCCAGCAGGTCATGAGAGGCGATTCACCCTCACTGGTCTTCTCCTTGTGCCCATGTATCTCTCCTCTGCAGCTGTCCACCTGGCAAACAGAAGCTGTGAAACAACTACCTCAAAAGCAATGCACCAAAACAAGGCTTGCTTTTTGGTCACCTCAGTTCCCCATTTCAGCTTACCACACAACTGCCTCTGCTTTACAGCTGTGAAGAGGCAGGAGAGAAAAAGGGAAGAATGTTCCCGTACTTACAGAGGTGAATACAGCATCAAAATCTACTTTATTAGCCTGTCTAGGGAAGCTCTTCTACATTCTCCTTGAATACAGACTGCCCAGGGACTATCTCATCCAATTCTGGAAAAGTGAATCCAAATCCCTTTTTCTGAAAAATGGATCAGAATTTACATGCATCAATAAACATCACACAATAGGATCACATTCACTGTCATTCTTGCCCTCAAATCACACTGCTTTGGGGACTTAGCCTTGATCACATGTGGTCTCATTTCTCTTCCAGACGTTTCTTCACGTCGATTCCCAAGCTTATAGTTATTATTCATTCCTATTGAACAACTTCATAATGTTGGATTTCTATCAATCCAGCATTCCCTGTTGTCCAGCTCTTGCACGACTTTCCAGTTTTCCTTTGAAACACTAATTCCTCAAGTTTGTTTATCATAGTTCAATTTTATGGTGTAAACAATACCAGCACCACTTTCAATCTTGAGAAACACTTCTTGCAAGTACCTTTCAAACCAATAGTTCCTCTTCTGACTCAAATCTGATTCTGCTTCCTCTCCTTCATACTACTCTTTACCCAAGTACCAGCTCTTGCACTAATTCTCCTGTATCTCTACCTTAAAAATAAGTGTGATCTGTTATCAAGTTCCCAGCAGATTAGAGCTACTCCATTTCTTTCACAGAGAAAGGAATTCAATCACTTAATCTTACAAAAGATGCAGGTTAGTCAGGCATGATCTATCTTTAGATAAGATGCACATAGAACTCAGTCTACTTAGTTTCATGTTGTTAATTAATTCTTTCCTTCAAAAATTCTCTAGAGTCTTGCATATTACTGATGTCAAACTCATTAGGCTATAGCTGTGCAGCTCCTCGTCTCCAGTTCTTTTAGCTAAAGTTTTCCATAGTTCAGTAAAAAATATGCTAAGTCAGAGGTAGGATACATTTAAAATTAGATTTCTGTTTAGCTTTCCCTTAGGCAGCCTTGCTGGTTGTGGTTCTACTGACTGTCATTCTATTCCTGCAGTTCTTCTCCCTGTGACTCAGCTACCCTGTCCCCTTCCCAAATTGCCTTCCTCTCCAGCTCCTCCAGGTCATTTCTTGAAATAAAAAGAACTTCAGAGGTACCCGACCTAATTTTTGACACCTCAAAATGTACTTCTACAATCATTTTACTGACAACGAAATAAAATTTACTGCTACTAATTTATACTTTGGGGGTTTGTTTGGGTTTTTTGATCTTTTTTTTCCATGCATCAACACTGCTTAATGTACATGAAAATAAATACACACGCCAGAAGAGAAGAAACAAAAGCCTATGTCTTTTCCAAGAGGCCAACAACAAGGAGAGGGCAAAAATATGGTCTTCCTCATACAGATACCCAACTAAGGCTCACCTTTTAACAGTGTTGGAAAAGAAAGTGCCTGATAAATATCACAAACCTCACAACCCAGATGATCTAATTACTTCACAGGAACTGATCCTGTGAACATCCATATGTGAACAGCCCCCAGACACCCTGAGGAGAAAGGATGCATTAGAAAACCATGCACATCTTTCAGAAATTGAGTTATTGCACCTTAGCCTCTGAGGCATTGTGCTGGATTTTTTGCTGAAGCAGTAATTTAGTTCTCAGCTACCTTGTATGGAATGTGTTTATGTCAGATCAACTCTTGTATAACGATAACCATCACGTTCGTTAATGTCTTGCCAATTTTTATAAAGGCCAAGAACTCACTATGGAAAAAGACTCATTGGAAATCCAACATTATGTCTATCTGCTCTTGTCACAGCAAAGCAACTGTGTGGGCAGCCCAGCTGGGCATCTGGATCTCCTGCTTCAAGAGTTAAAAAATTAAAACAATGAGAGCATAAAACAGATAAGAAATACATGACATAAAATCCTTCTACCTTACAGACCACACGAAGCAGTCAAGCATTTATGAAAGCAGGGAAGAGATAGGCAAAGAAAACTTAAATCCAGGGTGGGCTTGTTACCCTGGGGCTGTTTGGTACCTGTGAGCACTCAATGGTGGGCCGGCAGGGAGAGAGGCAGGTAGATTAAAATACCATTTGGGGTTTTTTTTCCTCAGAATTCTCTCTCTGAACGCATTAAGCACGCACGACTCGAAACAGATAGGGTGCCACGGCGTGCGCCGTCGCCCCTCATTCCCAGGAGCTCACCCCGCCGGCCCTCGCTCCGCCTCGCTCCGGGCGGGAGCGCCGGGGCGGGGCGGGAATGGAGACAGCTCCAT
>VZRO01002111.1:0-129923 GCA_013397915.1 Daphoenositta chrysoptera
ATATATATAATTACAAAGCAACTGAGCGTATCCTGACACAGAACTTATGATGCTTTTCTTAACTCCACTTTACTTATCACAGGATCACAGAATGGTTGGGGTTGGAAGGGACCTCTGGAGGTCATCTGGTCCAAGTCCCTAAGTGCAAGACTGTTCATGCAGACTGTGTGCAGACAGCTTTTAAATATCTCCACGGATGGAGATTCCACAATCTCCCCAGGCAACCTGTGCCAGTGCTTGGTCACCCTCACAGTGAAAAAGTGTTTTCTGATGTTCAGAGGGAAATACAGTTTAATAGGTTTGGGAGATGTAATGGAATACGTATTTCCCTCCAGTTACAGCACAGTATAAAATTCAACCAATATCTCAGTCTTGCACCCTTCTAACAGGTTCATCAGTCACGAAGAACTATGTTTGACATTAAAGAGGACTTGGTTTATATAATGCTAAATATATATCAGCTTTAAAAACCTTATGGCAGACAAATTCTTTTCTCAGAAGTATTTGTGATAACATAAGCAACAATAAATTTGCTCTAGTTTCATCTGGAAAATCTGCTTTGGTAACATATTTTAGCTACATACAAGACATGAAGACAGTCTTCACTTTTCAATTTACATAATTCCTATATTACTTAAACAGAAAAAAATATAAAAATCAATGGCACAAATATTCAATATTTATATTTAGATATTATTGTGCATATCTATATATATATCTCCCCTTATGGTATGCATATGTATACACATACATATACACCTGCTATTTCTAGATAAAGTAAGGCTTTATTGATAAGCAGAAGTTGTCAGGGAGAATCTCTGACCTGGGTCAAGCTGACGAGGCAAAACTGATAGGTCATGAATGTCAAGACCTCTTTCAATTAACCCCAGACCATATGAATGGTATTAGGTAATTACTGCTTCAGATGTGTCAGGGAGGATTAATCGTGTCTCTATTAGCATTTAGACGATGAAGTAGTTGTGAGTGAAACTCACAATATACTACTATACTCTATTACCTGTAACATGGCAAATACTGATACCTGAAATATTTTTAACTATGTAAGTTTCAGCTTTCAGGTAATAAATTGTCATGATGGCCAAAATACTGTTATCAGTCATATGAACCTCCCTTCGAGGCTTCAGAGTTACAGGTAAGCACACCACCATTTCATTAAAAGACTAGCTACAGGCCCTTCTCCAAAGAGCATGGAAGTCATGCTTATCACATTGACAAGAATGTTAACTGATGAAAAAAATATGTGTAGCCTTTAAAATTATTTGCAGACAATAAACTTTAAAGAAATGCATATTATTCATGTACAAATTATAAATTTATTCAATCTAACACCATAACTAGTTTTTGTGGCTAATATGTCTACCTTTCCAACATCCATCAGTACCTCGATTTTACTTAAGAGAGAACACTTATGTTCATAATTCCAGCACTTATAAGCTTTCTGAACAAGACGACAAAGATAATTTCACTGAATTAGGGCTCAGATTTGTTTTACTCCTTTCTCTACTAGTATTTTTTGGTTTAAAAGTTTTAATTTCCTTCCTGTGTTAAAAGGCTGGAGGGAGGGGGGTGGGGGGAAGATACATAAGAACTGGAAAAATGGGAACGTTTTGAAAGTTTTGCCTCTTCTCGGTTCTCATAGATTTTGGAGGCACCATAGACGGGTAAACACAGAAGTGGAGTTGCCAGGCATTCAGGGGCATGACTATTACTACTGGCCTGGCTTAATCAGAAAATTGTACTTCTATTAGCAACTACAGTTTAGGCCAAAAGGTCACATTTGTTATCCTGTTTTCAATATTAAGTTATAAAATATCAAAGCTACATAATTACTGCAACAAATTTCAACGGTCTGTATGCTCATATGTGCAGATGGCTGTCCTGGTTTTGGCTGGGATAGAGTTTATTTTCTTCCTAGTAGCTGGTACAGTGCTGTGGTTTGGATTCAGTATGAGAGCAATGTTGATAACACACTGATGTTTTAGTTGTTGCTGAGCTGTGCTTACACTGAGTCAAGGACATTCCAGTTTCCTGTAAGCAGGTGCACACGGAGCTGGGAGGAAGCACGGCCAGGACAGCTGACCCAAACTGGCCAAAGGGATATTCCATACATAGAACCTCATGCTCAGGGTATAAACTGGGAGAGTTGGATGGGAGCTGCCAATCCCTGCTTGGGGGTGGGCTGGGCATTGGTCACTAGGTGGTTTAGTGATTGTATTGTGCATTACTTGTCTGTCTTGGGGGTTATCTCCCTCTCTCCCTTTCTCCCTCTCTCCCTCTCTTCCTCTCTCCCTCTTTTTTTATGACAGTTGTTCTAAGTAGTAATAGAAGCAGAATTAGTATTATCATTATTATTATCTGCTTTTACTTTGTTTCAATTTTTAACCTGCTTTTATTTTGACCCACAAGTTCTATTTTCTTTTCTTCTGTGATTCACCTACTTATCCCTTCGGTGGTGGGGATGGGAAAATGAGTTCACTTTAATGTGGCACTTAGCTGTCAGCTGGGGTTAAGCCCCTACATTGCTATAAGTAGATCCCTTTTGTATGATGGCTTTCTCCCAGTTAAGACCCATGTTTTCAGTCTCTGCAGCTGTCCCTGCCTCTGCCCAGTATAAGGTAATCTGGAACTCATTTTTCCCAGTGAGTAGGTTCCTGATCCAGGACCTGTCTGTTGGAAGCAAGATCAGCTGTGGTGTGAGACATCAGTCAGAAATATTCTTTCTTTCACAGGAGAAGATACATGAAGGAGAGCCCTGGTTAACAGGGATGGCAAAAGTTCAGTCCTTTGATAACAGCAAAGGATTTATGGCCTAAGACCTGGAAAATGAAAGGTGGGAAGAGAAAATTCAGAACAGGTGAACAGTACCTCTTGAAGAGAAGAGTAGTGGTTGTGTGTAGGTGCCTGGCAGAAATCTGAAATTCAAAGCTCCGTTAAGTTTTGGAGCAGGTCTGCCCCTTTGAGCAGCATAGGGCAGTGGCCGCAGTAAGAGCTCACATTCAAACTACTACTTCTTAGAAAAAATAGAATGTAGTTTTTCATCAGTTTTACTAAAGTCACTGAAGTTACACCCATGACATTAGCATCCCTTAATAGACATGTCCACAAGAAAGAGTATAGCAATGTTTGTGGGAGGAAAAGAGTATACTTCAACTAGCGCAGACTTTATGCTTTGCATTTTTATAATACAGTAAATTAGATTGAAATACTCAATTTTTCAGAGCACAACAAACAGCTTCTGCTTGGATTAGCTCCCATTCAGTTTCTCATCTAAATGCAAACACCTAGTGCAGAAAAAAACCTAAAGCAGAACCATTAAAAAGCCTCACAAAACACCTCAATATCCATCCCATTCTGATTTTTCTGTTTTTTCCTCCTGTACCTCAGGAGGTCACTCTCCATGGAAATTTAGGGAATATATTTTGCCTAAAAAGGCCTCTAAATTTAACATTTCTGCACCTGAAAATACCAGTTAATTTAAATGAACATCTTTGCCTCAAAAAGTTTGAATTTCTATGTATCTATAATGAAAATGTTTATCAAAACCAGAATAAAATTGCCAGCAAGAGGAACAAGACAAAGGACTACATCACAGAGCAGACTTCAGCTGGGTCTCCACAATTGCAAGGAGGTATTTGAACAATAAAATTTTATTTTTTATGGGCTGGATGTCTGCTTTTCTATGGCCAGGCTTATTCCCATGTAGAGTAAAGTATGGAAGTTTTCCAAACAATCCTTACTTTTTCTGGGTAGAGGATTTGATGGAGTGAGAGAGAAATTGTATTCTCAGTTTGAGCTGTGCTTTACTAGCTACACTGAAGTAAAAAATAATCTCTTTCCCAAAACATGTGAAGAGAAACAAAGTGGCTTATAACAATCCCTGCCAATGTTTTATTGCAACCACTAATGCAGCAGGATTATTGACCTCTTTTGACCTTTTGACCTTGCTTAACTACATCTTTAAAAAATACCATTTGCTCCATGCATTTTTCTCCATTAATGGCAGTAATTTTTAACCTTGTGGTATTTGTTCAGCATAGTTCAATCAGGAGTAGGGAGAAAATAAATGTTGTAAGCATAGCTGGTGGCATTATGAATTCTGAGTTTCATCATTGAAAAAGATGTTTACAGATAGTATTTTTTTAACTTTATAATATACAAAAAATTATTATTCTTATCAGTTTGAGAAGAGAACAAAAGATTGTTATTTCTATTTTGAAATCTTCATGATTTTCACACAAATTTTTATCAGAAATATCATTAAAGTATATGAGCAATTTGCCTGTATTTTTTGTTAATCACTTAAAATAAAAGTAATGCATATGTCATTATGCATTGTTGACCATTAGAAACACAATCTCTTCTTTCACTTAATATCTCAGCTTCTTGCTTAGGTGTTGGCTTTAGTGACAGAAAGCACAAATTTGATGACAGAATGAAAGGCTGAAAGCATCTAATTAATTATAATCATTGAAAAGTTTCATATTTGTCTTTGCACATGGTGCATATACTATATTTTAACTGAGACAGAATCAGCTCTTCCATTTACTTTTAAACACCAGAATTATTTTAGGAAGCAAATTTCCATTTCCATTTTTTCTTCTAGGAGCAAGTCACTGTCCAGTACTTTGCACAAACACTGACTTTATCAACACTCAATCACACGTGGCCTTCCCCTTTTTCAAAGCCAGAGAAACAGTACTCCACTGCTTCAGTTGTACTGCTCCTCACAGAAATTCTTTTTCATAATACCGCAGTATAATGTTCCATTCATCTTGGTCTTAATTTTTGCATGTAAATATGTTGCCTTTGGAGTCCCAGAGCTAGAATATCCTGAAACCCAGAAGTGACAGAATACAGGCAGCGCTGCAGGAACATCTCCATTCCAGTCCCATTGATTCACTGAGCTGTCAGGGGTACGAAGTCTTCCAGCTATGAGATTAGTTATAGGAGATATTAAGGATATTAGGGATATAGTCCACCAGTGGTTTGTTCTGAGAGCAGTACCAACACAAGGCTCAGCTGCATTTGTGATGTCAGAAACCACAGATTTTCTGCTTTCATTATTACAGCACTGATAACATCAGAACTGCCAGGGCCAGTGAAGAGTAATATAGTTAATCGTTACAGATTTTTTATTTGTAGCAAATGATGTGCATGGCCCTAATAAAATTTACTGGTTTTTACAAATGGAAAGTAAAAATCCATCACGTATTGCAGTGTGAAACAGACAAAGTCTCAGGTAATTTGAGATTTTATGTCAATCTAATGGCACTTGTGAGCTAAACAGCTATTTAATGGGGGGAAAGAGTTGCAGAAAGGATAACACACCCACCTTTGCAGGTTTTTCAGTCAAGAAAAGGTGAAAAAAATATCTTTCAGATGTAAATCGACATAGAAGATACTGCATACTGTGGTACTGTAACAACTGATGGATCGAAACATTCTTCAAACCAAATATTTATCTACTTGATAAGACTGAGTTTTGGAAAAGTATTCAACTTTCTCTAGACTAAAGTGTTTGATGTATCATGAATTAATATTAATCAAATCACTCAGTATCTCCTTAATCTTGGTTGCCCTTTCAAAAAAGAAAAAAAAAACCCACATTGTTTTCCATTAACTATAATGTAATATGATTTGGCTGATGTTAATGAATTGCACTGCAACGTGATCAATCCATTTCTTCCAGAAGTATTCCAAAACACTACATGTCTATTCCTTGGATTAATAAATATTTATGTAGGAAAAAAGAGGGCAGAAAGGTAAGCATTTGAGAAACTAAACTAAGCAAAGTGGTTTCTTTTAAAATTAACTTAATTTTTCTATACCAGACCAAAAAAACTTAACTCCCAGCTACCAACTGTGCACATTTAATGCTGTTTAGCTTTTTTACTGAAATACCAACAAACAAGACATGCACCCTTAGTAATTACAAAGTACAGTGCACCAACTTCTTGTACTGATTAATGTTGATATATTGGTATGTTGCTCTTCGAATCCAGAGGTCATGACTTGCAGTGAAATTCAGGTGGATTTCTTAACTTTTTTTTTCTGAAATACTGCAGTGCAGAAATACTGAGATTTTATTAAAAAATCTTAAGCTCCTTCAATGCCATTCAAAGCATTAAATCCTAACCTCTATGTGGCCCTATTTTACCAGTTTGTGAAGTGGAACTAGACACCTTCATTAGCCTCTCAGCTAAGTATGCAAAACATGAGTGTTAGCCAGTCCTTCAGTATAGAGCACTCTTTATGAATAACCTGGGAAATATTCAGAAAGAAAATGTGCCTTGCTCTCAAATCACTCCAAAAATCTTCTCTTGCACCATAAAACCCCTGGATTTCACCTCAGGCTGATGCAATTTAGAGGCTGCTTCAAGGATTCAGGGGAGAACAATAATTGATTACTGCTCTCTTCTTTTGTTTTTTTTTTTTTTTTTCCTTTTGTCCCTCCCTTGGGTTATGCAAAGAAACAATTTATAACAGAATCTGGATTAAAACTGCCCTGGAAAATATCCAGTTCACAAAGTGTAATAGCTATGAAATACCATCATATTGTTAACGGCCAGAAATAGCTATGTTATATATTTCTTTTGAAATAGCAGCAGCAAGTTACATAAATGTTTCCTTATATGATTAACACATTAATCTATTACGTAATGAATGTCAGTGCTCACACTCCATTAGTAAATGGCCTTACAGTAACCTGTAAAAGTAGTTATAATATATAGTAATATCATTTAAGCATGCTTAACTAGTTATGTTATGGAAATATCCTGAAATGCTACTACACTCAATATTATAGTTGTAATTCTAGAATGGTTTTTGTAGTTAAAATACTGGGCTTTTTTGATCAGTATCATGAACAGGAGTGGGGATACTGCTCAAAGATAGCATCTAGAGTTCTGCAAACATCTGTGTGATTTTTGCAACCACCTGAATGCCATTTTTATGATAGCAAAACTGACTTCCAGCCTCACTAGTCTGACTTAATCAATGAGCACACCTTTAGCATTTAGCACACACATTTTTCTAAGATTTTGCTGAAAAAACACATGACAACATTAACTAGAAGGGGCTGTTTCTCACTTCTACAGTTAATTTGCCTTTCTTTTTAGTTGTGAGGAACACAGATTTAATATTCAGATATGTGTATTTTTAAGCAAATTCGGTCAGTTTCTAGTCCACCAAAATCTTACAGAATGCATGCTAAGAAAGTTTTAAGGGGAGAAGTGTCATGTGGCTGGAAGCTTACTTTAGACAGGAGCAGTTCAAAGCATTTACATCAAAGCCCTAGTTTTTTTTGCCATTAAAGACTGTGGAGGTGAGTTTGTCAGACACAACATCTTCAATTCAAAGCCAAAGGCACATGTATATATCTCTAGGCTTGTTCTGTTCATGTTTTCATTAATTCCAAAAAATGTATTGCTTTAGGCTTTATACTATAGATAATATAATCACTTCAGGAGAACTAAAAATTCTTTAAATTATCCATAGAATTATCTTAGATAAGACATTGAAAAATTTGTGTTATTTTAAAAATATTTTTCTGTTAAAAAGCCCTTCTGATTTCTCTTTCTCTTTTACAAGGAGAGCCATGCCCTCATTGGTAGAAGATAGTTTACTACCACCAGCAATGCTGATGGTATTAATTGTCCAAATTGTTCTGAGATGGGTGAGGGAGTTATGGAAATGGAAGAAGAAAACTGAGTGGGGATCAAGTGATTAAAAAAGAAAGACATTTCAGCTTTTCCATGGCTTTAGATTATAGTGATTTTGTGGATAATTATAAAACTTCTATTTTTGAACCTAACACACCTGCAGTAGCCCATATTGCCCCCATTAACAGTATAGACTCTCTGTGTCTCTGTTGGCTCCTCAGCTGTGTGTGAGAAAGGACAACAAAAAGAAGAGCTTAACTCTTGATGGGGTTTGTTATCTGTGGGACTTGCAGTGATAAATATAAAGGAATTAAGAAAATAAGACAAAAGAGGAGTGAAAAATAAGCTATAGATAAACAGCTCTTAGAACATTTGGGGTAACAATCTTCATTTTCTCGGGAGGAAAGGAAAATCATAGATTTAGACAGCCTTATTTTCATATGTTTGTTATGCCATTCGTAGTCACAGCTAGAATACATCCCAACCATACCAAACCGTGGTTCTGGCAGGGAGGTGACTGTTTAAGGCCAAGCAGTAAGGAAAAAGGGAATACTCTCCTGGGTTACCTTGAATGTTTGGGGTCCCAGATGATGTGGGTGTCAGCTATGGAGAATCAGGCAGCATGAAACCAACTTTTCAGAAAAAAACCTTTTCCAAAACCCTAAGAGAGTTGGGAAATCTCCTTATCCAACATGCAAACAGAGTTGCTGTGAAATATTTGTAGTGGTAGCCATCCCTCCAGCTGGAATGGGATCAACATGCAGTCACTTCAAAATGCCTGGAATACTGATGTGGTAATTACTATTAATGCTAATATTTCAATTTGTAAGTGAAGTCTGAGGTACCTGGAGTCATCTGTGGTTGCAGAAGTTTTGTTCGCTGGGTTTTCACAAAGTTTGGTGCGTGTATGTGTAACAAATCAATGAGTTTAACCAATATTTATATCCCTACAAAAGATAGATACTCAGATTCTTTCCCTCCAACTTGAGTGGAAAGATCATAGGGGAGCCAAATTTTTTGGTCTTTCCATAAGCATCAAGTTATCACTTGGGGTTCCTCAAATTCCAAGGCCCTGTTTGCCCTTACTAAAGACTGCTCTCTTTCACACATACAAGAATTCTCAAAGGATGAAAGCTCTGCCTGTGCTTAGGGCAAAAAGGAAAAGCTTGTTCATTTGTGGTGATATAAAAGCTTAGGCCAGAGTTTTTAAGGACAAAGGACAATACTCTCAGTAGTATTGTTAACCACAGAAAGTTACAACAGGAAAGAAGAAGCAGCTCAGTGGGCTAATGTAAATACATGCTGGGGAAGTCAGGGATGCTTTTAAGAAATGAAGGAAGTTAATGTTTTGGGTTAATGACAATTTTCTGCAAATTCTTGGGAGGTCTAACTGTATTCTGAGAGATCTTTAGTTTCTCATGATTGCAAAGCTTCTGAATTCCCCCTAACACACACACACACACACAAAAAAAAAGCCAGTGCTATGCACTATATTGTTGTGTGAGGAAGTGAAGCTCTCTGTATGAACAGCTCACAATTTTCTCTGCATTCCAGAGAAGCCAGCTTTGGAACACCACTGAGGTCCTGGCATCTGTGTTTTAGTAGTTTTTAGATGGAAAAAAAAGCCTTTTGGGAGGTTCTACCCAAAAGACAGCTGTAGCAACATGGGGATCATCACTGTCAGAGTTGTACATTTGCCTCACCCCACCCATGCTTGTGTACTTGCTAATGGAGTAATGTGATTATTTTTTAAAAGGTGTACTCATTGCTTGGTTTGTTTAATAATCAAGGATCTGAAAAGCAGATGTGATGGGGTTTAGATTATCTGCCTTTATGCTTGTGTTCCTTTTAGTGCTCTCCCTTCTCACTATCCTATTAATCCACTGATGTTTGAAACCCTTGCCTCCTCTGCCCTGCTTTTGGAGCTGTTCTCCTCCCATCTTTCACCATCCTTTGTTTGTTACAAATAAAATGTGATCATAGTTACACACCTGCTGTTCTCATTTCATGATAACATCAGAATACTACTTTCCCAGCAATGTGAAACCAACAGCAGTCAGGGCTTTTTGTTGGATTTTTCTTTTTTTGTTTTTTTGCACATCTTTTTGAATATTTGACATTAAGTGAAAAGCAGACTTTTACATTACTGCTGTTTTGAACAAGCACGGTTTCCATTTCTTTGAAGTTAAGAACAAAAAATCTATTCTTTGGGCATATCTTTGCTATTTTGCTGTATAATGACAATATTGACTCTTCTCATGCCATTAGATCATCTACCTTGAGGCCGGGGCAATAAAGATGCTTAATTTGCCTCTCGCCTAACCTTGACATTTATTTTAAAATATGTGATGTGTTATGGGAGAAGCACATATATCATAATCACCTCCCTTCATTTCAGAATATCTAAAATGCATATCCCTGCTCTTGCTACCTTTACCCCTCTTTTCACTAAGTTATTTCAGAGTTGCTTCCTCTATTTAATTCTTAACCACTGGAAGTTGATACTTTTTTTGCTTTTAGTTTTGTTTGCTCAGCTCTACCCTAATTCCTTGAATATACCCCATGACCTTCACCTTGTTTGCACTGTTAACAGTGCCAGCTCTCTATTTATTGCCCTTTCTTCAACCCATTTTTCCGATTGTTGCCATGTGTTTGCTGTTGCCATCTGCTTGCTGCACAATTACATCTCACTTAAAAACCTGTCTGTGGTCACATGAGTTGCAGATGGAGAGTTCTTTTTGTTGGTCTGTTCACAAGTTTATATACTGTCAAAGAAAAACGAAAAATTAGCTGAAGCGATTACTTCCTCTTAGCCTCCATTCTGAGAGGTGGGAAAGGTAAATTACTCTTGTGTAGAAATATAGAATCGAGTATGTTGTTGGTGTTAAACAGTTTTGTATATGTATTTATTAACTTAGTCAGGGATATATATTTCGGTGTAACAACCATAGAAGATTTTCTCTGTTCCTTACTTTGCTTTGAATTAGAATTTCACGTAATCAGCTGCAGCATCTGAGTCAGAAGTTAATCTGTTGCAGCTTTGGGATAACTGTATAATGCTAAGATTACAGGGAATGCTGTTACCATTCGCATGCCCCTCAAATCAATTAAATAAAGGAAGCCAATGAAACTACAAGTTAAGTAAAACATTATCATCACAGCAGATTTTAGTCATGATTATGTACATAGAAGTCTGAAACACCACTGCTTAGACTCTGATTTCATCTAATTGCTTTTGAATTTGTATTGGTAAAACTCAAGTTGGAAATTAATTAATTCTCCTTGCAAGGAGAATTATATAGAATCTTGGCAAACATGAGTGTTGTTTATAATCATTTTATGAATTAATGAAATTAATTCTATTGTGTATTCGGCAGATGTATTAGAATATTAGATGGCTTAGGATACATGATAACCTCAACACCACATACTAAAAATGTTAGATTACAAAATATTTTAGAATATGCAAAATCTTCAATGCTGAGATTATTTCCTATTATTGACATTGTAATTCTATATATGCACAACTTTTATTTGAAAAATTCAAACTCTATATGATCACACTTTTACAATATGTATATTATAAATGCATATACATATCTTCAAGTCCAACATTGTATGTTTTACATAATTTCACCTTTCCTGAAAAGTTCAATCTTTTTTTTTTTTTTTTTAATGAAAATTCTGGTGTAACCTACTTCAGTCCTACCCAGGGAACAGTTTGTGCCAAGCATCTGTAATGTGGAAATAATTCAGACCTCTAAAAAGATAGACAAGAAGCCTTTTGCGTCACATGTTCATTGACTATAAAGAAAAATTTGGTAATTCTGAATTATTATTTTTGTTCTAACCATCTGCCAGCCAATATATTTTTATTTTCCTGTGATCTAGGTTGTCTGTATTCTCTAATGAAGCTGAGCCATCCTGGGACATAGAGAGAACTGAAATGAAAGAACATGAGGTAGTCAAAGGTTCTTGTTTAATAAACCTTTATTAAGCTCCTTCATGTTCCTTCTCATTATGTTGATTTTAGTCTTAGGAAAGATTTAAAAAATATATTCAGAGAAACTGCCTGCTGTGGAAAAGTTTGGTTTGTGAGGAATGTGGTGGTATGCCAACTCTTTCAGCATGGAAAGAGAAAAACTAAGAATACTTACCAATTAAGGTAATGTAATTCAGCAAGCCAGAGCCAACTGCAAAATAGTCCTGCTAAGACTGAAATAATGTAATAGCAGCATAGCAGTGCAATCCTAGCAAGGATTTGTGAGAATCAGTTCCTATAAAACAACTTTACAATAAAATTAATTTGTGGCTGAAGACCTTCACCAAGGAAAATAATACCCGGGAGGAAAAGAACTGCCTCCCTCTTTATTGTGTGACTAGATAGCATAAACCAGTAGAGACTAAAGAAACCATTATTAAAGTCACTATTGAACAAGAGGATAACGGAGTCTTTCAAAAATACACTTTAATTGGTAGCACCTTAGAGTGAAAATAGCTATGTTGATTTACAGTAGCTGAGAAGGTAGTCGTTTATCTTCAAAGAACTCCAGTTCAAGGAGCTTTGAATTATATAGGACTGAAGTAATATTATTTCCCTCAAGACAGTTTCTTAGTGTAGGGACATTGCTACGGGGTGAATTTATTGATTGCATCTTCCATGCTACTGGCTAAAAGGAAATGGCACTGTATTTTCTCAGATTGCAAGCTCGGTTTTAAGGATTTCAACATCAGTGCTCTTGCCTTGTGGAATGAAAGAAACTTGTTAATTTGCTCTTGACCTTGAGGGATAACTGTCATAAAAAACATTGTTCCCCATGTGTAGAATAATATTTCCCTTGCTTTTCTGATTTCTAATGAGAATACAAACTCTTTGCTGATCAGGTCATGGCAGGAAGGATGTTTCCTTTTCTAAGTTTAGCATACAGTTTGGCTACAGTTTTAGATGTTTAACCCAGGTATGCTTGCATTTCTCTTTGGCTGGACAGAAACAACCCAATCTGTGAGAAACTCTGATATGAAATACAGTTCTATGTTAGTAACATTACTGTAGGTGATAGTGAATATTATGAGCATTATTAAAGGAAAGAATATGTCTACACGTACTCTGAGATGCTTTACTAGCTGTGAGGAGATTAATAGAACCTTTAGCATCCCAAACAGTGGACTTCCACATCAAGCAACAGACCTGAAAGAGTTGAAAATATCTGTGACATTATGCAAAAGTTAAATCAGGACTCAGAGCAAAATTTTGCAGACTAGCCACGTCTATTAAATTTCTGAATAAACAATGCTACTCTTGTTTTTACTCTGTTGTTTCAAATACAACTCTACCACATAAAAAGCTAATCAATCCTAGATCATAAAACACGCCATGTTCTCTCTCTATTGATTTTCTAGCTGTTGCCTGTTCGGAGAAAACAGCTGAGGATTATACATTTGCTTAACACACGTATAATTTTGTGAGAACATCTACTTCTTTCTCCTCCTGAAGGTATGCACCTGGGCAGGACACCAGCTGTACTGTATCCATAATAGTAGAACTGGTGAAGAAAGTTGGAAAGGGAATCAGCAAGCAGAAGAGAGAGAAAAGATAACCAGAAGTGAATCATTTATCTTGTAATATAGATTGCTTGTCCTAGCAGAAGACTTTAATTACCTTATTAAACTAATTAAATTTGGATGGGTTTTTTTAAAAATATCCAATAAAGTCAAAAATTCTAGAGCACAGAGTGAATATTTTTATTTTGAAATTCCCTATCTTTACTTATTTCCTTCCAAAGAAACTCCTAGGAGCTTGAGAATATATTTATTGATGCATTATAGGATTTTAGGTAAAAATAAATCTCTAGTTAGACATATTTATTACCTAAATAATAAGCAAGAAATTGCTGTTATCTATATTTAAGTAGGCCAAAAATCAGGAAACATGAAAATTCAGGGATTTATTTGCAAAAGTTTATACAGCAGCTTTGATGCTTTGTATGAAACCCAAATTTCTCTGTCTCTAGCCCTCAGAAAGAGGTTAGCTTTGCCTGCTGACAGGGCAGTTGTCTGGCAGCATTTCTGTTTAATCCTCTGCAGCAGGACTGTACTGGACTCCAGTCCTTTGACTGCATCCACTTCTGTCAGTGTACCCTAAAAGACTCAGCAGTGCACAGCCAGGTGCTCACTGCTTTGTCCATAAAATATACAGCATTAAGGCAACTGTCATATGCAGACCTGACAGAAATAAATTGCACAAAAGTGATGAAGTATGGAAAATTATTTAGTGAGAGTGGCAACTTCTAGTCAATACTAATCTTTACTCAAGTGGCAATATTTCTAGGTCATGAATAACTGCAAACATACAGTGCATATGCACCATTACAAATCTTTGACTTTCTACATGGCTTTTGTCTGTTCAACCAATACTTTTTCTTCTTCCACTGTATTTATCTATTAAAAGATACAAAATGAAAGCAGTCTAACTTTTTTTCCAAAGCTTTAATTAATTTACAAGAAATTTTAAAACATTTTTTACCCAAAGCAAATAGTTATATATTAACTCCTACAACATCAGCTTTACATCTTGAGGTGATAAACAGTTTTAAAATACATCTGATATCTTTCATCTTTCAGTCATAACTTTGTTTCTAAAAAAGTGAAAATATACCATGACCAGCTTAGATAACATTCCTGTAAAAGTACAGTAAGCCTCAGAGTTGACTAAAGCTAGGATTTATTAATTTATTAATAGGATTATTCATGGACATAAGAAATATGCCTAGATGTTTACATATGTAAACATTATCTTTGGATCTATTGAAAAACACCAAACAAATCTCTAAGTCTTGTACTCTTGCACTTGTGTTACACCAGTGCAATAATGATGCAGAAAAAACTCAGTTTTAAAAGCTACCATACATGTGACAGGTTCTTCTTGAGATCTCCATTTCCTACTTTGAAGCAGTTTTACATTAGTACTCTATATTCACCGAAGTCAAAGGAACTGCTCTTAAAAATAATGTGATCCTATTAGCCCTTTCAATTTTAACAGCAGTCCTCTTAAAAACAAGAGCCTTTATAAAAGCAATCAGAAGCAATCATGCATTAGTAACAGCATTTTTAGAATTATATACACTGCTTCACCTATTTTCTGAGAAGTATAATAGTGTATCCAGAGCTAGGAATTCAAGTACTAAATAGAAAAAAAAAAATAAGCAACTCGTGTTGGAAGTTAGTAATTTTTGATTTAGCAGTAAGAGCTTCTTTGTTTCAAATAGCAATAATTATTGGAAAATTGAAGGGAATCGTTGATTTTAATCCTTAAAGAAGGGGTAATTCTGAAGTTACCTTCATCCAGTTTAGAAATATATAAGAGCTATATTTTTTCCCTCTGCATTTGATATTCATCTTAAAAATTTCAATTTTCAGAATTTGTTTTACATTGCATTCCAGTCCTGCGCATGTTAAATTTAATATAAAGTTATCTATCACCATTTGCTATTAAATAAGTGTTATCTCTTCAAATCTGGCAAATTGTACTTTCCATCCTGCCATTTCCCCTTCAAATCTTTGGGAACCAATGAGAATAACTGCAGTTTCTTCGAGGATGCACTAAAACATTCCAGAAACATGTACTAACATTTATGAGAAGAAGAATCGGGAAAGTCCTTTCTGGCAGGGTATTAAGCTGCTTTCACTTTTTTTGTAAGTGAAGTGGAGACAGGGATTTTCTTGAATACCGAGCTGAGAAATGGTGCTGCACTGCCTGGGAATACCAGGTGCAATAGGTGATGGTGACACTCAGGCTTCAACTGGGAACTGGAACGGTTCTAGGAATGCTCTTCAAGGACACTAAGTTTGAACAGTAGGACATATTCTTAAACTTTGAACCATGCAGCACAATGACTGAATGAAGAACCATGTGTCATGGATAGGACTCAGAAAGTGCCTGTGTAACAATGACACCAAGTGTGTGCAACTGATAGCTTTGCTGCTTTACAGTGAAAACCAAAACTGAATGTAAAATGAAAGTCTATAAGGTTAAATAAAAATTAGAGATGATTAATGCAATAAAAGGGCATTTTCATCTTTTTTGGAATGACAACACATATCAACTGCTACATGAATATTAAGGAAACAGAAACAGACTGGCAAATTAAATGAGCTCAAAGTATCTGGTGGCACTTTTTGGGGATTTTCTCACTGTCCATTTCACTTGTGCTGCATCTACACAGACATCCACCTCTCCTGAAAACAAGTCTTTCTCTTTCAGAAATGAAGTAGGAGCTGGTCCTCATACATTTAATGCTGGCTGAGGCTTTCTAACGTTCCTTTTAACACTCACATTCCTGAAGACAAAATGAATAATGCTTAGGACTGAAGTTTATCTCAGTGCCTTTTAAGCCCTGGAAACCACATAGGATCTCTTCAGGCTAGGTTCCCTAGTGCTTTATTTTCTTCACTAATACAAAATACTTTCCAAATACTTAAATTTGAGTCCACTAGATACTCATCATCCTGCTTCTGCATTAGTCTTCTGCTTGCCTTTTCTGAGCAAACCATACCCTTCAATTATTAATGCTGTGACACATGGCAATCATCCAAATTTTTAATCAACCAAATGTCATTTACAGCAAAATGTTGCCTGTGTAATAAAGCCTTTGCTTCCTGCTTGTTAATCCCTACGTTATCGAATACACTTGTTAACCAACCCACCATTCTCTTTTTTGTCCCTTCTCTGACCTTATGGCAAATACTTATTTTTTTGCCAATATTTAAACTTTTTTAAGGGCAGAATAGTTCTTACCAATCTGGTGGGTTTTGTGAACGTGTCTCAATAAATCAGGAAACTGGTGTGAGAGAGGTGCAGTTCTTCTTTGTGCCATAGGGTTTACGGAACATTATTCCATGGTCAAGGCAGCTGACATTCTGCTGGCAGCACCATCTGTTCATGGACATATTTATCTCCATGTCACATCTGTCCCTAGGACTTGACCTTTGATCAGCAGAATTAACAAAAAAGCCACCTGAGCTCCTGACCCCGTCACCTCCCCATTCCAGATCCTTACAGTAGCTTTTAATCCGTGTAAACCCATTCCCAGTAGTGTTATTAACATCCACATGGAACATAAGCATGGAGGAGTGTCCAGAGGGTTGGAGGAGTCTTGGCAATATTTCAGTATCAGCAAGGATTTGGGTTCCTCAGAGTGAACATGCCTCCCACAATGTCATGTCAACAGATGGGTCCCATTGTCAGGCTCGTCACCACTGCCATTGACAAATCTTATAATCTCATCACAAAAGTGGTGTTACTTGGTGTTCCTCATTCAACCTAATCCTTTCAATTCTTAATTTCATGACAATTTCACATTCTCCTCTTCCAACCTCTCTCCCTCCATTCATACCACTTTTGTAAAATTATAACTTTTCTATTTACAGGGGAAAAAAGCTCAAACACATGAATACTGATTGTCAAGAAACCAGAAGGTAAATTAAACTGAAAAAAAACAAACAAACAAACAAACAAAATGAAACCACATATTTTTTCTCTTTAGAAAAGTCTAGGACTTCTTAAAGCCTATAGGAGTTTGCTAATTCCAGTGATTATTTTACCAATTACAAAATTACTGTAGAATAAAAGGATGCAAACTCATCTATCCTTAGGGGTAAGAGGTTGAAGAGAAGAAGATAAATGCCTTTAGTTATAATCTTCTGCCTTAGCAAAACCTCTGGTTGAATTCCTGAAATACTTCCTGAAATAGACTCTTGTAAAAAGTCCAGCTTTACAGTGAAATGAACCTATACACATGGAGTGCAGTGCCACAGACAATGACATCCTTTGGAAATATTTTAAGGGAAACCTAGTGTAATATCAAATCAATCTTTTTGTGACATACTGATTAGCTGCTGTGAAGATGCTTCTTTCCTTAATTCTAGCACAAAAAATTCGTTGAGTTGATGTATAAACAAGAAATTGAAAATTTTGAGACTGAGGCATACATGACAGCATATTTTGTAACTGGAATTTTAAGAAATATATTGTATCTACTAATTGTATTTTGTCTTAAATGAGTAATGGAGAAGCATCACTGTCCAACTCAGGCAAAATTCGATATCCAATAAAAAATAGGGGAACAGCAGTCAACAAAAAGAAGAAGCAAGCTCCCTAAAGAAACAAGGAACCCATAAAAATTCTTTGTAGAAGAGTGGACTTCCCATGGCAGAATTATGGCTCTTACGGGCAAGGGACAACACAGAAGAGAGGAGAGAGGCTCAGACAACAGAAGTTGTCAATATCCAGGATGTGTAAAGGAAAAGTCAGAAGGATTGTCTCTCGAAAAGAAAGAATTAGAAAAATTACCAAATAAAGGGTAAGTGCTTCACAGAACTGAGGATCTGTTTTCTAAGTCAACAATGATAAGCAGGTTTGGTTTGTTGGTTTCAAACCTGGTAGTGCTACTATTAAATTTAAAATGGCTTTAAGGGTAGAGGTGACTGTGATTTGTAAAGAGACTTTACAAGAGACGATCCCTGGAACCAGATGGAGTGGTTACGGAGAGTGCTCAGCAGCCCTGGGGACACGTGAGTTGCCGTGTTTAGTGCAAAGTCTACCTCAGTGACACAGGGAAGGCTTGGGCCTTCAGCAAACTCAGCACTAATAGGATTCCAAACACTGAAACCCCTAACTAAATCACAGTCTTTGAGAAAGTGATTAAAAGCACTTGGAAGAAGCTTGGCCTAAATCTGGCAATAATGGCCTAAAATCATTAAACAAGAGAAACCTCATTTCATGCTTTTTGCTTATGCATTTTCACCATTCTCTCTGCTCATCTGGCTAAAGAACATGAAACACCAAAGCAGCAGTCATTACTGAAGTGACAGTGAAGTAGGTAGACAGTAGACCTTTCAGAGCTGATGTTAGTCATCGCTTAGCTAAGCCATATATGCATTTCTTCACAGCATTAAAATGTGTTAACAGTAATACATTGTTAATAAGTAACTGCAGTATTCCAAAATGTCCAGCCTCATTGAAATGCTGCAGCTAAAGGCTTCCAAACATTGTAGAGGTGTTTTTTCTTCATTCCCATGACACCTTAGACATATATTTCACAGAGTGACACTATAGAATTTGCAGAAATGTTCTCTACAAGTTTCTGACTGATTTTGTCACTTCATTCTTTATATTTTTCTGTAATTTCCTGATGTCTAGGTAATATGTAAAAGGAAAATAAGATTCTTTCAATCATATTTTTTTTCCACTCTTTACCTCATTAAAATATTTTTTGTTCCCCTTTAAGTCATTTTTAGTATAGGTTTCTTCCCACAGTGACTTAAGAAATTATATTTTCTCAAGCTATGGATCTGTTCATTTAAAGGAAAGCTAAGTATTCCATGGGAGTATCTACTTATTCCATAACTATACCACAGGAGAGTTTACTAGGATAATGATAGCAGCTTGACAGAGACCAGAAGCAGCTTTCTTTGTTGTTCTTTACAGGGTGCTGTCCCATGTCAGTGGCACAATTACTGTATTTGTGGGCAGCCTGACTTTACCTCAAGCAGCCCAGATGCACAGCAAAGAGATGTGCAGGGAAACCAAAATTCACACCTGTCTTCCTTTTATTTTAGTACCCCAGCCATGGTGATACTCTGCTCTCAGGTCCCAGAGTTGCAGCTGTGCATCTGCAGATGTCTGGGCTAATGGTAAACAGAGGTGTTTCAATGAATCTTCCTCCAACGAAAGGTCAGTGGCAGCAGGTCTGCACGGATTCCAACGCGATGGGATTTGTGTCCGTCTTCTTTGCATCGTGTCCAGCCTCCCTCTCATCGAGTCTCCTCGGAAAGGCAGTGCACTGGGGTGTGAGGGGCTCTCTCTGCCCGTGCTCCGGGCACATTCTGCTGCAGCAGCAGCGGCATCTCCCTGTGACCAGCATGGCCTCGAGGACCTTTTTGCTCCTGTTGCCAAGGCTGTGCTCATGCAGTCGCTGCACCTCTCCCAGCTTGGGTCAGTGGGCACCTCTGTGCTGAGTCTTTCTTCCCTTCTCACCCTACAGCTCTGCAGCGGGACAAGTGGCCTTTCCACAGCATTTTCACTCCTTTCTTTCTGCTCTCAGCCAGCCACCCCTTGTCTCCTTGACATCCCCAAGCCTGGGGACACCTGTGGCACAAGAAGAGCCAGCTGGGCGCCCAGCACACTCTGCCACAGCCACAGCAACCTGACCCATTGACCTCAGCTGAGCTGTCCAGAGCCCTTGGTGGTCTCCTCAGAGGCTCATACCCTGCTAAGAGTAATGTGCTACCTGACCAAGGAGTACAAACAATTTTGGTAGCTGAAGTTCCTCAAACCAACAATATAAGGCATATAAAAAGGGCAACACAAATGGGCCATCGCCATTGTCAGTTCAATACTGAACAATTCATTGGGCAAATACCACACGTATCCTAATTCATTCAGTTTTGCAAGTTCAGCAACCAGTTCAAATTCTCTAGAACTATGGCTGATCAAGTTCTCATTTCTCAAGACTTGAGAACTAATGTGTGACAAAATAAAAAAAAAAAAAATTGAGAAGCTGTTAGCTTTGCATTCCCGGAGCAGTGTACAAAGGGTTTAATCACAAACCTACTGAGAATAAAAGAACGTATAAGCTTTTGCTTCAAAAGAATATTTTTCAATTTCTTTATAATTTGACAGGCCCATAACACACCCAAAGTTTTTCATGCCATGTGTTTTTTTCCCCATACAATTTCCTTGATATTTAAGATGTCACTGTTTGCCTTACTGTTTTTTTCACAAGTAATTAATAAGAGGATGCAGAAACCCCATTCTTCATTATCTCTAGAACATGAAAGGACAAGACACTGAGCAACCCCTCATCTCTGACAGAGATGTTCTAGAGATTTTGAGGTTAGCTGAGATAAGAGAACAAATCTCCTAGATAAAGTCTGGACCTAATGAAAACACTGATTATATTGTTTGACTCAGTTTCCCAACAGCTATATATAAAATTTTGAAATAAAAATTGTTATTGGTTCCACATATTTTACAAAGTTACTAACAAATGTTACAAAATCACCTACAAAATAAATATGGGATTGCCTTAGGATTTTATCAAGTTTTACAGATGAATTGGGATCAGTTTAACTCAGTGTGACATATTTAGTTAACCTGAACATAAATTGTTGTCATAATGGCATTTGTCAATGCAAATATGAGTGATATCTATCAATTTAATATTTAATTTTGTGTGCTCACCACAATTGCTTGTGGCTACCATGGCCAGGTTTTCTATTCTCCAAAACTATATTGTGTACATAGTACTTAAAATGAGATACAGCTGCAAATATTCTATATATCAAAAAACAATTATTACTTTGCTGACAAGGAATCTTTTACTGAAATGCTTTCAGTGTGTCATGTATGACTAAGAATAGCAACTGAGACAAGTCCATCACAACAAAAGTAATGCACAGAGATCCACTATAGAACAAAACTAAAACCTCCTTCAAATTCAGGTTAAAAGACAAGAGAAATGAACACAATCTTCATACAAATGAAAAAATACAGGGTTCATTCACTAGTGAAAGTCTACTGTAAACCTCTGGTGACTCAGCCATTCATGAAACCACTTTCACCAATTAAATGCTATCCTTCACAAGAGGTATTTCCCTCAAAGCACAAGAAAAATGCAAATGGATCTTCTTTGTCTACAGTATGATTCATTAAACACCAAGCAAAAATAACAGTTGTCCCTCACTGCTCTGAGAGAACAATTAGCACTCACCAGATTATTTTTTCTGGTAAATTCCTGTTTTATGGTTACAGTCTAACAGATCTTGGCTTGCAGGCACATTCAATGAAAGTCTAAAATATTTGTATTTCAGTCTAGTATTGCAGCCCATCTCAGTAAAGAAATTTAAAATATCAATTCGAATGTTTGCAGATAACTACAAATACTGGAATTAACACTAGAAATTGGATGTTGGCAAAGAAATGAATGCATCTGATGAGCAGGTTCTTTTTGTGCCACCTATGCTCTTCTGACCCCAGTGCCTCCTCTACCTTTCACTTACATAAAATGACAGCATGGAAATCCCAGCTTATCACTCTCCATCTACCAACAACTGTGCAGGCTGAACCATTTAAACCAGGCAACATTTTCTAAAAAAATTCAAAAATATGGTAAAAATGTTGACTGATCATTACTAATCAGCAAACCCAGAGTTACTTTTAAACATTGAAAATTTTGAAATTATTGCACACATAATAATACTGAACAGCTTGTGCAAAAGACAAGCAAGCTCTATTTGCTGTACAAATATATTTGCACACAAATATAAGGGGATATTTGTGTGCAGCGTATTTGCCTAACTCTCCTAAAAAATGACAGTCCACCCTTTCCAAAGTCAATCTTCCACTGAGAAGAAACAGACCTGCTGAAAGCAGCTTATTATGAGGTAACATGAATAAATCACCAGCACAGGTAAGGGACTGGGTACCGACAGCATTCATAAATTCTTCAGTTCCTGTGCCACACAGCAGTCTCAGTAAATGCTGATAGCAAGGCGTGTATTAAATATTCATCTGTGCTCCTGCCAGCTCCTTGGGCAGAAGCAAGGATGCTGAGCACAACGCAAAGGGGACACAGAATTCCCTCCCTGCACACTGGCTCTGTGTCCAAGATCACATTCCCACTGTTCTGCTGGTGCTTGCTTTCCCCTCCCAGGTGCTGCTCTGCCACCAAGGGAGGGGCTGACAGCCACTGCTTCGCCCCAAGGCCTTCCTCGGGGAGGCTGGCACAGACTCAGGCACTGACACACAACACCTGCAATCAGGAAACAGAATTACAGAGGGTGGGTTCCTTTGGCTGGTTGGTTTTTTACTGGAACAAGCTTTCATTGTATTAATTTTTTAATGAAATGGAATCTTTTGAGTGTATTCTGGTTTTAGGTGCACAAAAGCCAGGTTGCACAGAAACACAAACTGAAAAACCCAACCCCAAAATGATGAATACTGTTCAATATATAGCAAATTTGCTTTATTTTATATGCTTTATTTAATCCAGTCATTGTGTCCCTTAATCCAGTGTTGAATAAAACATTTCTTTGAAGATATGGAAAGTAAAAATGAATGGCTATTCTAAATTACAGTGTATAGAACACCTCAACCATTTATTTTGACAACTTACCCATTTCACCTATTCAGGTGATACCATTCTTATCTGGGTTTACTGAATCACAACGGTAAATATTATAGAAAGAGTCCAACATGCAGAGAAATTTAAAAATAGGGGTGTTTCTAAATATTATTCATTTATGTAAAAAGAAAACCAAAACCAGGAACATAAGCAGTTATTCTAATGAGACAGAAATACCAGGAAATTTTGGAGTTTTTGATCAAGTTAACCAAAAATAAATGTTTATTAGGTAAGTCAAGAGTTACCCAAAGGTGCATCTCCAAACTAAGGATATTGCACCTGAGAATAATAGGGCATCTATGACAATTTGAAATAGTTAAATATTTGGACTAAGACAGATATTTATATTTGTTAAAAATACAGAATTCAAACCATGAAATACTGCACTTTAAACAAGAAAATACTCCAAATCTGGTGCATACATAGATTCACCATGAGTTTCAGTCAAGAAAATCTTGGCTTGCAGGATTAGACCACTGGCAAAGATCCAGCAACTTAATTAATTTAAGTTAGCATAACAAAAGGGTGAACAAATCTTCACTGTGAACTATCCAGTTAGAATAGAGAAAGGGGAAGGTCTTATGCCTGACTTTTTACTTCCAGTATTGTTTACAATGTAAATTACTCAAATGATATCTAAATTTATTTTTAGATTATTTTGATGACTATCTAAAGAAAATAAAATGCTGTAGTAAAGAGAGGTTAAAATAGTACGACTTCATACACAATGAAATTTAGATGAAGCAAAGGTACTTGGCGTGACACTGATTTTTCTTAGATGGCTATATCTCTTCAACAAGAAAAACAAAATTCTAAATTCTGTATAGAGGAGATAATGTAGCAATATTTTGATGTAGGATAGTTTATTACATAAACAGTATGTACAAATTCTAAACATGAAAATAGTGAGTAAAAGAAATCAGACTCTATTTACATTTACATTTTTTTACAAAATGTTTTTACAAGAAGTGTATTTTTTTTCTCTAAATATCAGGACAAACACATAAGACCAATCCTTTTGTATTACATACATAAATAAATATTGACTTTAAATGACTGTTATAGGAACATAATTTCTACAGCCATTTTGGGTAACAGAGAAGCATTTCTGTTACCTCAACTACAATATAATTAAGCAAAAAGGAAAAAATTTACATATAGAGCTCTGTTAATTACTTTGTAAATTGTACCTTACTAATATATCAGTAGAGGTAATACAGTCGTTACATTTCATGCCCACAACTGAACAATGAGTTTTGGCATGCAAACCCATATATAATCATCAACATCTGCAGGTATCCATTTACATTTTTTTTAAATAAAGGGTTTTCTTAATCATTGAAAACTACATGCAACAGCTTATTAGTATCATATTCCTGGTTAAAATGCACAAGTTTGCATAACATTATTTTAGTAATTGATGTTCACAGGTACTGATCAAAAGGGTAGGAACATACTTGGCACATAGTATAAGAAAATTAATTAATAAATAAGTCAATATCACTATTACATTTACATATACACAAACAAAAATAAAAATTTTTATGGTGTTGTACACAGAATTTAGAACTGTCTGGTTCCCCCACTTTGTTTTACAAGGCCCAGATTTAAGACAGTATTCAAACTTTGACATCCATGCTTGGTTTGAAGCATCACTAAAGCTCATTCTTAACTGCACAGGTTTACTTCCATCCCACTAACTCCCTTTGTGCCAACCTTCCTGAATCAGGACCTGCTTATTGGCAACTCTCCCTGACTGCAGCTGGGAGCATGGAGATGAAAGTATTGTGAAATAAATTGACTCAGTATTAAGGTTTCTATACAGTTCTGCTAATACCAATGGCAAAATTCCCATTCATATTAGCAATGACTTTGTGTGTGACCACACCAAATAACAATGTCAATGTCAGCATTGCTACACCATGTCCTCAGCTCTTTCTGAAGCCACTAAGTTGAGGATGTTTAGTGTTTAAAAAATCAGACTTCTTATTTATTTATTGTCTCTGTGCTATATTCTTAATGAATATTCAAGTTGGTACACATGGATGATACAGCACAAGTTCTGTCTTATTTTCTTCTGTTCTACAAACAACTCAAGAATGGTCAAAAAAAAGATAAAACAAGAACAAACCATCTTCTTCTTAAACAAAAATCAACAACAAACAAAAAAATCCACTTCACAAAGCAGTTAGCAAAAATAGCATAATCTTATAATTCTCCTTTAAAGAAATAAACAAAATGCATCCTGAATTCAACTGACAAATTCATCAGAATCGTACACAGTAAATAATACATTAGTGTGAAGGTGCAGAGTATTTTAAAACATCCCAATATCTCTAATATCATCCCAATATTAACTCTGAATTACACATCATTAGAGAAAATAAATCTTTAACTAGTGAATTAAGTAGCAAATTGCAATTCTATTGCTGAATTAAATGTTTAATGTGGCTTAGTCTAGTAAATTAGGACAATACCCTGTATGATTCAGCAAACAAAGCTTTAGAACTAGGCACTAAAAACTTCAAATCTGTACTGCTAAATTTAAAAAAATAATCAGGAAATCACTCACAGCTGGGAATTTAACATCCATGCATGAGCTTTGATGACTTTGTATTTTTCATTTTTGATTTGGAGGGTGACTTGAAAGGTAAGTTGATAAGATCATTTGTAGAAGGGAAAAAAGTCATTTACATCTTAGTGGACTCTGTATCATAAACTTGATCAATATATTTCCACTTTATCAACTTTTGGTTTTGATCAATCTACTTCAGAAGGGAAAACCTCTCAATGTTCTTCAGAAGTACGTTGTTACTTGGTACAGACGAATGCTTCAGAGAGAATGGCACCAGCAAACAGAAACAACCATTTTGATTCATCTCTGAAGGAGGAGGGTATGATGACTCCGGGTCCTAACTTCCTGCTTATCTCACTGAATTGGCATCACGGTAACAAAGACCAATACCTATGTTCCATGCTTTGCAGCGTCACTATGAATGAAATGTGATTTCATTAACATCAATCAAGTCACCGTAGATTTGATCCAGCACAACTAGAACAGACTGTGATTGAAAGGTTTGGACACAATTCTTCAGAGAAGCCTGAGGTAATTACTTTCCCTGATCCTGCTGATCCAGCAAACACCACAAAGATCACTTCTAGACTCATCTACGCCCTGTGCAATCCAAATTTGAAAGCAGTGCTGCACACCATTCCAATGCAAATTTTGTTTTCTTTGTACAATCATACACATGATTTTCACCATACACAAAATTTCCATCCTGACAAAAATATCTCAGACTTTGGCCTTCTGAAAATAAACCTTTATACTAGAGATTTTTTGAAGAAGAGTTCATTTCCTACTTTGCTAATGTATTTTGGAAAATAGAGGAAGGAATTAAAAGCACCATAGCCTTTAATATATTTTAAGCTATTGTTAAAGGCCTAAACCATGTAGCAATAGAAAATGTTGGGGAAAATTCTTGGTCACTAAGTGAATATCAAAAAAGACAACAAGCAAAATAGAAAAAGAATGGAAAAGAGCCCTTTAAAACTGAAGGTAAAAATGTAGAAAAATTGTAGTGAGCAAGTGATCAGAAATTAATGCAGTTTCCTACTCCCCCTGTGGTATAAATGCTGTAAACATCAATATACAAAAACTGAATATTTGGTGAACATTCTACCATGATAAATGTAGCACTGATGCTCGGTTTCAGCTAGGTATTTCTTCATATTTGCTTCTTCACAAAAGAGTTTGTCATCAAGACAAAGGAAATACATTTAACAATAATGTCTGAGCTCCTCTTACTGAATATCTCAGCAAAATATGAAGCACAGGTGAGTCTGTAGCATCTGCTGGTAGAAAAAGTGGCCACTTTGTCAAGTTGGACTTAAGTTTTGAGGTACATGAGCCTGATGTGATGATTCAAGGCGCAATGGAAACGGTGCCAAAGAATTCAGGGGCACTTTGAACATCTTGCACATTAAGAGCTGATTATGGGTATTTGTATGGATGTTTATTGGCAGATACTTTCCACCCTTTCAATAATAAATCCAAGCAGTTTCTGTTTACTATTGAGACATGTGTCTCCCTGTGACAAATTATTCTAGACAGTTTATATTGCACTATGAAGGCAATATGAATTCCCTTATGGTAAAAAAGGGCACCCTTCTGTCTAAATTTGAAAAATGAATTCAAATAAACTATAAGCCAATGTTTTCCAGATGCCAGAATATTGTCACATAATTCTTTCTGTAAGCAGAACAGGAAAATAGAGCCAATACATCCATCCTTCTGTTCTAAAGATCCACAGGGAAAAGAAATATGTGCATCAAAATTCAAAGCCAAAAAGTAGCTCTACAGCTACTTGAATAATAAATGTGCCTCAGAATTTCAGTTTCTAAAACTTTAATGTTAACTATTCAGATTTTTAACTAGAAAATTGGTGTTTCTATTCAAGATAATATTATACTTTGAAATATTATATATAAAAGAAATTCTAAGTAAGATTTTAAAAGATATTCTTCCAGGACTTACCAATTAATTGCATTCATTGACACAATTCTAAACAACTCTATTAAATGTCATTTGTTTCTCTACAATGGTACTTCTACCCTGTATATCCTTTAACTATTAATATTAATGGAAGATCTACATGATAGAACATTACCACTTTAGACCAGATGGGTAATACATATGTATCACCATCCTCCTCCATGGTGACACTGCAATTATTAAAAACTGGGTATTTTAGGGTTTCTGCTACTGGTATTTATTTTACTTCTGTCCTTATTTCAGACATATGGAGACATTCTTTATAGCAAAATACACTAGGACTTAAATTGGTGACAGGCAGGGCTTTAAGTAAAATAGACAATTTAAATCCACTTATGAGAACACGGCCTCTTTCAAAAGTATGAATACATCACAGGACCTTGCAAATAATAACATTGAATTCAGTAAGAGAAAAAGCTGTATACACTGGACCGTTTCAACCTACTTTAAACACAGAATATGAAAACATTATCATGAACACACTTCTAATTTTCTCACAGGTGTTGAGTTGGATGTGATCTTCAGTTTGTTGAATAGTACTGGTACTGAAATGACACTTGCTGTATGATTCATCCTGGTCATGGTGCAAATATAATTCTTCATGGCTAAACTACAGAGAAGTAGATACAGATCGTACAGGATGGTAACTTCCATTGGAAAACTGGGTTCACTGCTCCAACAGATGTGCTCTTACCCAGCCCTCATTTGGGAGCTCAGTTTTTTTTCCCTCAGTTATTTGTATAATCTTCTGAAACAGTCTAGTATTTCTCTGGGGGTGGCTTGTAGTGATGTGGATGATGTTGCTTCAGATGAGGTCCTAAAGAAAAGAACAGGAAATTATTCACATATCAAATCCTGGATATGTAATAGCAACATCTATCCATACTGAAAAGGGTTTGTGAGACCTTCAGCTTTCAATCCTACAGCTTGTAAGTGCTGTGCCTGTGCTGACAACCATGTGCATGTTCAGTCCAAGCAACTTTAGTGGGCCTATGAAAGGACAAAAGGGTTCAAGCAGATGAATTTTGAACTTATTAATTGCATTTTTTCCTTGACTTTGCAACACAGAGCTGTATTTTTCAGAAACACATGAGGTGCTGGAAATGGCCATTAAGAGGTTTGCATTGCTTTAGAAATATGATCAAGCTCTAGCCATGCTGGACTGAGTGAACCCAGAAAAACCTGATCTTGAAAGCTACGCAATCCCCCAGGCAGCACCTGGAGGACAGACCAAATTTGAATCCCAAGTGCTATAGGCATAAGCCAAAGAGCTGTGGCTGCAAGGAACAGCAAATGTTAGACCACAGAAACTGTGTGAGAGAAAGACTGGATTTGCTTCCATTGTTGCTGATGGACAGTTACGGGGGGAAAAAAGCCAGTATTTTCACACATCTTAAGTTTATAGAATGCTACTGGAATCAGTAAAACTTCTAAGGCTTGAAAAATCTCTTTACATGTGGAGGATGGAAATTTTGTAACACGTCACCAGCACATGCCAGGAGAGTGCAGTGCTTACTGTGGGGTGCAAACGGAGGAAGGTCAGGCGTTCGGAAGGATTTAATCGTAGCTGGTCCCTCCCCACCAGTCGTCAGCACTTGAACTTCCAAGCGGTACAGCATCGATGGCCTCAGGTTGGGCACGGTCAGTACGTAATGATCCTAAAAACAAATAAATCACTTCAATTCTCAGACCATCGAAAAATAAAACACTGGTGCTCTACTCACACACATCAGTGGTTTAAACAGGTTTTATCACCTTCAGCACCCACAAATTGTTTTCATAGAATTCTGTTAAAAGGATTTAACATATGCGTCACTTTGTTGAGCGAGTTCGTTTTGAATTTTTTGCTTGCCATTCCCTTTGAACAGACACATTTTTAACCATGATACTATGGTTTAATGTGTACAAGGTCCAAGTCGTTACAGAGTGTTATGGAAAGTGTGCTCATCACTTTAGGGCTGTACTCATCACTTAAAAATGAATAAAAATGTAACTTCCTAACCATTCTTTTTGACAAACATGTTTGTTACATAAACTTGCTTTTATTTTGGATTTGCATGTGAATTCTACTAATTGGTAATTTAAGTAGTGGCTGGCCTGGGGCCACTTCTGCAGCTAGTGAAAAAAAAAGGATGACCACACTTATTTCAGATTTGTCCCAGTTACACCATAAGAATCTGTCTTCTGCTCTTAAGGTCATTTATAGCATGACGGACTCACTTTTCACTGCTCCATACCTTTTGCAGTCACTTGGGCACGTGCGCAATAATGTCAAAGTAATTTTATAGAAACTTCCAGATGGGAATACATCTGGCTAAAGACTGACAGATATTAAGGAATCGGAAGTCATTCATCTAAATCAAAATCAAAACCATAAATCAAAGCATCATCTGCATTAAGCTGTAACAAATCACCCATGTTATTCCAAGCTGAAAAGGCCCAGGAAGGGGACAGCTGGAGCAGTGATGCTGGACAGTGTGGGCATGGGGTGTTCCTGCCACCAGCCATGCTGGTCTGGCCAGGAATCTGCAGGACAAGTTATTCTGGTTGGCACTGTACTCACCCCATGCGGGGAAGCCAAAGACAGCTGTGGGAATAACTTTGGTTATTTCTGTGGGATAATTTGCTGTTACTGCCAGAGCAGACAGTAAAGGGGAAAGGAGAGAGAGAAAAAGTGGGGGAAATGTGTTGTTCTCCTGGCATATTATCACATATTCTGAGATGGGACTGCCTTTAACCTTCAGACCTGGCTGAAGCTGTTCCATCTCATATAAAATACTGCATGGGTAGGGGAGAGAGAGGAGTGCACACATGGCACCTGCACACTCACTCTGCTCATTCAGGTGTTGGGCCCTGTGCATTTCAGCCCTGGTTGTGTAAATACTACATTTTCAGTCAGAGTGAATGGTCCTCAGCATAAAATACCCTAAATTTTGGTGGTTTCCGAGAGACAGAAGATATTGTTTCAACTCAAATCAGAGCCTTCTGCAAGTTAACCAGGTGCCATAAATAGACAGATATATATATATAGGGATAGATAATTAAAGGAATCTTCAGGAATCTACAGTAGTGAATACACAGATAAAAAAACTATAGCATAACACAATGAAAAGGAGTGTTTTAAATAAAACTTTATATGTATTTCAGATCTAACTGGACCAAAAGCTTACAAAAAAGAATAGAAATTCTTAATAAAATATATGCTGCTCCTGAAAAAAGAAGATGGTAACCAGAATAAAAATCAGTATCTCATGGTCTGTTGATGCTGGCAGCAGAGTTTGAATGAAGGTCTCTTTACCTGCCTTTGCCAGAAGAGGAACTCAAATTGCAAAGGCCATCTTAGAGAAAATAAGGGGAAGAGTTAAAATTGGTAATTTTCGCACAGTCAGTAAACAGTGAAATCTAGTTCTCATTAAAATTATTTGTCCATCAGACTGTGGTGCATATTGATAGGGGGAAAGTGATTTAGTTTTTTTTTCAGAGCAATAAGTGACTGAAAGGAAGAGAAAATTCTCTTAAATTCCTCAACTTGGACACTAAATAATTAATAAAACTAGAGTATTGGTTAAGTTGAACAGCCTGATCATCAAAAGAAAATAAGAACTATCTCTTGCTACACAGACGATCCTCTCTTTGCTTCAGGCACATCTCAGACAAAGGTTGCTAATTTGAAAATTGTGCACATTAAAATGTTTGATGTATCATCAAGGATAGTACCTATGCTTTCATAGTACCTATCTATAGGTACCTATCTATAGTACATATCTACCTGTGGAGATAGTACCTATCTCCACCAACGAGGAAAAAATTAAGCACTTCCTGCTCCAACTTACCTGCAGAGCCAGAGAGTTTGACATCTGCATCACCACTAAACATTACAAATCAGCCACAGACACACAAACTTAGGGAGCCACTGGCACAATAAAGTAACAAACACTTACTGCTGGCAGTATCTGTGACTGCGAGATGATGCTGTTGGGTAAACTGTTCTGCCGGCTCTCTGTGGTCACTTCTGCCCAAGTGACCTGAAATCCTGTCATGGGCTGGTGAAGGTCTGCCTTGGATATCTTCCAGGAAAAATGACCAGTGATGTTACCTTCCTGAACAATGAAAGACGCAGACAGGTTCTCGGGTTTGGCCAACACTTTGGGTAGAACTGGCACTACAAATTAGGAAAGCAAAAAAAGACAAGCTAAACTTTTAGAGACAATCTTCAATAGTATTAATTTAACTTCACAAATCAAGGTCAAGCGGAGCTCTGTTTCTGGTGTTACACAGGATCCAGTCCGCTTTCTACCACCACATTTTCAACGTTAACCAAAGCCTATCTTTGATATATTCCACTGACACTTTGAGCCGAACTCAAACTTCAGATAAAATGCTCTCAGCTGCAGGTACAGAAAGGAAAGCTATGGCATGTAATGACCTAAGTGCATCATTCACAGGGAGCCATTCTCCTGCTCCTCATATTTCAGAATACCTGAGCTCAGACTGGAAGTTTTGGGACCACAAGGAAATGCACAGGGTAGCACAGAACTCTTTAATTCAGCGGAAAAGTTAAATTCATGCTTTAAAACTGTAGTACAAGTTAATAGGGGCACTCTGATTAGGGAAAAGCTATACTGAGTTACAGTTGCCCAGGAAGGCTGTAATGCTGGAAACGGTCAGGACAGGCATTAAGGAAAGGGCAGTGATGGCCAGCAGGGTTCTGGGTGACTTAGGGAGCATGGGGTACCCTTGGGAGCAGGAGGGACTCAGCTGAGAGGGCGACCCTCTAACCAGAGAGGCATCCACACTCGGCAGTGCAAAGCCATGGCTGACCTGGCCCAGGACCAGCTGACCCCAGAGGTCCTCTCAAACCAGTATCTCCATAATTCTGCAACTTCCATAACCCTCTAGCTTAACATTGTGACAATGCTGTAAAAGATATGAGGGCCTGTACATCTTATCTGAGAGCAGAATTAACCTAAACAAAATCAAACTGAAAAAGTAGCTTGCATCTGCAGCAAGACATTGGAAAGATGGGTCATACCACCATAATCATGCTTACAGTTATCATCCATCATTATAATAAATACAGTTAGGAAACCGTTCTTCCTTACAAAAAAACCCCCAACTATGTCATAACAAATGTTATTGTACATATCCACATTGTATATATCCACAAATGTTATTGTATATATCCACATATCCAATAAAATTCCACTTAATTGACAAAATAGTATTAATATACTAGGCAAAATCGATACTGCTCTGTATTTCTGTTGATTTTCACATAAGCATTAGTCATATTTTTATTTGTTTTGAATCTTTCATTTTCCGTTCTAGAACTGCTTTTAAAGACTCTCTTTTGGTGATTATAAATGCATTTGGAACTATTTAGTAGTTCTCCAGATCATGCCTTACCTCCTTCAGCAGGACAATTAATGTGCTTGTGTTTCTTTTCTTTAAATGCAGAGCAAGGTGGGGTAACAAAGAAAGTGCTCTCAGCCTTAAAACGACCTTTAGATTTTGCAGGCAGAACAGTTACTTTGTATTTGCATGAAAATGACAGGTCCTTCAGAATAATGTAGTTTTCCTACAATAAGAAAAACAAAAAGATCACATGCTGCAAATAGAGTCCAAGGAAAAAAAAAATGAAGAAATTGAAAAATAAGTTTGGCAAAAGAAGAAAAGTTTTCTACAAAAAAAATTTTCCTGGATGTTTAAGACATGCCAATGTGGTTTTAACTTGGAGAAAAAGCAAGTGTTGTCAATGTTATGATTATTTTCAGTAGTAAAATATCTTAGCATGATATTTGAATATGTCCTTCAATTCTACACAGTTCCTTCGACATGCTGCATCAAAGCAACTGACTTCTAATATTTAGAACAGTCTCCCTGAATGATGGCAGTGGGGGTAGCAATGTGAGGATATAAATGCTAATCGAATTAAATAAATGTAAGAAAGCTGAGTTAAGCTGCTGTAAATGACAGGCTTCATCTATGTTTAACTTTTTAAAAGCACATTTAAAGTTCAGCATGGCATTACGGATGCATATTTTTCCACTTCAGTACATTAAGTACTTCTATATTCTTATCAGGAAGAAAAACTCCACAGCTAAATACAAAGCACAAGTCTCTGTTTAAGGACAATGAGTGGAGCAGAAAACTTTACACAAAGCGTAAGAGTCCTCCTAAATTCTTACTGTTGTCTGAAGTACTTTTGAAAATTACAGTCTGAAAGCTTTAGCACAAATCATATGTGGCAAAAAATGTTTGGTTGCTTGGTTTTTTTCCTGGAAAAAATCCCTAATAATACCTTACTGGCTAAGGTCAAAAGTCTTTCACTACCTTTTGGATCTTTAATTCCCTTCAGAATCACTAATTTCCCATGTTCTTCTGCATAACTCCCTCTTTTTTCTAATTGCAAATTAGTCTAACTTTCACTTGGAAGGTCATTTTTGATGGGACATACAGACTGGGCTGAGACTGGACTTGACTCCCTGACTTCCACCTGTTAGGAGAGTGGTGCAACAGGTTTGATGCCTCCTTAAAGTTGTGACAGGACTATTTTTATTTATCGTGATAGGGCTAAATGCTCAACACTGAAAGAGTAAGGCCTTTGTCTTCCTTGACCTACACATATCCAGCACTAAACCTTTTGTACATCAGTCTTCATCTATTTGCCTGTAGTTAATTTCTTCCTCAGCAGAAACACAGAGTTTCCTGAAGTACATTGGATGAACTACCATAAAATGATTGAAAGCAAGTAAATTCATTAATCCCACAATGCATTTGGACAGATCTCCAAACAGTCTTTCCTGACCTCTAGTGGAAATAAACTTCTTAAATGTTAACTTTCTCCTATCTCTAATGTGCATATCTTGAAATATTGTGAATGATCATAACATTATGTCAAAATAATTTCTTAAATCCACCGCTAATATTTGCTTTGCTGACCCATGAAGAAGTAAATCTTAAAAGCTAACACTATCCTGTGTGAGAAATTATGCCTTTTGATTTACTCTTTTACATGCCATTAACTCCCCTGAACTGATGGGGTAGAACAGGTCAGGGTAAGAAGGAAAGGTGAATTGTGATTTTGTCCATTCTCCATAACACACTAAACCAACCGTGATGCACCGATCACATTACTCTGTTGTTCAAATAATGTGTTACAGAGGCAGATGACACTAGATTGCCAAAACATTGGGTACGAAGTACTGCCACTGCAATATATATTTGGGCTGACATGTACTTACATGGAGCTTTTCTCCCCATCTGATATCTGTCCAACTTCCAGATTTAATATCTAGTATTTGTCACCTACAGTCCTTCTTTTCTTATCTATTATTCTCCTCCAGGTTCTGAAACTCACCTGCACGTCTAAAAGAAATCCTGGTTTATTAATTACTATTATTACTGTTCAGTATTTGCACTGTGCTATAGTCCTACATTATCAATTGCAGATAAAGCTCCGTGTTCTATATGCTGTAGAAGTATATAAGTACTTAGTTAAGAAGTTTGTCTGTTCTCATTTTCTGAATAACAACAAAAACAAATACAAGATTTCAGCCTCGTGTGGATTTAGGAAATCCAAGCAACCTAAAACCAGTCCAGATACATTATTTTTATTTTTTCCCAAAGAGGAACATAAAAAAGAAAGCATCCTTACTATCTATGAAACAGGGTGTAAGACATATTGTGTTATGTTACAGAACCATCCTTTCTCTTGCTGCCTAGGAACTACTCAGAGTCAAGAAGAAGGCTGAATGGAGACTTACATAAGTCAGCTCTGTTACTTTCCTAAGTCCTTTGGTGTCATTGTGTGCACAGGACTCCAGTAACCAGTGGACTTGGAATTGATTCATGCTGATATCTAAATGATATAAAAAGAGAGGAAAAGACATATATTATACGTATGTTTTCACCATTGCAACTCTTCTGGCTTCTCTGGATAAAACAGAAGGACTTTTAAGTATTGTTAGAGCTGGTAATTCCTCACTTGTACCTAAGCAATCTTAACTATAATGGAGAAAAAAATATACACCAATGTAATTCAAACCCTGTATCAGCTAAGAGATATAAATTTTAAAACAGTGAAATTGCATTTTCAGATATGTCACCATATACTGCTTACATTATAAAAAAAAGAATTTAAATAGAGCATTAAAAAAAATAATCTCAATGCTGCTACTTGTAATGATCCTGCAAATTATGGGACTGACTTTGTGTCAAATGCCTGACTGTTTGTATTGTTAGAGCACTGCAATACTGCTGCCTGGGACTGCTTGAGAAATCTGTGCCTGAAGATATGTGAAAATGCCTGTAAATCCCTGAGCTTTCTTCTTTCGGGATACGCCATAAAACCTGTTCCATATCTGTCCAAATAAAATTCTAGTCTTGACTCTTATGAGTAATACTGAAGGCTTAAGTTTACTTCCATTTAAATCAAGGACAAAACTTGCTGCAGTATCAACGGGATAAGCTTTCAACTTATTTCCAGCTCTTCTAGCATTTGTCTAATAATGCTTGAATAAGGAAGCAAAACAAAGAGCAAGAAAGAATTGACAAAAGAAGTAAAACTCATTAGGTAGTGCAAGTAGTTCCTGAGATTTTTCTGGATTTCATTCTCTATACAGGGAATGCAAAATTATGCCTGTTATTATTAATTAGCTTGGTATGACAGAGCCACTAATGTGCCTGACTGTGGGTTTCAGGAGGGAAAACAAATATCTCTTGACGCCTTAAGGGCTGATCTGGCATTAGACTGCTATGAGCAGTTTGGATGCAGAAGAAAAGGGCAGTAAACTAAAGAGAAAATAACTAGTGTAGGAAACTAGCCGAAATAGCCCCTTGAAACAGATTTTTGCAGGGACTGTTCTTCATAACAACATGTGTGCTAATTATTTTTGCAATTTCATTGGAAACAATATTTCTTTCAAAAAGAAATCTATAAAAATTACATTTCCTGCTTTGTGATTGTTCCCTCTCATTTAAAATAAATAAAGAAATGGATGTGTTTTTGCTTTTCTCTTCAAGCTTTCCCACTTGGTGTGCCTATTGGAAGAAGACAAAAACTCACAGTGCATTTGTAAGTAGGTTTCATCTGATTTCATCTCTTCCAGTTCACTCCATTATCAAATATCACCTGCTAGATGATCCTTAAGGGCTCTTTTGACTCAAACCATTGTATCATTCTATGATTATTTTAAACTGTCTTCATGGGTGGAGTGCTCTTTGCAAAGCTACAAAATGTGCCTTTTCATTTGTAATACTTTTCACTTGCAATCTATAAATAAATCACTCTCCTTTGGCTAAACATTTATCCAAGCTAATTAAACCTTGTAATTATCCAGCGGTCAGGGACTGGATAAAACACATCCCTAAAGTGGGTTACAAAATACCACTACATATGCACCTGGAAAAGACAAATCCCAAGCATCAAGGCCTTACAACAGCTCAGCATTCAGATATATTGGTGTAGAGGTTTACTAGGCCTCTGTTCAGAAAGGTAATTCAAGGTAGAATCACAGAATCATCAAAGGGTTGGTTTGGAAGAGACTTTAAGGATCATTCAGTTCCAATCCCGTGCCATGGGCAGGGGCACCTCCCACTAGACCAGGCTGCTCCATGCCCCATCCAACCTGGCTTTGTACACTGCCAGGGATGGAAAAAAATATGTATTTCCAGCTACTGGCACACTGGAATCCTCTTTGTATTTTCAGGCAGGTCCACCTCCATTTTGTATGTGAGCTTCTACTCCCAGACAGTTTCTTCCTTCCTTCCTACTTCTTTTCTGCATTAGCAAACCCTTAGTAACCCATTTGTAAATGCCTCCAGTTTTTGATAACTTCTCTATTGAAGAAAACAGAAATAGGTAAAGAATAATATAGAAAACCAGAAATATGTTTAAAAAATCTATCAGCTTGTACTGTAAATTTAGGGTGGAGGTTTTCAAAAAATATAACTTCTTTGTTTTATTTGAGCTAATGAATTTTAAATTTGATAGTATTCTTGTGTTCTGATAACAACCTATACTGAAAATAGAGGATTATTTTTTCTTTTCAGTGAGTATGTAATTAAAGGTCATCTGAAAAAGTTTTTTGCATCATATCTATAAGTACATAAACTGTTATAAACTGGAAGGTATCATGACAACCAGCAAGACTAAAACTTCTTCATTGTAACCTCCAATTTATGATTGCTGTTATCTAAAAAATTGAAGACACACAGGTTAAGTGCCACGTGTTAGAAAAGAGAAATTAAAAACAATTCGCAGCACCCCACCCCCCCCACCCCAGTTTTCTCCTTTAAAAAAATCTATCCTGTCAGTATCTAAAGTCTGAGTAATATAATGCAACACAACACAGTAAAGTATGAAATACAATAAGGAAGTAGCTCCTACTTGAGACAGAACCTTTTTTTAAAGTAGGAAAAGGTGGAACAGTTTGTGATTAAATAAAGCTAGAAGACTGAAAAACTGTGTGTTTGCGCATGCATGAAGTATGCACATGAAATGAAAAGGCTGTTTTAGAAATTACCTTTAATATTTTTAAAAACAAAACAAGACAAAATGCATGAAATTATCTAAAAAGCCCAATAAGAAATTGAGAAAAACGATGAAAATATGCCTTGTCTTATAAAGTTGCTCATAAAGATCATGGCTCTAGAGTTTTATGAAACATTATACAGCTGATTTTGTGTTTATAACACAAGCAAAAGAAAAGCTTCTCCCAGCCCTCCTTTCAGCAATGCACACTATCCTAGTGAGATCACTACTATAAATTTTACTCAGATTTTTGGGTTTAGCTGTCCATTACAAACAGAAGGGTAGGTACTGGAGGGGCTGCTCAAGCCACTGCCACCAGAGCCAGGGGTCCTGGACTGAGCTCAGCTAAGGTGAATACACTGAGCCCATAGCCACACCTTTTTCCAAAACGTCCTTTCAGTAGTTAATATGAACAGAATATTCCTTACCTAATGGGACTGATTTTGGACACTTCTATCAGAAAACTCTGATTTCCCTTTCAAAATAAGTACAAAACACTGTCAAGAAATGGCCAGACTGATTCAGACTGCTTCCCTGATACTTCAGATGTCACACTATCAATCTCCTTCTGAATATCTGGAGTTTTCTTGATTCTAAATTCTCAATTAGGAGTCCTTATAAAGCTTTTTAACTTAATTGTTCTAATGGTTAGAATGTCTATCATTTGACTCTAGAAACAGTGATGCTTGCTCAAACAGCAAGCATTCATATTTCCCAGAACTCAAAATATTTGTATAGAAACACTGACCCTGAAGGACATACTAAGTACTAGCATTCATTTGAGCAGCTCTAAGCTTGTGAAATTAGTCAACAAAATAGCCACTTAAGTAAGAACAGCAGACAGCTTATTCAAATAATTACTTTAATTCTAAATTTACGTAAAGAGAGAAAAAAAAAAAAAGGCAATCCAGGACAATTATTTTAAAAATCTCTTAATGATACTGACATGGAAATTATCTCCAGATGCCCAAGCTAAAGACTTTTAGGTCTGTAAGACAAATGCACGTATCTAATATTTTCAAATAAACTGTCTTTTGTTGTTAATTACTTTGACTATGGTTTTTAAGGTAGATTTTCTGAAGTGTAAAATGAGTTTCTAGACTTAAGAAAAAATGTCTATACAGATACCACATGATCATGTTCTTAAAATCCCACATGTGCTTAGCTCTTTTGCTCAACAAGGGTATGCAGCTAACTTTGTTGGACAGAAATCTGACATCTCTAATTAGAAATGTATAGATCAGATGCTCTAAAGCATGCCTTTTAAATTTAGCCCAAACTGCCTTTATTTTCACATGAATATCTCCACAAAGTTATCAACAGTGTTTAGAAAGATGTTCTTCAGCAGATTTTGTGCTTTCTCCCTCTCCTCAACTTAAAGTCTTTAGATCCATTTTAATAAAAACAAATAAATATATTTCAGATTTTTCTGATGGAAAATGTGCATTTATTCTATACCTTCAAGCTGTAAAAACAGCTCAAAATTCTACTAATGCCAATGCCAACTACATCTATTTGCCCCTTGGAAAAGTTCAGGTTCATATGCACAATTTAAGCATCTTAAATTGATATAACTGCAACATAGCCTAAGCCACGGCTGCACAATTGTTACTAGGAATACCCTGAGCTAAATCTCATCACCTCCCCACAGAATTTGAAGTTCTGACTAGCATTCAGAAAAATAGCCCAGCAGAATACCAGGTAACTCTGCAACTTCTCCTAGAGGGAATTTCTGGTTTAAATGGTTCTACAGCTTATTTAAAATAAACTAAATTGTAAAGGTTATTTCTTTTTCTCATCTTTGTCAACCTCTTCCACATTTCTGTTTTGTACAAATACATTACTGCCAGCCACAGGAATAATTTCATCTAATGTGGTTTCTCTTTTTTTACCATGCTAATGCAGACAGCTAATTTCTCTGCCTCAAATACTTTTTTCTCCTTTATATTGCAGTTACTGTTCCAGGAGGGTGCCAAATTGACTGTCATAAGGAACTGAAGCTTTGTAGCTGAAAATCTGGCATAGCATGGGCATAACAGCAGTGAAACTTGTTCATACAGCCCAACACCACCAATATGGAGCTACTCCAGGAAACCAGGTAAAAAGAGGTGTTTATTTCTTTGCATCCTGTGATCCACAGCAAGAAAATTGCAGCAGACTGTTTTGGGAACTGGGGCTACTTCTGCACTGGTTTGCTTGAGGTCTTTAGGCAAAGCACTTCACATCTCCTTATCTCTGTTCCACCCCTGTCAAGTAGTGCAAATTATAACAGTGTGTGTTGTGAAAGTATTTCAGATCTTGTATGTTATTCTGATGTGGGTCTCTATTATTTGGTACAAAAATGCCAATTAATACCAGCTGTGACAGCGCTATTATGCAGGCAACCAAATTACAAAAACTTATTAGAAAGGAAAATCAAATGGGATTTGCTGGAAAACAAGGTTTCACAGCAGACATGTTCAACAGCAGAAGCTCAAATTAAGGTTTAATTACAATAAAAATGTCTGGCATCAATAAACACAGTAACATCAAGTTGATTTCTGCATCATGACAGGATTGAAAGTAATTAACATGCAGTGTCTGATAGATTTTCCCATTAGAATAAAAGACAGTATAAAAGTAAACATTATAAAATAAGACATATAGAAACCTTTACCTTCTAGCATAAAATTAGTTATTTAATACAAATAACTAGCAGCTGTGAAATTAGTATTTCAGTAAAAAAAGAAACAATGTTCTGTATTTTTTGTCAAGATACCTCAACAAACTGACTCCCTCCAAAATATATATATATATAATTAATATGCTAACTGTATGTCAAAAGGAGTTGTTATCAAAGCTTGGAAAATAATGAGCCATATGTAAACCTGCTGTCTTCATTCAAAGCTAGCTTTTCCTCAAACAATGCCATAAGGAGGATGAAATATCTGTGAAACTATTCACTAAGAAAATTACTGAAATAACTTGTTCTGTGTGCAGCTAAACCTTTAAATTTATTGTATTTTGTTAGATCTGATATTTCATATAGCAAACCACAATGATTTTTTGTGACTGGCCACGTCTTTTGTTTTTCTTTGCATTCTGAGGGTGCGGGGGGGAGGATTGTTATTACAAGCTTCTGAGCACGCTGGCCATTATTCAACAAAGCACTTAGGCATATGAACAGTTGTGTTAACTTCAATAATTAAGATGGGCTAAAGGATCACGCCAGAAAGTTTAGAACCTAGCAAGATCAATACACTAATGACCATTAAAACTATAGTTAAAAGATGGTCTTGAACATGTCTTTGATGGTCTTAGACTAATAGGAAGAAAGAAATACGGAAAAATTAAGTAATTTCCTTTCTGGATCATGTGTCTTGCAGCATTACTGCTCTAAAAGTAGGCTACAGCAAGGGGAAAATATTTTAAATTTACTATCACAACACAGGGCAGAATCTGCTCAGGGCACATGAAGTACATTAATTGTTTTGATTGTAAAGTCATAGTATGTTTTTTCAGAGTTCTGTATAAATCCTGTGTCAACTTACCATCCAGGAAAAAAATATTTACCTCACTGTATCAAACGGCAAAGCTGTGGCAATGGTACATGGTGAAATTAATGACACCTTGCATAAAGCAAAACATATCATCAACTCTGAAGTGCTCAAAGATGTGTACAAGTCAAAGGCTTCCTGAAGATATGTTCCTGCTCTTTCTCCTCCCAGTAGGTAACCTCTGATACACCTTCAGAGCTGGGCATCCAATACAACCCAGCACTGATTCCAACCCACCACTCCAGCAGAAGGACGAGCAGCAGCATCTGCTCTGCAGCATCACCTGCCTCCATTTCCACACCACATCACCAGCCTCTATTTCCACACCACATATAAAGCAAATATTTGAGACAGAACGTGATGAAGTGTCCGCTGCTCTCTCAGGCTCATGTTCCTCTGTTTATTGGAACAACATGGTTTTCCATGTCTACACAGACATCTGCAATATACAAATTTCCATCAATGTTTTTTGTGATAAAATTCAGTTGCTGTAGAGGTCCTGAAAAACATGCAGAGAAGGCTGAAATATGAGCAAAATCCAAGTGAACAAATGAAGCAGTGTTATTTACTACTAGTTCCTTCAGTTTTGAGTACATGATTAGAGTGAAGTGATTCACGTGGTATTTAGTGCATTGTAATAACAGCATGACAGAAGACCAGTTTGGGAAGGGATACTTCAGTGTACTCCAGAGAAGCAAAATATGATCTCAGTCAGTACTAGATCATAACACTTATTTATTTCTTCATATATTGGATCATGAGCCATTATATTACTCTGATTTGTGGTGTCCAACATTTGCAATATGAAGCTAATGACAGGACAAGAAGTAATAATATAATACCAAGTGCTATTTTACTCATGGCACTTTAGCAAATGCAAAATGAGGTAAACACAATTTACCTTCAACTAATGCTAAAATGCTGCATTGATGTGCTAATGCATTGCAAGTCTCTCTGCACTCCCCTTTTCCCTGTAAAAACTACTTGTTCTGTCGCAGGCATTTTAGATGAGTTCTCTTGAAAAAAATAAATGATAACAGCTCTGTCTCTTTTGCTTCCTCTGCATTGATTCACCCAATGGTGTAAAAAAAAAAAAAAAGTCCAAAGTTTTGTTTGGTTATGAAATTCATGGTACTCATGACTCCTCTTGAGAAAAAAAGCTTTTTAATAATCACATATTCAAGCAGTATGATTAAAAAAAACACCAAAACCTTCAGCTGACATTTAAACTTCACTCAACAAACAATTCTGAGCAAGACAAACTATACTCTTTCCTGCTCTTACATGGAATATAAGCAGTTTCAGTTAAATCACAAAGATTTTGTTTCTCACATCATGCCATTTAAAACAAACTTTCTTTCTATAGAACACATTCTTTGTATAATAGAGCAGTAAGCCTTTCCAAAAATGATATTAACAATTACTGTGTAATTTAAAGACAGGCCTGAGACACAGGATTTTTGTCCATATCTAGACCTAGGAAGCCTCAAGGTTTGAAGCTGTTTATATTGAAGGATTTAAGTCTGGGATCATCTCTAAGCCGGATTACCTCTACCCTTACTTATTTTCCCACACACAACACCCTATACAAAGTGAGTTCAACAGTATCTCATTCTGGTTTTCCATTACAAGGAAATTTGCCTCTTGTAAGCTCCCAGTCTCACAATAGCTGCTTGTAGCCTGAATAGAGGCTTTCTACAGTAGTCCCTCATAGCCAGATTTTCAAAGCTATCTAAGCACCTGAATTTAATGAAAACGAAAAAAAACCCAAACAAACAAGTCCAAGGCTCACTAAGGTTATACATATATTGCAAATGTCACTGGGTACTTTAACATTAACTTTAGTCTTCTGTGTAACTTTGAAAAATCTGGACAATAATTTAGACGAGCAGACTATAATAAAGGTAAGCTGACTATATTGAGAGTAAGTAATCTTGGAATCTCTCCCAATTCCAGAGTCAAAGTACAGACTCATCTTGCTCCTAATTCCACAGTGGGAGGAGATGCAGGGATGCACCAGCTACTCCCTTCTCTCTCACACCTCATGTAAAAGCCGTATATGGATGGGTTGCATACTATGCAGTGATCCACGGAGTTCCAGAACTGGACTTCCCTGGTGTGCATTATAGAATGCCATACCAGGATGTTGCTTTGCTGAACTGATATTCAAAAGGTTTATGGCATTAATATGCAGTTTCTAAATCTGCAGTTTAAGATTGATGAGTCTATGAAAAAAAGAAAAAGCAAAACCAGGTTAAATATCTATAAAATCTCTCTATAAAATCATGTGTGTACAGAAAAGGTAAACAGAGCAAGAATTAGGATTCATATAAATGTGGAAACATTGGCTTAAAAAAAAAAAAAGTGCTTCTACATAGAATAAGCACTTAAAACTTTGGAACTCCGTCACTCAGAATGTTTCATATGCCCCAAAAATTAGTGACGCTCATAGGACATTGGATATTATTGTGAAGATAAACACATCAGAAGTGAATAAATACAGTGAAATCACACTGGGCTCAGGAATTTTCATTAACTAGAAGCTGTCTGAAGCTGGGACAATAATATGCAGAAATACCGTTACACTCTTGCCCTATTCTTATGTTCCTTTGGATTTGCTTTTGGCCACTGCCAAGAACAGAACACTTACTGGGTAGGATCTTTGGTCTAGACTACTGTGGATATTTTTGTACCCAGTTTATGGTCACAGGAGCAGAAGGAACTGATATTAACAACTCATTATACATCAGCTGCATATATGGGACATCTTTAAATTTAGATTACAATTTGAGTTTCAGATACCCTTTTTTTGGTTTCTTTCCCTCCACCTCTACTTATTCAAATAGTCCTGTTTCCTTCCCCTGTTTGTAGTGTTTTTGCAACTGGTTTTATGGTCTCCTTATAAACTAGCTAATTAAAAAATACAGGTTAAAAAGAGGCACGTGGAGGAAAATTGACCCAGTTTACAAGAGGAAACTCATTAGTTTAAACCACCTTCACCATAAGCATGATGACTCCCTGCTGATAGGTTAACTTCCCCTGGATCTTAAGATCAATGCTTTATCCAGAACTTAGGCAGGCTAAGAGAGCACTCATGAGCAGTTATTAGCCCATAGCTCATGAGAAGTATCTTGTAAACTGCTGCACCTCAGTACCTTTTACTCGCAGTAGGAATGGTAGCACTGCTCCAGGTATGATCGTGTGTGCATGTGAGACAGAGCTCTGAATTAACATGACCCAGTGACACGGTTTGGGGAAAGCAGAGGAAGAGCTCATTTGCTCAGAGCATGGTGCTAATAATGCCAAGGTTGTGTGTTTTATCCTCATGTGGGCCATTCACTGAAGAGTTGGACTCGATGATCCTTCTGGGTCCCTTCCAACTCAGAATATTCTGTGATTCTGTACTTGTATGGTAAAAAGCTTGCCATTTTACCCCTCAGTTATTGAGACTGCCTCACATCAGATATTGCCATTGACAAGTCTAGTGATACTATACACGTATGTGTGCATATTTGCATAAAAAGTACTGTGTTTGTTGTTAAAATAATTAACCTTATAGGTTGTGTTAATACTCAGGAAGTAATTACAAATCCAGAAAAAGTGTACTAGTCACAGAAATCCAGAAAAAGTGTACTAGTGTACAGTATTATTGAAGATACATAAAGACCCTGGTTTTAAAAATCTATTTTTTCCTGAAGAATTAAAAATCAGGCAAGAGTTTATTTATTAGTTGGCCAGTTAATGTTTTTTTTTCAGTGCCTTCAAGTGGGTTAAGTCTTGATAAATGATTTTGCAATGGAATATTGAATGTGTATGTGCAGTCTGAGTGCAGGTACTCATTCTACCTAATGATGGATTTAGATGGATCCTAATCTTTGGATTGTACTCATGGACCAGGTAATTTGCAATTATATTTCTATTTGGTCTTTTAATATAAGTTCAAAAGAAATCAAGCTTACATTTCTATCAGTTACTAAATTTAGGAATAAAAAGAAGACTTCTTTTAAATGCATAAATTAAGTAAAATTAAAAACACTTTCACAATGACTAAAGGTGTTCTGGAGTATGATTCAGGTCATACTGAGGACTCGTGCACAGCCCACACTACATAAATTTTAAAATGAAGCAATAAATGGTTTAAATGTACAAAGTGTACAAATGTACAAACCAGTCCAGTACAGCCTTCAGCAGACATCAGCGGGTGCCTGTTAAGTAAAACCAATGTTCTGTGCTGTCTGTGCTATGGGAACACAGTGGGTAGTTCTGATTTGACTAGTGATTATTTGATTTCCTGGCAGACTTTGAATAAATTCCAATTACATTCCTGAGACTAACAGTTGGACAAACTTGCCTCTAAGTCTCTCATACCAAGAGCTGTAACCACCTACCCTGAAAAGTATGGAGGTTTGGAAGCAAGTGCAAGGCAACAAGTAATGGTTTTCTGTTCTGCCTGTGAAATCATGAACAAATGCAGTAAACTGTGCCTTTGAAAAGACTTTCCAATATTGTCCCATTTGCAGGGAAGATGCCATTGAGGTTGCCACCACTGTAAATGTAATTTTAAAACTTTGTAACTGGCCCCACTAATCAATTGCAGACTATTTGACAATTTGAAAGCCATCTGCTCCACCAAATTCTATTATTTGTGGTTGATGTTTTTCATGACTCCCACCAGTAATATTTTAAGTATTGTAAGTATTTCACATTTGGACAGAAAGCAGTCAGAGTCCTGTAGGCACTTCATAAAGTAAAGCAAGTGGAACTGGAGATAGTCAGATGCTCCCTTTTCATCCTCTTCAAAAAGGCAAAGAGATTTTTCCTGAAACTACATTAAGACAAAGTAAAGGAGTAAGACAAAGTTAGGGAGGAGTAGGAACCACTCAGATACTTCTGACAGGACAGTCTGTTAACTCCAGAATAATTTCCCATGATAATTAAAGCTGACAGCACTACCTCCCTCCGCAGGCACCATGCTGTGGAAGCCAATAGCATACAGGAATCTGAGTCAAATATAGCACATGAGGAAAAGCAGATTCTGCAATATCTACTAGTGTGTTTCTAAAGAGGTGATCTAGTTGAAGAGTCCTGTGTTTAGAGCCAGCTTTACTAATTAAATCCCTAAACACTAATGCATATTATGCATACCCACACAATCAACTACTGCTGAGACAAAGTCTCTGGATTCTCATGAAAGTCTGAGGGCAATATATTAGTGTATACTTCAATATAATTAACAGTCAGGTCATTTTGTTGAAAGAACCATCTGGACCAGAGTGATATCTTGAAGTGCAAGTATTTTACTGCTTGAGTATCAATAATTAGAATATGGCCAGCTGCTCAAACACTAATCTGCCCAGTGCGACACCTAGTACCAAACTAAATAATGCTTTAGCGTTAAGCAAGTACTGCGGAATTCTTTACAGTAAGAGCTGGAAACTCCAACTGAAGGATTTCTTTACCTTCAATGGGTCTACTTCCATGAGAAAGGACCATTTGATATGTGTTATCAATGGGAAAGCTTTCATTTTAAAACCTGCCATATGAAATACCTTATTACAAACAAAGAGTCAGCACACAGAGTCACTTTATTTATGTCCCTGAACTAAGTGAAAGTTAATTTTGTTTTCCTAAGATCTGGGTTTAAAAGCATCTGTGTTAGTTCTCTATTTGCTTTGTCTTGCCTTGCATTTTTTTTCTTCTCTGTAATTTAATTCATTAATCTTGTTTGGTTGATTTATCAGACAATGGAGGATTCTCTGCCTCTCCCTGCTTAAGTGTTCTTTTTTTCTTCTGCTTTAGCATTTACAGAAACACAAAGAAAGAAGCCTGAAGCCAAGTCTTAATGCATTTTAAATATTTGTCTTTTTAAGCAAAACCAAGGGGCAGATATATTGATTTTAAATATCTAGAAGTACTTAAAATGTTTAATTTAAACAGGGGGAAGTAAATGCACATAGACTTAATTCAAAGAAAAGGAAACTAAAGCTTTACCTGAGCAAGGAGAGTTGTATTATACTCAAATAACAGGCACTAAGAAAATGGTAGTTAAGGCAGAGTAATTACTTAGAAAATATTGTTGTGACAAGTGCCTTGGAAAGAAATTACATTCTGATATTTTGGTGTATTAGAATTATTGCAGCAAGTGATTAGAATTGATGCAGAGAGTTCATAAAAGGTGGGATTTTTTTTTTTGCTTCTGTCTGTGGGCAAAATTTTATTTTCATACACAGATTTGCAGCAACTTGGAGGCTTTTCAGCCAAGTCCAACACTCAGCTCTCTAGCTGCCCAACCACAGAAAAACAGAGAAAACTTAAGCATCTTTTTATTTTCACACTTTCAGTTTTGATTACTGAACAAGTTACTGAGGTTCTTAATCATCCTAAGTATCTAATCCTTTTAAATAGTATAAATAATAAATATTTATAAATAAGTATAAATACTTTTAAATAGTATAATAATTCAGTATATATAATAATTTTAAATAGTATAAATAATTCAGAGCGCATCCATTCTCAGTAATGGATGGTACTCTGTGACCTCAGCACCATGAAGTTAAAAGTGATTTGTTTAATTTGATTCCACTACTTGACAATTTCTAATTTCACACATCAAGATGGCCAAAAAATCTGGCCATGAACACATTCTACTTTTTATTTACAAAAGGGGAATTCATGCTGTTTAAGGAATGTACTTTTTCTCTAATCCCAGGCCTAAATATGAGGCAGCAAGGGAAAGACATTTTTTCCTTCAGAAAGAAGCTATTGTATTCATATGCAACACGCTTTTGGATGACTCTATCTAGCAACATCATGTGCATTTGCTAAGTACCTTGTACTGCTTGAAGTGTGGAGATATTTTTGCTAGCATACATCCTGAAGTGATTATTGTCATCATACCGAAGTATTCAAACTGAAAGATTATTTCAGAAAGAGCTTTATTTTAATGTAAAGTCCAAATTCTGCATTCCATTCATGCCTTATGCTTATTAAAGTTAATGGGACTTAAGAAGTGACACTTGAGCAGGTCTAGATAAGTCTTTGCTGCTTACCTAATTGTGGCACATAATGATGCTTATATATGGAAATCCATCCCCTTACTCAGACTTTTACTCAAACACAGTGTTCAGTTTCTGAGTACTGATATGCACTCACTCCTCTACTGTATAACAAAGTTTGGTAATAGTTTTGGTAATAGGTGGTTTTGCAACAGCCCTTCTGGTGCAATTGCTGCACAGGACAGAGGTCTGACGAATTCTATTCAGAAGGATGATATAAAACTAAGAGCTTCAGCCCTGATGTAATCTCTGTGTTCTTTTCACTGCCCTCCTAGAGGCACATCTGCAAAGTTCACTGAGGAATACATCACCACAGTCATGGAAGAGCTATCTTTGAACAGCCAAGAGACATCACCACACATTCTGTAAATCCTAAGGCACATTGCAATAAACTTACACGGCCTCTGCAGGCTGGTGTTGATGGAGGATAAATGCCCTGTCATCGAAAACACAATGACAATACCTGTTACAGGGCCTTACAGACAGAACTGAGTAATTTGATTTAACTTCCCAGTTTGACTTTGAGCAGATGGTTGGACCAGCTGACCTCCAGAAGTCCCTTCCAGCCCATTAAAATTCTTCTATGATTCTGACCTATTTTTAGCTCTTTAGACTGAATAAAATGATTCAAATTCAAAAGCAAAATAGTTTTTCAGCTAAAATGGGACCAATGAAAATAAAGAAATAATCTAATGCAATCTTAGGAGCATGTTTGTGTTTCTTAAAGTGATATAAGCAATCCACACTGGTCTTTCATTCTGTTTCTGTAATCTGTGGTATGCTGTCAGGCTACAGTGTTGGGAGACAGTAAAAACTCTTCTAGAGAGCCATTTCAGTTTAAGAGGAAATTAAAGAAAAATTAAAAATCTTTGGTCTGCGTAGAATGGTACGACCACAGAATTAGGAATACAATAAAAAATTCTGAGCAGTTATTAAAATAGAAAATTAATAACTCTGTCCTTACTAAAAGAAAGACTGCTGTTATAGCAGCTAATAAAGTTTTCATTACAGCTAAAAGAAACTATTTCAACATAATAAGGGCAACTGTAGGATTGAACAAAGTTCAGTAAATTTCAGCAAAGGCAGGGTCCTGCAGAGGGGAGGAACAACCCCCTGCACCAGTACAGGGTGGGGGCTGATCTGCTGGAAAGCAGCTCTGTGGAGAAGGATCTGTGAGTCCTGGTGGACAATAAGATGCCATGACCAGCAGTGTGTCCTTGTGGCCAGGAAGGCCAGTGGGATCCTGGGGGCCTTAGGAAGAGCATTGCCAGCAAGGAGGTGATCCTGCCCCTCTGCTCAGACTGGTGAGGCACATCAGGAGTGCTGTGTGCAGTTCTGGGCTCCTCAGGACAGGCGAGACATGGAGCCCCTGGAGCAGGTCCAGTGGAGGGCAACAAAGGTGATTAAGGGACTGGAGCATCTCTCTTATGAGGAAAGGCTGAAGGAGCTGAGCCTGTTCTCTGACCTCCTCTCAGAGGAGACTGAGAGGGGACCTTATCAATGCTTAAAAATATATTAAGGATGGGTATCAAGAAGATGGGGCCACAGTCTTTTCAGTTGTGCCCAGTGACAGAACAAGGGAAAATGGGCAGAAACTGAAACAGAGAAAGTTCCATCTAAATGAGGAAAAAATCCTTTACTTTGAGGGCAGCAGAACACTGGAATAGGATGCCCGGAAGGGTTGTGGAGGCTTCTTCCCTGGAGATATTTGAAACCTGCCTGGACACGATCCTGTGCAATCTACTCCAAGTGAACCTGTTTTAGCAGGGAGGTTGGACGAGATCACCTCCAGAGGTCCCTTCCAAAGCCAGCCATTCTGTGATTCTGTGACAACATACTGGTTTAAATCTTCATCTAAAAAAACCCCATCCAAAATTTAAATGATATTTTTATTTCATCATCTCTGCAACCATCTCTTCTTCGTGTCATGAATTCTAACACAGAAAGTCCAAAAATACTTGAAAACCAAACAGACAAAGCAAAGACTACTATAACCAACTGAAATTTGATCAATTTACAAATGTCCAACATGTTTAAGCTTGAGACATTTATTTCTTGAATTATTATTTTTTACCATGGTAACTCTTACGCTTATCAACCTACTTATTTTACATGGTCTCATGCTGGCCTCTTAATTTTTCTGTTTTAAAGTTATTCATACTAATTTAGGACCGCAGAATGGCTGTGTTTCTCCACCAAATAAAGTGTTAATTTTTAAGAGCAAACTACACAAAAATGAGAACATTAGTGCAATCAGCACGTCTGTGTTCACCCACCATGTAGGAGACAAACAGGTCAATTTTTTGTCAGGAACGATTTGAACTCTGATTGCCTACCTACAATAAAAATAGATGCCACACCACTGAGCAGGCTCAGGTAAGGTCTCTCTCAGTATTTCAGTATTATACTTGCTGCACTCTAATACCTCCTACAAATCCCTAAACACGACCTGAGACAGTGCAGTTCATAAAGGAGAAAGATGTGTGGGTACAGTTCCCAACACAGCTGGCTCAGTAACTGCTGTTTGTCATGAAGATGGGACACAGCCAATGTGATTTTCCTGCTGTGTTCCTCGCACGGTCACACAGACCTGCTCCGCAGTAAATTGTCACTAGCAAATTTACAGTACCTCATCCATGCACTACATAATCTCCAAACTCTTGCAGGGGCTTATAGAAGCTGCTGGCTTCTCAGGAGCAAGTAATTGGCTATATTTTCGTTCCACACAAGGCAATGGCTCCTGCTGAGTTACTGCATGTGCTGTCACTCAGAACACTGATATTTTCTTTTTAAAAAAGGAAAAAAAAAAAGGTAAGCGTGATGAACTGCCATGCTCTGCCCCTCTTCACAAACCTTTGCTATCACTGCTTGTTCTGCAAGAAAAATGAAGGCATCTTCCACTGCATGGCTGGGCATGTACCCAAACACCCCAGTGCCCCTCACGGAACTTGCCACCAGCCCAGGACCAAAATGGGTTTCTGGGTGTCCCCTGATGTGACTGGATGCACACAGCTTCACACAAGATGAGTCAGCTGTACAGTCAGCTACTCAGCAACTCAGCTAGTACACCCCTGGGACAAGGTGACAGCATGCAAATCCATGTCATTTTTGACAGGTCTGTGACACACCTGTCTGTGGCATTCTCCAATTCTGGAAATTATACCACCTTGAAATCCTCTTATTTCCAGACTATGAATTGCTACAAGGATGCTGACTACCTTATTTATTTTTATTGGTATTTATCGCTTTTAATACAAATATTAACTCCAGGTATGTAGCAAACAGTGAGATTCAGCTCCAGATTTAGATGGAAACATTTAAGTTTCTATGGTGAAATGCCTCTAAGCTCAATAGCTATGTTATAATACCATTATAAATAGTGGACACCTAGTTCAAGATATCTGCATTGGAACAAGAATATTGCTGTTCTGCTCAGGATTTTCCCTTCATTAAGTACAATTAACTTTGGAAAACTATTCACAAGGTGAATTTCAGTAGGGGTGCTGGCGTTTTGGTCACAGGACACGTGGTCTTTCTTCTGGCAGCAGGCTGGCAGGAAAACAGCTGCAGCTGGGTTGATTGTTCCACTGGGCTGAATCTCGCCTGCAGACTGCGAGTTGCACAACCCTGTCTGACGCCAGTGGGAGACATCATTGTCTCCTCATCTTTGAATCCTGCCCCTCATTTTTTTCAACACAGACTGCCAAGAATAGAACCTCAGCTCACAGAGAGATGTTAGGCATCTCTAAGCTTTCTACAAATGAGCTGTCTAGGCTCCCCTCTGTTCTCAGTAAAGAAGAGAAGTATCTCCAGAGAGCAATTCTGCTGCTGTGGGGATGAATTGCTTCAGAAGTCACCTGCTTTTCTTGTCTAACAATAAAAGGAGTTTGGACAATGAGTTGACATCTCACTTGCAGAGGCTAAAGTTTAAGGTGATCAGTCCCAAACAAGCTCAGAATATATAAATCTCACTTTGGATAACGAAAACCACATTTTTTGGTAAACTGAATATTCCTCATTAAAATTGCCTCAACTTTTATTTAAACTTTCAATTGTTCCAGCTTTCCATGAAGCAACCCAAAAATAAAATACAATAGGGAAAGCAAGAAAAAAAAAAAACTAGCATCGTCAAGACAGGGGCAAATAATCAAAATGTGTATATAGACAGCTGAACCAAAGCTTGCAGGTTTTAGGGAGGAATAAGGATGGGTTTGAAAGTAATTCACATAGCAGGGTCTCAAAGGTAACCATTCAAAAAGGCAGGCAAAGGGTAAGAAGCAAAGGATACCTCTGACAATCCACAATATCCAGTGCGAACATATTCCTATGTTACATAGTATAATTGAACATTTATATGTGTTCATTTATATTGAACATTTATATGTTTAGATGTGTGTTGCCACACACATCTAAACCCAAAAGCACTTAAATATTTCTGAAATTCTTTCAAAAATTCAAGAAGAAAACGTGATTATCCACTTTGTAGCCCTTTATTTCAAGCACAAAAATTGATTGGTTTCATTTAGTGGTATTGATACACATGCAGATTGCTCTAAGTTAAAAAACGAACAGTGTGAGCACATTGTAAAATAACAGCATATGAACCTGTTATGGTTAAGATAGAGCAACCTATATGCTCTTAGAGGACAAGAATGGAAAATCCCTTTATCGATTTCTGAATATGAATAGACACTTTAAATTTATGCCATTTTCCTTTTAACTGGAGGGCTAAACCATAAAATTAGATAGATTTTTCTGAAAATCAGATGGATGCAGCCTAGCAGAAAACTAACTCCAAGATGTTTTCTGGTTGTGACCTTCTATCCATTCTGTTCTCAATCAAGGTGACTGATAAAGTTTGGCATAAAGCTAAACATTCATATGTTCCTCAGAGCTTTTGTGGGTAAGGCCAAATTCTGTTATCTAAAGCTTTACAGAGGTAATTCCTACCAAAATAAAAATTGTCCCAGCTCTGTGAAGATTCAGTGTCCCAGCATGACTGACTATAATTTTTGGAGAGCTGATTCATGTCATTCCTTCTGTAAGACATATACACAGACATAACACAAAGAGGAGAGGCAATGTTTCCCTCTAATGTGAAAATGAAAGGATGGAAGGATGGGTGTAGGATTAAACTATTAATTACTTATTGTATTAATATTCTACAACTCTGAGATGGATTATATGAGTCCTCCTTAGGAAAAATAGTAAAGCAAAATTTGACAAACCTGTCTTCTTCCAATAGACTTTGACCTGAAGTTGATTGTCCTGATAGAAAGGAGCTCCAATTTTAAGAAAACGAGTGGTTTTCCTTCTTTGAAAGGTTGGGTAAGGATCTACCAGTCCTTTCTGTGGTTTCCCAGCAGATGTCCGCTCTTCTGCAATACACAGAACGATCAGGAAACTATTTCGTTTACTACAGGGCTGTATAATGACTATGCTAAATTTGCTGAAATTCAGAAGATAATACTATCTTTAATTCAAATGATCTTATTTCAGTTTCTTACCTAAATGAAATACAAAGAACTAACTGTCCATATTGGTTGAAAAATCACTTGTTTGAAATTCAGTTAAATAATTTAGACAGTGACCAAAAAAGACAAATATGTTTTTACAGGGAAATGCGCTGTAAATTTTCTGAAGAGTAATAAGGAAATGGACTGTATTTATATCCCCAAGAACAATAAATGTTAACACAATGATTTTTTAAACAGGCACAGTATCTACCAGTAGTTCTCTATAATACTTCACAGTCTTTATATTCATGCAGTGTTTGAATATCCACAAAATCCAAGGACAGCACAATGTAACCCACAGAGTGCCACATGTGGTTACTACATCAAAGTAAATATAGCCCTCTGGTATGCTATATAAGAACACTGTGGTCAGATTAAAGATCTGTCTTGCTCACTTTCCTGTTCCCTACAGTGAATGGTGAATGCTTAGGAAAACGTTGCAAGAGAGGAATTTTCTTTCAGCAATTCCCTTGGTGCTGTGTGCCTTGCTTCCAACAAGCAATTGCAATTGGATGTCCTTCACCAAGCATTTTGTTTGGCAACAATTTATCAACATTTAGCAGGGTTGACAGCACTCATAGATATTTTCAGTTGAAAAGAAAGAAGTGTTCATTCAAACTGCACTTTTCATTGCACACTTGCAAATGCATCTGATCCAATTAGGAGAATCAGATTATAAAGAACAACAACAACAAAAAAGCTGTATTTAATTCGATATTAAACACCTAAAATAAAACCAAAGACTCTAATAACGAGGAAGTGGCAAATTATTAATTACATACTTGAGAGAAAGAGGGAAAAATTCAGATTTCAATAGTTGTTACGAGTAACATATAAACTTGAACATTTCGCCTTATATGCAGCTTCAATTCAAACTCACTTGTTTTAGGGCCAAATTTTATTTTCTCAGCCCTTTGCTGAATCTGATATGATTTTTCATTTTGTTTGTTTATTTTAAATTAAACTACTAAACCTAAGGAAATTCTTTCTTAAGATAACCATAATGTTACTACTGCCTAAATGGAAATCAAAAAGTTATACAGAGAAGTACAAACTAAAATCTATCAGGTATTCCTCAATTTAAATTATTTTAATTTTATTAAATCTCTACTTTGCTATTCTCTGTCTGCTCCACTTCCACAAAAACCAGGACACCAATTTAGAATATTTCTATATAAAGATCAAGTGAGAATCTTGCTACATTTCCCAGAAGTGAAGCACACAAATACAGTGAGGCAATGCATTTCTGAGAGTGGGGAAATGTAACGCCAGAGGGCTGAGGTCAAAGCTCACAGAGGTCTGTAGGACTAAATTACTTCAGCGGGTTATAGGCTATCTCTATGCTGACAACAGGACCAGACACCTAAAAACCAGAGCTTAGTTCCACACGAAGCAGAGCATCTGACAGTGGGACTTCAGCAAAATTGGCATGTTGCTTCTGGAACTACTTCCCAAAGGCCATGGAAGTCCCAAAATAAAGACAAGCCATAAATGTCATGTCCTAGATAATATTTCAGGCAATTTTTTTGTTTCTTTTTCGTATTTCTCCATCTGCCTCTGAGTATTCTCAAAAGTACGTCAAGCAGGACGTACCTGGCTCTGTACCTACCTAAAAAGACTGAGATATAGAAGATGAATTTCCATCTCCTCCAGGAGTAGTTTTTACTTGGTTTTCTATGTAAGCTATAATCTAGCCATTTAAAAAAAAAATGTCCGAAAAGGCCTAAATACACCTCTCAGCAGAGTGCTCTATCGATTAAAATGTGTGGTATCAGTAGTTCAGGTTCAAAGAATCATGAATCCTTTACCTCATGGCTTTAAGAGAAGGGATGCTCAGATTTTTCTATAAACTTACTACTGAGATATTCTAAAACAAATATGTGTTTTAGTTGGTACAGGCACTGATTTGCAGTTAAAAAGAAAATACTGCTCATTAAATAAATGCATGTTCATAATCTGAACAGTCAAAATAATTTAAATATATGAGATTACAAAAATATTGTTCTCAGTATAGTTTTACTCTAGTTTAAAAAGCAATACAACAATTAATGAACCTTTTAGCACACAAAGGTCACCCCAGTAATGTAAAATAAAGCACAAGGCATTAGAAAGTCTGTACTAATTAGAAATAAGTAGATAGCAGACTTTCACAAAAACTACTGATGGTCTGTTTTCTGAAGCAAAACAACCAAAGAGAAGGAAGGGTGTCCAAGCAAAACTGCAGAAGGAATTTAAATCTAGCTCTGACAATGATAGGAAAGAGGTGCCACTGGAGTGGACAAAAATGATGAAAGAGCCAAAGTCACAAGTGAGGTATAGCATAAATGAACTCCATTTGGTAGGGAATTTGTAAGTAATAGATAACTCAGATGTGGCTCTCGGACGTGAAATGTTTTAGATTCCCTAATAGAAAAATCTATGTTTTAAAAATCAATTCATAATAGACACAAGCTTTTGTGATCCAAGAATCTGAATTAATGGGCTACTAAAAATACCCAGGAATTTGAAAAATATTGCAAGTTAATACTGTCCAGTTAAGGCACACAGAAATGGTTTTATTCCATCCACTTAGAAACATAGTCAGTATTTATACCTGTATTGCATCTAAAAAATGTTAACACTACAGTCATGCAAAAGCTTCAATTTTCTTTGCAAGTGTTTATTTTAGGTGAGTAGAGTCTAAGTCAAAGAATTAGGCAAAACTGTCACCAATTTTTATATAAGAAATTTAATAGGAAAAGGTTACTCAAGTTGACCAAGGGATGATCACTGTGCTATGGAACAGCCCACTTTAAGAGAATGATTTTTTAAAATCTGAGAAATCGTTATATAAAACATTCAAATTCCAGATAAAGGAGAGAGAAAGAATTCAGGTGTTTCAGTATGATTACTCACTATTATTCCTGATGTCCTGAGTGGTGCTAAAATGGAGAGAAACCTTAGCACTTTTTAGGCGTATCTGACCCCACCGTGTCACTGCCTGCAGCTCTACATTGTAGTTGCTGTTGGGTTGGAGCCCCTCCAGGACCACATAATTTTGGGCCTATAATAGAATAAATATACAAAGCAGTTATAATATTGCTAAAACATAAGACTTTATTAAAAGCAGGCTTGTTATCTTAGGCACACCAATTTTCTGAAGTTAGAAAACTCACATATAAATTTCAGAGCAAAATTTCCTTTCTGTAAAAGATTTCTTTAATTGGACTCTGGTTTTCTGTGTCATTTGAAAAATACTAACCTATTCGATGTTTGCATCATTTTGGCAGTTCCTTGGCAATTCCAAACCTATTGTTTAGGCAAAACCTAAGGGGTTTTCTTCTATATAACAAGGTTTTACTCTTATGCCAAAATCATTTTAGCAAAAGGAATTTAAGCACTTTATTCCCCAATTTCTGTTTTAGTAAAGCAATTGAAAGCTTTTTTCTAGAGACAGCTAGTCTGAAGATAGCTAAAATCCAACATTTAATGCATTTGTCAATACATTATATTTGTTTCAACTCTTGAAAATAAAGATTTAAAAAACAAGCACCAACCAAAAATACCCTCCCATTGGAAATAACACTTTTCCTGTGTAGAATGGAAAACAGAATAGAAAAAATACAGTTTCCAATGTCATAGAAGTGTCTAAAATGGGGAAACAAGAGATTAGGTTTATCATTCTCCAGTTAAAAATCAATACATTAAGACAAGGCAGATGATATTATAAAGAAGAGTCCAGCCTTCTCAGTAGTCTAATATTTTATTTTGTCTAGATTCAATTGTAAAAATGTCCTTCTAATCCATATGCCAGGTGGAAGATATTACTCCATGTTTTCATTAGAATTCCTTGTGCCTTTTGACAGTCAGTACAGAGTAAAAAAGATAACCATGTACCAAGGTAACCATTCCACATTTAACACTTGGGATGTTAAAAACAGATTGCCAAAAAGCATTTAATAGTAATTATCTTTATTTGCTTAGTGCTGACCTAATGACTGTAAGTCTTAATTAACAGTGTCAATATTGTAGTCAAACTAATTCAATGTCTACCTGGAATGAATTCATATGGAAATCAGTATGAAATTATTTGGGTTGGGTTAAAATAATCTTCAGTAATCTTTAACAATTTAGATTTTTCCACCTTTCCTTTTTTTTTTTTTTAATGTTCCTGTCTTTTCCATTTTTAGGCTAAGAGTTGCTACAATATTCAAATGACCATTGATTAGCAATAGCATCTGGAGTGTCTTGAATCTCACTGGCACTGCTGTGCAGTTTCATAACATGCTGCAGAAGAAAAAGTACAAGTCAGGAGTAATAGGAAAGATATTGTAAGAGCCTCCCTTTTCTATAAAATACACCCTCTATTTCCCTTCATTCAAGGTCAGAACTTGGTCTCAATTACTGTAATGTTCTATAATTGATCTGTTTTAATATTAATTGTGTGTAGGAAGTACACTATGCAGAGGTATTAAAGACCCAGACCAATTTTAAAATTCTTTGGGGTTTCTGATTTAAGGACCAGCTTGTAGAGAGAACGCTCCCTGATATCTTTAGGCTGAAGCCTCTTTCCTGAAGGTCTTTACCCAATGCCAGATTTCTCGAAGAACACAAACCTTTCTATGTAGCACAGTCCAACCCTACTCCTACCTTGCAACAATTATTTTTTTGAAGGACAATAAAGAAGTAACCTTTCTTTCTGTGCAAATTGACTTGCATGATTTCATGGCACAGCCTTCATTGCCTTTATTTCTGTCAGGGTTTGGTGACTGAGGGACAGAGAGGGAATTGTGACCCTCTGACTGTCATTCATCAGAGTGCAATGGGCAGCCAGAGCCAAAACACGGTGTTAACATAGGCATGGGACCAAATTCTCACTATCAAAAGCACAAAAAGAGAATCAAGTTATGTCTAGCTGATTTCTATTCTTTCTATCTAATTATTTCTATTAGCCGCTTTAAAATAATATGCAATTTTCTTATGTATATCATAACAAAAGCTTTCCAGTAAAGCAATATTTAATTCATTATTCAAGAAACTCATAGGACTTGCTGCTAAGGAAATATTGCCAGATCTTTGGTATAGCAGTTTATTTAAAGAGTTTTGGGTATGTTTTTCCCTTGGACTTATACTGAATATTTAACGATTACACTCTATGATAGTGTAAAAAGTTTTATTTGCATAATGAAGGAACAATGTGACAGATGATGTCAGGCATTTTAAATAAAATAAACACTTTAAGAAGCATTAACTGAATAAGCCTAAATTTAAAGGACTAACAGCATTTAACTTCTAAGTCATCTTCCCTGAAAAACCTTACAGTATTTACCTGTATTCTAAGGCGAAAGTTAACTTCTCTCCCTGGGTTCAGTGTAAAAAAAGGACTGAGAGGTCAAAATTGTCTATGGGCTTCATGATATTAAAAATTAGGACCACTACTTTACCAGTGGCTGAAATCATTTCAGCTTATGATGCATTTTATGCTTACACTCTGTTTTGTGTCAGAAATAAACCATATTTCTGTCCCATTTACTGATTTCTTTCTTACCCCATCAGTAATCTTCCTTCTCTTTTTTTTTGCTGGGATTACATATTTGCTGTATGTCCAGCTCCAAAAGACTTTGTAGTGGTGCACTGGGATATCAGGCTCTTCTGGAAGATCCCAAGTAATCATTGCATTTACACTCCCATCATTGTTTGCACTGATATTGGCAATCCTGATATTAGATGGAGCTGGTGGAGCAGATGGATCTGGAATTTTAAAGAAAATAAAAACATTCTAAGGTCAAAATTATCTTCAGTAAAATAATCTTCATCTCATGTATTTATGAGGCATTCAGGAGCTGGATTAAACACTCTAAATACATTGAGGAAAATTCAGGAAAAGACTTCCCACAACTGATATGGCTTCTTGTAAATTCTAGAAGTTCAAATTCTACTGAAATAAAAATTATGAGTTAGCACCTAGTTAGTCATTATTCTGTGTTGTTGATAGTTCACAAACATTATGAAGCTTTATAAAAATGTACCAGACTATCAGTTTTCCTTATTTCATTCACTACTTTAAATACAGAGTGAGTGTAAAACACTCAGGTTCTTCAAGTGGCCTTGCAGAGTCACCACAGAACTGTATGGCTGAAACATTGAATATATTTTCATTGCCAGATAATTATCAGATAATAAAATTATGTTTTGACAAGTTAAATGTTTCTTCAAAATTGTAATATTGATATCTACCACTATGGGACATAAACACTTCCTTAGAATAAATGTAATTAAAGCATAATGATACATTATGCTGTGGTAGAAATCTATAGGGTTTTTTTTAGAATGTCAAAAAGCAATTAGCTACCCCTTTGATTTATTTCACTATTCCAGTTCAATTCCTGGTCAATATCAACTGAAGTAGTATTCCTACAGTTGTCTTTGTGCTGACTCTAGAGTCAGGAAGGAGATGTGATAGTCAGAGTTTGAATATTCTGAAAAGATTCAATATTGAAAATTTTCCAATATTGAATGTAAGTCTTCCCTGTGGGCTCACTGTAAAATATCCTGGCCTCAAGTAATGTGAATCAATGGAAATTTTGCAACCAAGTTCTGAAAGTCCTGTTTGCTGTTTACCAACTCCTACTTTTTAACCCCACTTTTTCATTTCTACCTTTTTTTAAATGTCTGTGGTAGAAAAAAATTGATGACAAAATAAAAGGAAACTGCAAAAAAAATTTACATAGAAGTAAGCAGTAAGACACAAAACAAACAAAAAGAAATTAAAAGTATATCAGAAGAGTAAAGGAAATTCATAGAATTTAAGACATGTTATGAACTTCTAGCCATATAAGCCATCACTTATTTGCCAGAAATAAAACTGGAGGTGTGAGGAGGGAACATCAGACATTCATTTACGGTATGGTTTACCTATATTATTTTATAATGGTCAATGAGCTGTAAAATAAACATTCCAGGCATACTAAATTCATCAGATAATCCCTATGACAAATGATCTCACTGAAAAATTCCATCATTTGGTTTATAAAAAAAAACATATTCAGAGTTAATAAAGACAGCATTTTCCTTTTAAAGATCAGCAGATGTGAAATAACGACTTATTTGTGTTATTGAACAGGACTCTTGCTGCAATAACAATGGATGCTCCTGTTTCCTCACACATGCCATTTTTGTTAAATAGTAATGGATGTCCCTGTTTCCTCACACATATAATTCAACCAAACTTTAGGTCATAAAAGCTACAAAGCATACTTAAGAATTCTGGAAATTTAACATAATTTCCAAATAGTAAGAATGCCTTATTTCTCACTTGTTTTTTTTTAATCCACTAGCAAGTAAATTGCTTTTATTTTTTCTGGCTTTGGAGAAGCACTCCTGTTACACTTATTTCCTTACCTGTGAAGTTGCCAACCACTCCATCTTAAAGTATGCAAAACTATTTATTCCAGAAATAAAGAAAAATTTAGCTCAATGGTTTGTACTATTCTCTCATACAATTTTTCATTTGCTTCTATTATTTATTAAGTAGGTATAAAATGTAATTTAGGTACAATCAATATAAACAGAATCATGGTTCATATATCTAAGACCTTTATTAAGCATTCATCTTCACTGATTTAAAATGTTAGGGGCTTTTTTATGTTATATGGCATTATATTAGGGAAATAAAACATTTATAACCTGAAGTGCAACATGATCATATTACTGTAGGTGAATTATTCAGGTTATCTCCCAGAAGTACTATGCATCATATATTATGTATACAAAACATATGGGATAAAATGAAAGTGTTTCAGAGAATATATGTTCCCAAATGGTCAGATAAGAGCAAAAATAATTCACACTATAAAACATGTTTGTCTTCATTCTGCCTCTACAAGAGACAGAGAGTCCTTTAAAAAAAGATCTAAAAGTTAAATTAAATAGCTCTTCTGGATAAAGTGTATTACATGATTAAAAATATTTTGAAGTTCTCTTCACCAATTTTTTGTACGTCTAAAAGCAAATGACCAAATTTAGATTTTCTTTTCAAACGTTTGAATCTCCATTCCAGCAGTAGAAAGCAGTAAGGAAGAACTATGTGTGTACTGAAACCAACAGATTGTTTCTTCTGAATTCTACAGCACCAGCATATCACCCTGTACTTTTTATAACTGTACAGTTTATTGAAAACATTACTTTACCAGTAGCATTTCTTCTGTGCTTACTAGACACAGTCCAGTCAGCAGACAAAACACTGATCCACATTTGAAAGAAAACCTATTAGTGTTCCATCTTTGCTGTGTGAGAATACAAACATTGCATTAAAAATCATTGGGTAATTACAGTTAAGGATAGAAAGACAGTCCTCTTAGAAGGAATATACATGTGAAACATCACAGCAACAACAGATATTTTCCCGAGTGCTCTCTTTCTTCAAAGACTCTTTTGCAAGCCTCTCAAATGCCATCCACAAAAATGCCTTTGAACAAGGAACGGTGGTGGTGGTAGAAGACTGAAAAGAGGAGATCTGCAGCTAACAGACATGAAAAGGTGAGACATTGAAAGCAACACATTTTCTGTAAGAGCTTTATTAACACTAGTAGACTAAGCTTTGGAAAATAATAAGCTATAAAGATACAAAATATCAAAGATAAACAAAACTAGTTACAGTTCTGCATTTAATCAACTGAAAAAAAATCCTTTCTGTTTGTATAGATGCATCAGTACAATATTTCATGGATTTGGGGTTTATTACCTGAAATATTAAGACACTCAGTGAGCATTTTATATCAGATTAGGGTTCATTCCATATAAAGTATTTCAATACCACTATATAATTTATTCATCCATTTCGGTATATTTCTGTTACATTCATCACTATTACAAGTGACAGAATGATCATTTTGTAAGTGTCAAGGACCCAAGAATATTAATTGTTTCTTCATTTGAAAGGATTTAGTTTCACCAGCAAAGCAGACAAGTGAGAAGGAATAGCAGGGTAAGAAAATGTGATCTCTGTTAACAGTAAGAAAAATCAAACAACCCAAGCCCCACCTCCAAAGAAAGCACCCAAAAAACCCCCACACCCCCTAGGCCTCTCAAGACAACAAGAACCCAGAAAAACTAAAAAACCGTGACACGTTTATGAGCATGCTCCTCTACAATGCACGCCAGCCAGATAACAGATTAGCTGTTTTTTCTGCATTATTGAATGGAAAAGTCATACTTCTACAAGGTGCTCTGTTATGCTTATGTCCGTGTAGATATTAAAAGCACTACACAACTCGTGCTAAAATACTTCAAGGTTTAATAACTGGTACTGAATCATAAAGCTTACACAGATACGGTGTTTGTTAACCTGACTGTAAAGCTTAAGTGACATTCTGCTGACTATAAAGGTAACAGCCATTCTACTGTTAGTCTTAATATACCTGTGATCCCTTTGACTGACTGCTCACATGTATAATTCAGATACATGGATGTAAAATTGCTGGAATGGAAACTGCTGCCAGTTTTTCGACTGTGAAGTACTGAAACTTTATATACATCAATTTATCTGAGTGTTAAATCAAATTCTTTGGTTTGCAGAAAGATGATACTAGTTGCAGCTTTTCCTTTGCAGCTTATATGACAATGCAAATAAAATACAAGTCATTCTATATATCCTAGAATTTGGCACAGACAGCTGTCCTCAACTCCAAAAAAATTCTGGTCTCAGCAGCCTGACAAGTAAATCGCTTCTCACTGCTAGAAATGATGGCTTCATTAGGTCAAGGCTGAAGCTGCTGTTCCAGGACATGGGGTAAGTACTGCATTTGTCTGGATTGTGTTTGGCTTGAGTATACCCAAAGGACTTAAATTCCTGTCTTTCTGGCTACTCAGCCATCACAAGGAAAATTCTGTCTCCAGTCCCCAAAAGGGAGGATTTCTTGCTGCAAATAAGGGAAAGAAAGAAAACCCTCACATCATCACCATTTCAAAATGCACATCTTCCCACACTCATATTTGTGAACATAGTAATAGTTTATATTTTCCAAAATTCTTTAAATCAATAGGATCTGGAAACACTTTTGCAACCTTAAAAAACAGTATGGGCAAGCTATACACATGAATCACATCATACACTGCTGCAGTGCAGCCACTTTGTCTTTCAATGTGGCAACTGTTAGGTGTCAGAGAGGGGAATAATGACATTGGAACCAGAATTCTAATTCTGAGATGTAAAAGTGAGAGCAAGTGTGAGAATAATTTAAACCCTTTTTTACGAAGCTTTTTTCCTGACTTAAAATAGACCTCCCATTGCTATCTTTCAAACATGAGACTTTCCAACTCTTCAAGTCTGCTGAAGCTGCTCTACAGACAAGTTTCCAACCATTACAGAGTTCCACAGTGTAAGCAGGAGGACTGGCTCTGCCCGATGGAAATGGCACACATAAACCAGCTGTGCAACAGCATAAAAAAATCATTGGTCTCAAAGGAGCGACAGAAAGAATTTTATTGCCGTGAGTGGGTGTCTGTTCTGGTTTTCCTAACACTCAGTAATGTATGCATGAAATCACATCCAGCGTGGTACTTATGGGCTGTGAAAACAATGTTGTCTGCTTCCTTTTGCTTGACAATCTATCCAGTGTATGCTGGCAACTGCCTTCATGGCAAAGGTAAAAACCTTCAGCAGAGGAGGAAGGGTCAGATGGTTTGGGCTCATTCTGTTGATCTTCTTGTCTCTGGAAGTGGCACAGTACCTACCTACAGACCGGTGAGATAATATATGGTAGAGAAATCCCTAACACCAAGTCCTAGAGTTAACTGAAGTCTCTGTCACTGAGAGTTCATTCTCATCACAAATCGTAAAAACCTAGGAAAAAAAGAACCTAAAAACTCTGAAGTAAATGCAACAAATTAAAAATTGTATTACTAGTGCCAAGCAGCTTGTGACCAGTTAGGTTAGGCTATCCAGTGCCTGCTTATTGGAAGAAAAACACAGGTAGTTTTCATCCAAGGAGACTAATTTATGGATTGTAGGAACAGTTCTCTCCTGCTTCCAGAAGAAATGAAATAGCTTGGAGAGAGCCAGTCTAAACATGAAGAGAAGGATATTTGTATCTTTATGGATCAAAAACGTTCTCTCAGGTATTCAGTTACCTTTATTTACTGATGTTATTGCAAATTGTTGCCACTCAATTAAAGATAAAAAGGAAAGCACACAAAATTTAAAACCTTGAAAAGAGAAGTGGAAATCTGTCAAAACAGCAGAAAATTTTGATCAATTTTAGCTGACAGTATCAATGTAAAAGTCCATGTGCACTGACCCACTTATATGAAAGAATCCACTTTCTAGGTGCAGTATTCACTTAATTTTCCACCCACGCCACCACAGACAGACATAGTCCAACCTGTGTTTTTTGTAATTTTGGAATGGCATTTTGGTAAATCAAAACATCACTTTATTCCCTGTGAAGGGTCATGTCAGACAAGCACATGCAAATCCTTCATTTCCTTTACAAAAAAATAAATTAACAGCATTAAAAAAGAGCTCTAAGCTTTTAATATTTAAAAAATTCTCAGCTGTGTCACTTTATTTACTATTTACAAATTATTGCCATAGATGAACACATGAGGCAGTGTAGAACAGCTAATAAACCTTCACCTCAAATGTTTACAGTGTAAGAGCATCAAAAGCAGCAGTAGATCAGGCCTCAAAACACAACTAGATGAAGAATGGCAAGTTGAAATCCTTGATGAAATACTCTTGTTTTCCTGGTTTTGTCTTTTTCATGGCTGGAAAATTAAATTACTTTGGAAAATAAGGAGCTTTATTTAGTGATAGAGAAGTTAATGGAAATTACCTCAGAAGACTTAACATCATTTTGAATAAAACAAAACCTTATTTTGCTGTGTCTACTTAGAGATCATGTTTTTTGCATTTTCAAAAACACAAAACAGTATAAAACAGTATTGTGGTAACCAGACAAAAATTCTCTCTCCGAGTAATTACAGCACGTTTTTGAACGTTCCTCTTAAGAGCTTAAAATATTTAGTGACAGAGACTTTGTGGTGCCATACTTCTCCCTAGATTCAGATTAAATATCATATTTGTCCTCCTTTAAAGAAAAAAACAAACCCAAATAATTTGCTATTCATTATAACTTATGAGCAATTGGTAAAAGTTCAGTATTTTGCGTGAGAAACTGTCTTAGGAATTACTGTCATGTTTCCCGATCAAAGGGTTTATTTTTGAAGAAACCTTCTGCAAAGTCTGACCAAGATAATAATCTCCTCTTGGTCTTGGCACAACAGGGTGAAGTGAAACACTGATGTGAATTTCTGTCCGCATTTCACACAAACATAGCACAGACAGGCAGCAAACTTCCAAAGGTGATGTGCCAAAATCCACTTTTCTTTTCCAAACTGGAGGTTAAATGTGCCTGTAGGAGCTCAGCAGGGGCCAGTAGATGCTGGCACTCAAAAAACTAGGCACATCTGAGCAGCAGTTTCTTGCCTTTCTACCAGGCAGGGGCTGCCACTTCCCACTGAGCTCCAAAGTAGTAATTAAATGTTAGTGTGACACTGTAACTGTTACCACTCTGCCTACCTGGGGACATGGAGGCTAAAAGATAACAATCGAAGCATCCCAGTATCACTCCCAGCAGTCAGCACCGAGCAGCATCTTCATGTGAGTCACCTAGAGTGACTACACATTTCATCTGGCAAATACAACATCTTTATAACAACCCCTGACAGTTCCACAGCCCCTGGAACGGCCAAATGAGCTGCCAGCCTAGGCTGATGTGGGCTGTAAAGCTGATAGCTAACTGAACTCCCTGCTGCTTGTCTGTCAATTCACAATCCTCTGCCAAGGGCTGGAGTTCAGATTCAAAAATAGTTATTTTGAGAGTTATAGAAGTCTTTTGAAGAATGCTGGCTACATACTTCCTGCCATTATCAAAATTTTGGTTTATTAGGTAAGAGCATGCAGAGGTACTACTGACTCCCACTGCCCTTGTCACAAAGTCCTAGAAGTGCTCTCCACCTCCACTAGACAGCCGTGAGCAGTTCTCAAGGAGAGCAAGTGCTTCAGGGGTAGCTGCAGAGACCACAAGAGGACTCTGGTATTCATGTAATGATTTCAAAACCACAAGTTCCTGAAACACAAATTACTGCCAGCTGGGAGACTATTCTGAAGAAATACCCCTATGTGCTTATGCTGTTCTTACACTGTTATCCAGAAACCCACCTCTGGCTGGGGTCAGATTCTGGGCTGAAGAGACCTTCAGGATGACTTACCATGGATATTCTTATATTCATTAGCAAGGACGGTATTTTGAGCATGACTAGCTCACTCAGTAGGGGACAAACTTTTTTGAAAGTAATAAAAATCCTGCCTGAAAATGTCATGTTCCAGCCAAAACCTCAGTGCTACCATGATATACCTTTATGTAACTGCAGTAACAGTGGTTTCAAGCAGAATAGTTGGAAAATATTCACAAACTCAGTAAAACAACTGTCAATGATCTCAATTTAAAAGAAAGTTGGTGCCAGATTCAGCAACAAACTGCTGTAGCTGCTGAAGTGCTGTTCAAGAAGTAAAGAGAAAGGTACTGCTGCTGAAGAGTCCTTACAGTGAGCTCAACAGAGCTCGAAGGAACTGTATTATTTTATGTGACTGAACTTATGCTACTTAAGTATAATAACTTCTTAAAATAATACTTCTTTTATACATGAAAAGGTTTGTGGTCACAGAAGTAATGGGACAGCTATGCCAGCCAACCTTCCTACCACAAATTTCGTTAGAGCACCAAAAAATTATTAAGGCTAATATATACTTATTCAGTAAGTGATTAAACCTTCCATACCAGCAAAAGTACTTGCATGCCTCTATAAATGCACCTCCAAAAAGATTTTTTTCTAGGACCGAGTATGGCCAAACAGTAAGCTAAAAGCCAGCACAGGAACCCAAAGATGGCAACTGCCTGTACTGCAAGAGAACTCTGTCTGCAGAAAGAGGAGGAAATGTGATGGGGTTGAGATGGACGCGACAAGCAGAATTCACACCAACTCCATTCGAGAGGAAAAGAAAGTGCTATCTTTAATACCATGATAGTCTCTTTTATAGAGTTTTAGAGTTTACATAGTTTTAAGGCACAGCAGACTTGACTTAACCAAAAAGCACACACCACTGGGTGAACACACGGTAAACACGCAGCCTGTTTCTCTAACAGTAACTCAGCTGTGCCTCCTTCCCACAGACTTTTTCTAGCTTAAGTAACAGATCTGAGCAATAATTTTACAAAGGTAACAAAGCCTTCATTTTATAAAGCTTTTACCTAAATGTCATAGAAGTACATTCCTCAAAGTATGCAAAGTTACATCGGTGTAAAGATTCTGTAACTACTAAAGTAACAACAAGTCTTTGTATTAGAAACTACTTCTATTAGTAGAGAGAAGACTGCTACATCTCATTCTTGGGCACTAAGTCAACTAGCATGGTCTGGCTATGCCCACATTATCGACTGCCTTTAAGAGAGGGTGACCACATCCAGATCACCTGTCTAATGGGAATAGTTTCTGGCCTGTGCTAACCCCTATACTATGCCTACAACTCATCTGGGATCTTCATGTTGGTCAAAAGCCCACCAGGGAGAATGCCAGGAACTCACAGGATGGGAGAACCGTTTCTATCTCTTCCAATCCCCAAGTACCATTTACTGGTACAGAAATAAATTTCAGTTATTTTATTACCCGAATGGTTGCAAAACCAGAACTACCAACAAAAATTCCTACAATACTTTGTGGATCATCAGGCATGCCTTTCTAATGAACAGAAACATGCTGCTTTGTATTTATGCTCCTTTTTATTCTTAAGCACTTACAATTAGCGCTAGCAAGGGGAAAGTTATATTAAGAGGGTCCAAAGTTCCATGAAAACATCGCTGCTACAATTGTTTAGATACAGGCAACAAAATATTCCAATACTCTACTAAACATGTGACAATAACCTATGTCTCATAACTAAAAAGAAAAAGAGATAAACCTCTTGGATTAACACATTGAAACACAAGTTCCTTCATATTTCATGGTCAGGGTCATGTAGTTTGATACCAATCAGGTGGAAAATGTTTCAAAGGAGTTTTATTCATGGAAACCATTACTGATAAAAGAATAATAACACTTCAACTTTTAATTAGTTTGCTAACTTCAAATAAATCTCACACCATTTCTTACGTCAGTGGCAAAACCACTCAAGAACCCACCTGTCAAAAGCCTTCTGCCAGAAAAGCAGGCAGATGAGGCTGCGCTCCAGGCGTGGTGAGAGGAAGGTGAGCCCCAGAACACGGAGGGAAAACTCACCTCTGGAGGAACGGAAGTGCTTGCTGGGTGCTGTGAAGCCCCTGGTCCCGTGCACGTTCACGGCAGCCACGCGGAACTGGTACCACCGGCTCGCGCGGATGTCCGGCAGCCGAACCCGCTCGTCCGTAGTCTGGTGGGGAAAATGTCACACTTAGGTTGGTTGTTCTGGTTATCTATCATCTGCTGTGCAACACCAGTCAGTCTGGCTGAGGGCACACTGGCACCACAGGCTGTATGCAACCACCTCACCTGACTCCAGCCATCACTCTGCAAAGCATTTACAGCTGTGAACTAAATGATAGCACCATCCAATTTTACAGGGCATTGCAGGTCTCTTCTGGAAAAAGTAGCCTTTAGAAAACTGGTGAGGTGTTAAATTCACAAAATTAGTTTTGCAGTTATCACAACCTTCACCAGTATTTAGGGTTTAACTGTTCAGGTGTTGATGTTTCAGGGAACTCATTGCCCTAGGTCACAGGACTGATTTCTCCAATTCTCAATTCTCAGAGAATTAAGGGTCCAAAATATCTTAATGAAATCCAGTGCTGTGAGAACCCACTTTTTCCAGTTCATAAGAAACACAAAATTCTCAGGTAATGAATGTAAGCCTTCCTCACATCTTTGGCACTTATGTCAAAAAGACACTTACAGCCTTAACTCTTCCCTGAAGACTTTTCTCATGTCATAGGAGCTGACCTTTTCTCCAACAACACCTACTGAGATTGCCAGTGTCACAAGTTCAATTTCCATATTCTGTGGGGAGAACCACTGAAATATGGTATAAGCATAGATACACTCTTAACCCTTTCAGTAGGAAGTGCTTTGAACATTCTTATTCTGAGCCCTGCTTTCCTCCATTTTTTTAACCCATTAAGCTTTTGAAGAGCTGTGTTTTGCATTCTTTCTTTTTTTTCCCTAAGGTACAAACACCAGAACTGAACACAGCCTCCTGGTAACCCCTGAATCACTTCCAAGTACAGATATTGTAGCATTTTTGTAGAACTCATCAAAAACACATCCACTTGGAAATTTTACTTTTACAATTACCTCTCAATTACTCAGTTTTCAATTTACTTTAGGATGTCATGTTTACTACATTTTGATTTAATTCTTTAATCAAAGTAACGCACAAACCTGAACCAGATGTCATGTATATGTCAAAATATATTATACAATCATTACTTATTACCATTACTGACCAAACATGCAAGCTCATTAAATATGTAGTTACATCAATTTATTTTTACAAGCTCTGTTTTATACAACTTCAAGAAGTCACCTTCCCTGTATAGGATTCAACATTACTTGTAATGATACCAAGTATTTCCCAAAAAAAAAAGGCACAACATAATTTCTGGTTTTTGCTCTCTTTCAAACCTATGTAAGAAAATAGCAGCTGCTGACATAACTCAGATATCCAGATAACTCATAAGTCAGCTTTACAGCAATGGCATTTTTAGAGCCCTGACAAATAAAATTTGTAGGTGTTATCCTGCACTCAGTCTCTTCATTTGGTGACAAACAAAATTTAGGGAAACAGGTATCTCATTGGTGTGTGCATGTAAGGAAAATAGAGCCTTTCTAAACCATATTATTGACTGCTCTCAGACTGGTAAGTGTTGCAGACTGAGCCCATCACATATTGCTGCTACTCAGAGTCCTTCTCCATTCAGACCACTGGATTTGTCTTCTCAGCTTAAGCAGGGTAACAGTCCTGACACTGTCTGCCTCATCTCCTTTCCTTTTTTATGTTACTTGTAGAGTGAATTATCCAACCAAGGTTTCCCCCAGGGAAGAAAGAGCCTACCTGAATCAACTTTTGTTATTATTTTCATTTTATGGAGCAGTCAAGTATCTTATTTTTTTCCAGCAGCCAGGTCCACATACTCAAGAACTTACAAATAAGACAGAACTGTGAACTGAATATAAACTACCACCATTAACAGAAAAAACCCCAAGGATATTCAGGCTATTGCTGCAACTGAAAACAGGGCCAGGACCAATATCTAATCATAAATAACCAGTTACAGTCTTGTGAGCTTTTAAAAACACATTTGCTGAACTTTGTTACAAGGCAAGCATAATCTGAATAGACTTGATCCCAAATTCCTCTGCTAAGGAATCTTGTTTGTCACTGGCATCAGCTCAGCTATTCTGTTGATTACAAGAAAGTATTTCAGTTGTGTCAGTTTCCTGTGGCAACTATGAAATACTGTAAAATCAAATAAACTGTCAATCCATAATGCCTAAATCATTTTAATTTATGAACATGCCTTGGGCCTAGTACTTTCACCATTCATTTTGTTGGCCAAGCTCCTGCTAAGCTCTATGGCATGCAGGAGGTCTACTTCCAGCTCCCATGGTATAAACTACTTTGGCACCTCTAAGTATCCTTTACACAGAATTAATAAATTTCAAGAAAGAACTAAGTACTACTGAGATATCTTACACTACCTTAATGCTATTTTTTTTTTTTCAGTTATTTAATTGCTTTAGTTTAGCTAGTCCTCACTATAGAAGTATGTTTGGAGCTGCGATCGTAGTATTCAGAGTCCTTTCAATATCTTTCACATTAATTTAAACCTACTAAAAGCTATGCTGAGCATACTAAACAACTAATGGTTGAATTTCATCACACACCCAAAATTCTGTCTGAATATGAAAGAAAAAACCCAACAATTTTATTGAATTTTTAGAGGGCTAACATATTTTTTTAAAGAATCATAAATAAAAACAAAATGAAAGATCACCACTCAAATCATTACAGGATCATAATTACCACTTATTTTGGCTATGCATTACCTCTTTACTTAAAAAACGAATGTTTGGAAGGTAGCTTCAAATCCTAATAGGCATTTTATTTGGAACAAAATAATAAATGACAAAATAACCGGCCAACATGTCCACCTTCAGTATCATGCAAAGTTTAATAAAGACAGGGGAAAATCCCTATTAATTATATTAGGATACAACTTCATATAAGAGCAGCATGTAATCTTAATGACATAACGTGAAAAATACGTGTAATAGCTTGACATTCCTTCTCAGGAGTTCATTTTAGGTCCAAGGGACAACAGGCCACCTCCAGCGGTCAGAAAGAAGAAAGAGGTTGGGCTTTCGGGTGAGAAATTGGCTGAGACTTGCCCAGAACTACTCCATTTAGAAAGCACTGACAATTTACTCCTCTTCAGCAGCTCTTTAAATCCTGAGCCCTTTCCTGTAAGTAGTCCCTTCATCCTGTCCTTCAAAAGGGGATTGATTACCTGTTATTGTCTTCAACACACCTACAGAGGTCTCCCTCTGCTGCTCCTACAACTGACTAATGACTAAAGTACTTGCCCAGAGGGACGACCTATCTTCAATTCCATCCATTGTATGAGAGGCAGGGGGAAGATACTCCCCAGCACCTTGGATGTTGCATGCTGCTTAGAACTGGAACATGTTATATATTTACATGCAAAACCATTCCTTGGACACAGAAAGGCTGAAAGTTAAAATTTCTTGTAAGGGAAAGGTGGGATTAACTAGGACTGGGAGGGAGAAGAAAGAGACCAGCAGCATAGCAGTTTGACCATTCAGGTGGGATTCTTGTGTCAACACTACAAAGGGATTTATATATGTAAAAAATGGGTGCAAGATAGTCTTTGCAGCAAAGACTTGTACAGAGGACTCTCCTCTACCCAAGGATTACAGTAATCAATGGACTGTTCCACTGTGCTCATTCCCTGTTTTTCCCCACTATGAATCCTGGACGCCTTTCTGTAGTGCAAAGGTTTAATAGAAATAGGAGAGCACAGCCTTACCCTGCTGAGTTCACAGCCCCACACCTTTGGAAACAACACAGTGATAAAAAGAATTTGCATTTCAGAGAGTGAAGGCATACCATCCAAAGGAGAGCAGACCTGCCCTATTTCATGCAAATGCAATCCCACACAAGGTGGGCACTCTCTAAGACTGCTCACCAAAGCCCCTCCTGAGAGATGGATAAAGAAACATTTAGTGTACAGGACTGGTGGTTAGCTCCAGCAGGTATTTCTCACCGTCATGGGCTGAGAACTCTCTTGTGATCCTCAGAACCAGAACTTCAGGTGTCTCAGAAGCTTTATTTTTGAAAGAGATTAGCTGTCCATAGAGTTCAGACAATTTCAAGGTGAAGCACTAAGGTCTGTCACAATCAAGCTATCAGTAAATACTGTCCCTTATTTGTTTTAGTAGTGGACTAGACTAATAAATGTACATCATTACTGTGTGCCCATATGTATGTATATGTGTGTGTGTGTATACACATGACATCCGTTCACACAACGCAGGTATGTTCTGTCTGAAAACAACTGATCTGGAATATTTAAATTACCTTTATTATATTATATTAATATTATTATATTGATATATAATACCTGAATTTCCAATGTAAACAGTGATACTACTATTTTTAGAAAGAATTAATGCCAAACAGAATGACAAGTTTGTTCACAAGACATATGGTATTCCCATAGGATAATGCAGCAGCTCCTGCTCAGCTGGCTAAATCTTAATTTATAGTTAGGAAACTTCACACAACACTTAGGACACTCTACATCATAGCCAACTTGGCCAACTAGCATCTTAGTTACCATAGTTTTTATATTAACCAATGGAAATTAGTCAAATGGTTAATTATATCAAGTTTTCCCAAAAATATGCAGTTAAAAATTTAAATTAAAAAAAGTCCTTCCTCCTGAAGTAAAAAATAACTAAAATAGTTTTCAATGTGTTTGCTTTCCTTATACAATTGGACAGCAAAATAGTGTACTAATAGATTGAGCCCTCTTCCTTAAAAAGAAAACATTAAAATGATACAACAAACATGGCACAACACAATAGAAAGGAAACAAACTTTTTCAAAATTATTTTTTCAATATGAAGTAAAAATTTGTGTGAAACATGAGAAATTACTTGCAAATTAGCTCCTCTAAGGGCAATGGAAAACAGCAAGTTTTTTTTAAATTTAAACACCTTAGAATTATTGAAATTATAACCCCATTTCTTCTTGGACAGACAACAAAAATAAAATATTGGATGAGGAACTCTGATAAAATATTTTGAAATTTCTTATAAAAAGATGCAAACAATAACTTTGCATAATTATGCTACATATCGGGATAGGCATAGAGAAATTCAGATCCTCACCCACAGCCTTTTTGATCTTTGATTGCTTTTTACACCATCTTTACCTTAAATTGCAGAGTAAAGCAAGAGCCAGAATCATCTCCCGGGACTGAGATGCTCCAGGAGTTCTCAGCTGAATGGCTGAGCTCTTCTCAGCCTTTGCCTATAACTAAGGTCTCTTAGCTCAATGTTTTGGAATCATACAAGAAAAAAATCTCAGTTATACAGACAAGAAAAGCCTGGAGGCTGTGTACACAGTCACTTTAGTCAAACTGCATATCCATCCTTGTTGCTGATACTGCAAAATAAATTCTATTGCATTCAGCCAAAAAAATTTGATTGGCTCGTGGGATGTCTAAAACTACAAACACCACGGAGGTACACTACTCTATAGAGACAGAAATTCTGATTACTAGCACCCCTCAAGGGTGCCCAGTCTGCATGTCCCATAAGGTATACACAGTTCACAAAGCCAGTCAGGCATCCTGAAGTGTCCTTTGAAGTGACATCCCCAGTGGGGTCCATCACACAATCAAATTTGTGTCTCTTGTGATGCAGAAGGGACAGTGAAGTTGTCAGAAAGATGTCAGTCGGAGGAGGCTTCTCCTGCCACAGTGATTAACTCAGCCCCTTCTGCCTGCATTCACCAGACCCCAGGAAAGGCAGCTGCCAGGGTTCTCACTGCTCTTGAACAGGAACACTTTCTGAAGCACTCTCTCCTGTAGATCCACTGCAAGGCAGTTCATGTATGTTCAGCTACCGTGGAGCACATACAGTGCATGTTCCCAGAAATGTGCCTGGGGTCTGTTCCTGGGATGAGAAATAGCCCAGCGCTGTGCTCCGTTGCAGCCTGGATTCACCAGCCACAACAGCTGAGCTCCTACAGTTTGGCACACATACATGGTACGGTCACAGTGAGGAGTAACTCAGATCTGGCACAATTTTGCTACTTTCCTTTTGGTATTTTCCTTGTAACAAAGGCAGGAGGTTTCCTGGAATGGAGAATGCAGGTTCAAGACCTGCACCTCAGCTGAGAGATAATGAGTCACTGCCACTGGATCAGTTTTGGAGGTGCTCCCTTGGGCTTGCACAAGCAAGGTTTCCTGCCAGGGTCTGCTGCCAGGGGGTTTTTTCTGAGTGAGACTCCAACATAGTGACAGCTCCCTCTAGCATCACACTGAAGCTAAGAAATTCACTTCTGAGTGTTCAGTCTCACAAGCTTGGTGTTATTGTAAGATAGCATTTTCCTACACAGTCTGAATTGAGAATGAACACAAATTGTCAAAGAATTTAAATCCCTTACTTTATGTTGTGGATGGTTCTACTTATTCTCCCTTTCCTTTTTTTTTCCTAGCTATAATGACATTTTGCAGATCTTTTCAAAAACAGCATTTTATTTTTCTTGTCAGCAGGGATGAGGGTGAAGCAGTAAGATAAATGATTGGAACTCTGCCATCCAGGTGGACTGTCAGCATGGTAAAAAACAGATTGAAACTGGGAAGGAACTAAGTGAAAATTTATGCTCTGTTGGCTGCTTCTCATTAAGAAACATTTGCTCATGAATCTTACATTTTCAGTCTGGATTGCACTGAGTGATAAGAGCATGACATCATAGACTTTTCTGAATTGGGAGGGTCACACCTGAAAAAAACCAACTTTACAAAGAATAAAGGGCTTAGTCTTTTTTTTGCTCTGGTTCTGTGGTTTCTTGGGGTTTTTTTTTAACATAAATAGCCTTTTCACCAGCTGGATTTCTTAACTTTTGACAAGACCCAAGCCATGCCACAGACACTGTGCAATGAGTCCCATTGGCCTCAAAGGGACTGTGTCCCTCATGCGCTTCATTGAACAGATTTTGGTCTCTATATTTTTCAACAGATTTGTGACTTTCTGAGACTGGATCCATATTGCTTACAAAGAACTGACCTGTGCCACAGTTTGCCAGTTCGTAGCATCATCCTCACTTGGATGGATTCCTTGATTCCACCTCCTCTGAACAACATAGATCACAGGCTCAATGGAAATATTGAATTTGGAAGACCACTTCACCTCCAGGTCTCCAGACTGATGTTCTACGAATTTTAATTCTTTCCGGGGTTTCAGTGGAACACCTGAAGTAGGAATGTACAGACAAAAATATATGAGTAATTTACAAGATATGATTAAGCTATTTGTAGATGAAGCTGTATAAAAAAACCAAAAATTAAAAAAGACTGTTTGTCAGAGAGAAGGTAAAAAGAGAGGAATGATAAGCATGGAAGTTCCAGAAGTGTTCACAGTTAACCCATCTCTGCTAACATTAAAATTTGTTTCTAAAAGAATCTTCAAAATTATTTCTTTATTTCATTAAAAAACTAAAGGATGCGAAAGTTGTAAGCCAAAACTGACCTTACAGAAAACACTTTCCAAATACAACGGGGACAAAGATCCCTTTGATCCCAAGCAGAATCAGCTGTACCTGTCGTTCAGTTTTTCACCCAATTTATCATTAAACACATCTAATAACAAAATTTCCACAGCATCACATAGTAGTCTATTTCACTTCTTCTCCATCTTTGCTACAAAAAAGCTTTCTCACTACCTTGTTTAGTCTCCTCAGCTGAATCATAAACTCAATACTGGCCCAAGATGCTCATGGATCATGGGGAACAGATTTTTTCTTTTATCTATGGAGAAGCTTTTCATGTACTGCAAGACTGTTATTATGCTTCTGAATGTTTTCTTCTTCAGTCTAATAACCACAGTGCACTCTATTTCCCTTTAAAATCGGTGTTCCCAGACCTCTGTTCACTCTTGCAGTTGCCTCTGGAGACTCTCCAGTTGCCCAACAGCCCTTCTCCAGAGTCAAACCTAAAACTGGATGCAGACTGTGTCCAAGCTCTTAGTAGTACAGACCAGTGAAGCGTGATTATTTCATACATCTTACATTAGTCCGATGTACTTAAGACAGCTGTGCGCTTCTCTGTGGCTGCATGATCTTATTGACTCACATGCTGCAGCTGTACTGCATGATGTGTCACTCTCCACTCTTCCCTGAAGAGCTAGGAAAGGTAATTCCAAGACAACTTGGAACAGATATATCTAATGTATATTGTCAAATTTTTGCATTTCAGAGAAAAATGTATCTTCTAAAAATATTACTGTAATTTCTCATTACACAGTGACACTAAAGGACGGTTATTTCTATTGTTTATACTGCCAGTAATATCACTGTTTTGAAAACATCTGCAGTAGCTTGAAGGAAAAAACAACCCTTCAAATTTGGCATCTTTTGATTAAATCAACAAATCAAGTGTTAGATACATTTCTCTAGACAGATGTTAGGAACACTTACATTTGAGTGTGCAGCATTTTTTCACTTGAGGATATGTCACAAATAAGATTTCTATGTTGACATATAAACCTTCTGAGCAAGTTATCATATGCACTTTAGTTATTTCGTTATTTCAATGGCTGTCCAAATAAGGCCAGCTGTATGTATTGGTTAGATAAATTGTTTCCTACTCAGTCTGCCACAGATGACTCAGAACCAAAATCTCCTCAGGTGAACAACTTTTGTGTGTTAAGAGATCTTCTTATAAATCTGAGTATACAAGTATCTACAAGTAAAAGAAAATGATCTTGTAGATCTTCAAGAAACCTAAAATCCACCTGGAAAAAATACAGTACCTAAATTTGGTTATCACAGCAGTTTAGACCCTGGATATCCTTCAACAGCCCGAAGTCTTAGACTAACATAACGAACATGAGTTCGGATTTCCACATTTGCAAATCATTCTTCAGTTATGATATACAATAATCCTGCAATTTGCATGTTAAGAAAACTTCCATCTGCTTTGCATTAGGGGCAGTTGGATTCACTTGATTGCAAGTATCTCAGCCTCTCTGGTGCTACGTAATCGCGTGCAGATGGAGCGCGGAAGCACAAACAACGAGAGCACAGCACAAGTGCATTTTAAAATGCTTTTGTAGAACCAGCACCATCAGTTTAATATCCAGATGTGAAGATCCAATTACTCTTCAATGTGCCTTTTATTATGTAAATGGTCAGCCCCTTTTTTCGTGCTGGAACAAATTAGTCCTCAGTCTACAGTGCTCCAAAGTCTGCATTACTCCAAAATCTGCAGTGCTTAGCCAAAGAATTCTAATCACTGATCACTGTAAGTGTGCAATAGCAGAGTCCAGCAAAAATGTTTCTAAAGGTGTCTTTCAAACAGCACATCCATCTCTGTGCCATGAAAAGTAAGTGCACATTGGTCTATCATGAAAACCTGTATCTTGAACATTGGTTCCCCCAGAATTCAAAATGTTTCCATGGAGAGTTTTATAAAGGGTACATCCATGGCATCAATACCATTGTAAACACAATTGTGCAAGGACTCAGAGATGGACACTTTTAAAGCTGTACACTATGATTATAATACAAAACTATTTTTCTTTAAGCATGAAAAGAGTCATTAAACTGTGGGTGACCATCTGACCCCAGTTATCCTTTTATAATCTTGCCACACCATCAGACCCTTTGAATGTCCCAATCTTCTCTTCACAATTTAACTTTTTTTACACAGATCTGCAGAGACACTTTCTTAAGTCCCCCACTAGTTGAGACAGTGTAGAGAAGGGGGATGAGGCCAATGACAGAAGACTAGGAGGGAACATTTAATATCTTCACTAAAGGGACATAAATATGTGAAGATTACATAACCAATTAGTAATACTCCCAATAGAGATGAAAAAATACTCATTACAGTAATCCAAAAACATTTGTAATATGTCTTTGCTGGCAGTGTACTTACATTAATTTTTTTTTAGGATTGGACTTTAGCACTCAGTACTGGAGGGCAAATTCAATTTGGTAATCCAGCAAATCAGACGGGAATTTTATATCTGCTGTTGTAACTAATCTCCAGAGCCTGATCAACAGTAAAACTATAGAAACTTGTGTAGACTCATAGATTCAATCTGAGTTCATTTTCAAGCTGTGAGTGCTGTCAAAATGATAAGAATAAGTACTGAACTTACTCACTAGATCTTAGTCATGCTTGCAGAGTTTGCTCTTCCTTAGTGACAGGAAGGTCATTTACCCCTGGAGGAAATGAATAGCAAGCCTGCTCCACTTCTATTTGTCTTTTGTTGCAGAAAGACAGGTTGAAGAGGCTAATTAGCTGAATTCATCAGCTGAGAAGGCAGTAGGGTACTGAGCTTGCCCTTCCTCTGCAAGACATATATGCTCTTACCAGCCAGCTCCTCCTGCAGATCGGTGGTAAGATGTTAGGGAAGGTCTGTTCTGCTCCCATTTAATCAGGCCAAGCAGAGGAGACCTTCCAGCGTGTGGTTACGGAATGTATCGTATCCTGTCACGTGCTGTGTCAGCTCCAGCAGCATTTCATCTTCTTTTGTTTGTTTGTTTTTACCTTTTCCAGCTGTTACATTTACTGGAGTGCTTTGTAGTTGTGGCATGGAGCTTGATCATGTAAATCATTACATATACAACATGAATGCCTGTTTAACACTCAGGTCATTTGTCTCAATAAGACAAAAAAATAAATAAGTGATTCATTTTAATAACTTTCATTTTGAAAGGTGCTATGTACTGGTGTGTACTAATTCCTTATAGGTTTAAAGGGGCTACTCTAAAGCGTCCTGCAAACAAGAGAGTTTCCCCTCTGCACACACTGAAAAAGATTTATTAACATTTTAGTTAAAATAATGAACTTTAAAAAATTTCACCATCTTCTTTACCAATTTTATCATGTTTCCATCCACAGCTGGAAATAAGCATGGATTCGGACCTAAGCCTGGAGCTTAGATCAGAGTTCTGCTGATTAGGCTCCCACAGAGAGCCCACGCTATCTGATTAATAAGTGAATAACTGAATAATATTTATTTTTTATCACTGATGTAAGAAGTATTGATTTCTAATAAAAACACCAACTGTGTGGAAAAAGAATATGCTTTTCACAAATGCTTATTTTTCTGCATTAGGAGAACATTTTTCAAATATTTCCATGTATAAACCTTTTTTTAATTCCAGTCAATTAAAACCTGGAATTTGTCTAAGCAAATAATTTCTTAGCTTATATGTTCTTTTTGAAAGATGTCACAGAAGAGGTTTTCTCCCAGAATCTCAGGACTCAAATCAATTAAAAATTTTTGAGTAAGATTGCCTTAGATTTAAATAATGAATTAATATATATATATATGTGGATATTATAATCTTTCACTAGGTTGTTCTGTGTTGATTTGTTCTTTTACCAGATTATTTCACTGTTCCTACTTGGTAGTCCCATCTGCTTGCCTTATAGACACAAATGCTATTTCTGGTTAATAGGACAGATTAACTGTTTATTGTTAAATATTTTCCTGCTGCATTCTCTCTCATCTGCATCAAAGTAAGTGAGATTTCACCTAAATTGACAAAGTTTGTTCTGCTTAAGATGCCCCATAACAGCCACACGTTTACATTCCACAGATTTCCAGACACGGGCTTCACAAGGGGGAAAAAAATCAGAAATTTTAACAACATTTCTCTCTGGCTTTCCACCCTTTAACTGTGCAGCCACATCTCTACAGGCACCTCTCCTTTTTCTTCCCATCCATACAAACTCCCAACAAATGGAAGCCCTGGTTGACTAGGAGACTTCTTTATGGCCTGAAGTTACTAGCCCAGTATGAGTACATATTAATAATCCGTACCTTTGTACAGATTTTTTGGAATTTGGCACGTATGACCACATCCATTGGAACAGCATTTCTTCACTCCAGAACATTCAATATCAGCTTCACAGCTTTCAACACAGGCAGCTGCAAAACCACTGGCCTTCTCAGGTGATGGGCAGTCCCCTTGCTTCACAGACAGGATGTACTTAAGGAATTCACAGCTAGTTAGGCATTCATAATTCTTCTTAGGGAAAAGAGGCTAAAATGAAAAGCAGAAGAAATGTATGTTTTCAACAGGAACAACAACAAAAGAAAAAAAAGCCCAAAAAACCCAACCAAACCCCACCAAAGAAAAAATGTTATAAATTTTCCAAGACCTCCTAAAGGATTATTCAGATTTTCAGCTTTTGCAAGACTATCCCTAAAGATTTATATATTCAAGCCACTTCTAAAAAAGCATTGCAAGTACAGAATGATGAATTCCCTCAAGTAAGACCACCATATTTAACGGAACAATGTTGTTTATATCTGCCAACTTTCCCTTGTTTTCCTCACATTGACTGGCTATAAAGTTGCTCAATGACAGATTAAAAACATTCCTGAAACAAAGGGGAAGCAATGGTCAGACAGTCTGCTTTGTTTGGACTACTCCACATTCCTTCTTTGTATTTTACAACACTTTCCCCACAATTTCTGATGTAATGCTACTCTAGATAAATAAGGGAAATCTTGTTTCATTATACCATTTGAACTAAGTTGGCTAAGAGAAGATTTTGCAGCATCTTTATGTTCTTGCCAGCATATTAATAATTGTATAATTCTTCATAGAACTGGAACTGCATTTATGATAAAATGACCAGCAGAAAATACAAATTAAAATAAGCTTTAAATATATTGATTAAGGATTGAAGTAAAAGCGACTTCCTTAAGAAATACAGTCCTAGATATTTAAGAAGATGCTTCAATGCATAGACATTTTACAGCATATGTAATACTCAGAGGTTTGCAAGGTCCACTTAAAACAGTATTTAAAATAGCATCTAGAACCCTGGGAGAATACTGTGTGTGACATGGAAGTTACATCTCCTGTTTGTTTAGTTTGGTGCAGAGTAGCTACAGTGATTCCCTCAGAATGATTGTAATGTGTAACTGGCATTGTCTGTATGGCCTTCCTATACTACAGCAACCAAAAACCTTCCACCCTGACAGATCTGGTTTACAGGTTCCTAAGCCTACCCAGGAGTTATAACCCACTCTCTATCCAACTAGTCATGTAACTCTGAAGCTTCTCCCATATTCAAGTGGTTTACTTTCTTGCTTTTACTGTTCTCATATTTCTGGCAAATAGAGGAAGACTTGGCTATTACAGAGGCCCAGGTGTTTCACCCACTATTTATTCTCTAAAGTCACTGTGGCCCAAGAATGTACCCCTCATTACCTCTCCCATCTTTTCATACAGAACAGTCCAGAATCTTTGAATCAGGCTTTCAAGGATGGATTTGGGTGTTACAGACTTAACCAGCCTAAATGCTGCAAAAAACGAGCACTCTATGTCTCCTACTGACCCCAGTGATTCTTGTACATGCACTCCTGCTGTTCCCCGATTGGGATGCACCTGGTGCCATGGTTATCCAGTTAAAAAGCTAAACGAGCAGCAAACTGAATTGATATGAAAAAAAAGGAATCAGATAAACTGCCCTTCACACATAAGGTTCCCTTTAACATTCAGTAGTACACTCATTTGGTAGATAAGAAGTAATACATGAAGCAGGGACTTTGAGAAACACAAAGCTAAATTGTTGCTTCCAGATTTTTTACAAAATACAAAAAGATTGAAAACACTCTCACAGGAAAACAGTCTCTTTTAACTCAATCAATGTCTATGGAGTATACATGACTCTGAGAGAATGGAAAGTGGTCCCTGGCTTTTGTGTTTGAAGCTAATTTCAAATCCTAAAACATCACAAATTTGCAGCTACTTAATTAAAAATGTTATAGCTCCCTGAGGCGTAATACGTCCTCAAGGCTTCTCCTCCTCACCCTATTTCACAGCTCATTTTTCAGTTAGCTGCTAAATGTGCTGCTCCTCATTATGGGCCTTTGAAGTTCTAAATTTAGCTTTAACCACAAAACACTAATCAAAGAAGGATGCTCATTGTTTTTAACTACAATATAACAGTGTTCTACAAATGTTTTCCTTTTAAACCAATTTTATACATATTTTCACCCATATCTGAAACATACAGTCTGACTGAAGAGCAATATACAAGAACAATGTAAATTAGACCCACTTAAACTGCTTTTTTACAGTACTCTAGAATTTTCTATATGAGAAAGCAGCAAATAATCTGGGTTAAAAAATTCTTATGAGGCTTGGTTTTCATGAGAAACTTTTACTTTGTTTTCTACCGTAACTACAGAGATCAGTAATTCAGAAATCCCTATTAACACATTGTTGCAGATAAAATTTTTTTTAGTTAAAATTACGGCTTTTCCTAATCATCTTCATGATGCTTAATATCATTTAAACATAGGACATTCTCTTATACCAGAAAAAGTGTGTCTACGGTAAAGAGAGAGGAGTTAAACCAGTGTACCAATAAAACCAGTATATCAACTAAGGTCACTTCTATTTTTTTATAGGAAAAGATTAAAATCCTCCTAAGAATTCACTTTCACATTTGAAACATATTTGAACATATTTGAACATATCTGAACCTTTTTTATAATAAGGCTACTTTCTATTGAGCTGATACTTCCATTTTGAACTAAAAAACACTTTAAAACTGCAACAGATCACTTCCACCAACTCAGAGCCATGTTTCAAATCCAGTAAAAAGTATCCTTCTTTGTTCTAGTTTGACTGATTCAGGTTTGCTTCTTCACAGATTATTCTGATAGATGATTCAAAAAAAGTTTTCAAAATATTTGTTCCTGAATAATTGCATATTTTGTTATTAGTCTTCTGAACTTCAATCCAGTTACTCCTGAGGAGCTACTCTTTTAAAAGAGATCAGACTGACTTTCACATCAGGAAAGTCATCTGTTCTAGCTATCCTGCACGAGAATTTTTCACACACTGACATTTTATCTTTTAAACAAAGATTGTCTTTCTTACACATGGCCAGAAAAGATAGAAGGGCAAGTGGTAGAAATAGCATTTTAGAGGAGAGATGTAACAGCACCTTCTGAGAGATGCTATGTAAGTGCGACTGGATCGAGTCTTTGAAGTACAAGTTGATATAAATCATTTGGTCAGAAAAAAACCCCATTTTAAACTCAGAATTAATATGCCTACATTGCTATATATGTATCCTTTCAAATGAAGGCAAATGCTGTAAAAATACCACGGTTTTCAGCTGTCTCCTTGAAGCTAATAATTTAATTTAAAGAGACTGCTAGAACAAAGTGAGAAAGCGTGCCCTTGGGCTGACCTACCTCACAGAAGCTTTGGCAATGGTTTTTCTTCAGGTCCCAGGACTCTTTGCAGGGCTCCAGGCACTAGGAAGAATCAGGAGGCAGAAAAGTGTCAGAAAGAGAATGAAATAAACAACCACAAATAACATTATTTCTTCTCCAGTTTTTTGGCTCACAGGAAGTTAATAATCCACTTCTCCTGGGGAAAAGACTGTGTCAGTGAGTCATGGTGTCAGAGTAAGGTCATGACAAGTCATGGTTAGATTACAAGAAATATTTTCAGTATTTCTTACACTACAAGGCAATTGACTCACTTGTTTATTATGTCATCCTATTTTCCGACTTATTGGATGTAGGTCTTAATACCATTTAACACCGTGTTCCTGGATCACAGAGACAATGTCAAAAGCACTACTCTAAACTACAGAAAGTGAAATCTCCTCACTGACCAGCCTAAACATTAGACAGGCACATTGCCTTCCCAAGCAAGAAACTATTTCATCAAGCTACGGAGTAAACTCAGCCGAGGTTTAAACACTATTTCTGTGTAAACAGACAATGTTCACTGGTCTGTTAGCAAAACCACTTTATTTCAAGTACCACATTATCATTACTTCACCTTCAACCTCTACTGCAGTGGTTATACAGAGAGCTGAGATTCAAACTCTACCAAACAGAGTTAAGCTTCACAGCACAAAGAAAAATCCAACTGTTAAGACCATTTACAACAGCTGAAACATAAATTCAGATTCACATCCAGAAACCTCTTTTCTTCCTTTGTTAGACATAAAATATTGGGAAATACTGGCATTGTTGGGAGTTAATAACACGTACTCCTCCTGATAAGAGTGGAGGATTATTGTACCAAAAAGAAAGGCCTTTGACATGCAATGCAGTATTTATGTAATTTCTTCTCATTCATAGTATTAGATTGGATCAATACACATTTATGCTATTCAAAATCAAACATGAATACATATAGGCTGCACCTCAGTGGTACACCTGTGTTATTAATGTAGAAAAACAACAGTGTTTTAAAACTTAGGTGTTTTTCTTACTAGCAACAAAGCCTAAAAACGTAATAAAACCATTAGTCACAGAGGTTACATATTTCAGGATTAAAAAATACCACTCAAGCATTTTCTTGATACATATTTTGGTATTTTAGACTCAGTTTCTAGCTCTTCAAAATTCACAATGTGTTGTATACAGAGTAATTAGAAGGATACATTATAAAATGTCACTGAGCTCAGTGAATTCAATTAATTCCACAGTGTTGTTCCTCCTGTGGTGTAGACACTGCACATAGGAGCCCAGTTCCACTGTCATGTCATTTTACAACTCTCCTGTTCAATAAAATTAGTCCAAAAATTACTGAGGAATAAGTGGTTTAAAGGCAAAATGAGACATTTTGACCACTCTGAGACTTTGTCAGTGATGCCCAAGACTGCCAGCTTTGTTCAAGGTGTTTGTAGCAGGCTTTACCTGCAATACAAGTAAGGCTCCAGCACTTGACGCCTCATCCGGCTGTTGCTCTGTTTCCAAAATCACTCAGGACAGCCCAGGCTACTTTCACTGGGCCCCAGCACCTCCTGCCTCAGGGCAGGCAGAGACAAGGGGCATCTTCCAAGGGAAGACGGACAAAAGGAACCAGGGCTGAGCAGTACCCTGCAATCCCACTGCTCTCAGAATATGTCAAGGGAAACAGATGATGGAGCCTGTCATGAGGCCTGCATAGCTCTCACAGACTCTGATTAGGGTACACACTCACCTAAACACCTACATAAACAAATAAATCTCCGTACTCCTGCTGTATGAGGAGTTCTCAGAGCACGGGGCTAGCCTGGCACCACGGGCAGCTGCAGAAGCAGAGTGCCTGCCTTAAGTGGAGCTGTACCACGGTACCAAGTTGGGTGAAGAGTAACTGCTAGCAGACAAAAATGTTGCCAATATAAGATTTGGAACTGTCTTGCTAAAAACACAGTTATTAACCTTGCAATAGCAAAGACGAGAACATCTCACAAACACAGGTCTCTGCATTTATCCTCTTGGCTAACCTGTTCCGAGGTTTCCCTAAAGTGGGAAGCTGGAAACACTGAAAGCTTGGATCCAGGTTTCACCTTTGAGTCCTTGACTTAATATGTAACTGAGCTGAGATATTGAGATACCTCCCATTGTCTGGTGATCTGACTCAGGATAAGGAGGAATCTAGGCAAAGCAGCAGCTGTCAGCTGGTTTGGGCTCTACTTTATCTAATAAAAAATACCTTGCAGACAGCCACCTGCCCCCAGAAGCTAACCTTAGGCAGACGTCCAGGCAGCAGCAGGGCGGTGGCACCAGGAGCATCCCAGCATTGCACCTGGCAGGTGCCACTGGTCCCTTGGAGCCATCACTGACCCTGCCCTGGCACCACACGTGGGCTCTGCACTGCTGAGGCAGGAAATGTGAAATATGTGAAATACCGCACTGCACTCGATGATGGGTGTCAATCACACCAGCCCTGATAACTCAAATCCTCCTAAAGAGCTTGTTTTATCTGGAATTTGGGGGCTTTTTTTCTTCGTACAGACTGCTGCAGAGTTGTTACTCAGTACTAAACAATATTATCAAAAGCCAAAAGAATTGCTAATAGAAAGCACCCCAGTATCTGTCATCCTTCAAAATTTGGGGGTGGGTGTGTGTGTGTACGCATGCACACTCTCATAGATACAAATCTGTATAATATAATACTACCCACCTGTTGATATTTAGACTGCATAAAATTAGAAACAAGAGCAAAATACGATTTCATTCAAGAAAAAGGGTTGCGATTACTTTAAAATATTTTGGGTTGTATTTTTTATTTCATCTTTTTAAAAAAAATTGCATTTAAGGGCCATGTTAGAAAATTCTTTTCTGCTCTAATTTTTAATCTATAAATAAAGCAACCAAGAGATTAGCATATTATGCATGCCATTTACATTAGTTAGTAAAGGGATTTTCAAAATAAGTCTACTAACACTTTTGCTTAGGAAATTATGCCTTTGACCTGAATGGGAGAGAATTACACCAACATAGCACTTTTCAAAATCTAATGAATTGCAAAACATCATTTAAGAACTGAATACATATTGATTAAAATACTATATTTAAATTAAATGGCTGCATATGACATATTTTTAACTATTTAAACAGCAAAAAAACTTTATTTCAGAGTAGAAGAGACTACCCACAGTATTTTTGTCTAAAAAGGCTTTTTCTTTCATCAGAGTGGAAACCAAGTCATATGCAAACTGTTGCAAAAACAGTGGGATCTAAGTGTTACAGCTGGAATATAATTATTCTTTTCATTCTCATTCACCATTCCCACCACTCCCAACAGCAAGGTCAGAAATGAATGGCTTGTGTTTACAATATATATACAATATAAGTGCTTTGCTGTCCTATGGAACCTAATCAAATGGAACTTACATGGCTGGGAGAAAAAAAAAAGGAACAAAACACCTTTCAGTTTACAGTCTCCTAATAACTGGCCACGTCATGAGGACAAGTGCTAGAAAAATGCACGTGCTCACTGTCAGGCACTAAGCAGAGAGCATGGTCGGGAATTTACCCAAAGTCAAAGGAGAATACAGTGTTCATCAGTCCTAGAGAGAACGCTTTTGTGATGGGTACATTTAAATATACGACTGCACCCAACGGAACCGCAAGAAAAGTGATTTTGAATCTACCGTAAATCTCAGCACAGGGGCAGTAAACACAACGTAAAACAGAAACAGCCAGCAAGAGAGAAATACCTATTTTGATATTAAGGGTTTTTAATCTTCATCTTTCTGTTTCTCAAAAATCAGACTGTGAGATGTCTAAAGAACAGTAAATGAACAGCTGCAGATTTACCTAGTTCAAACCAATTAATAGCATGTTAGCTTGGTGAAAAATAATAGGACTTTGGCTGCCCATTTCAGGAATGTACGTCATTTTTGTCAATTCATTTTATAAAAGTCTATTTATACATTTGTCTTTCAACTTCCTGTTAATTCATGTCCTCCTAAACTTTTAGATGGGTCTAAGATTCAAGGCAAATTATTTGCATTCTGTATATTAAAATGAAAGAAGTGTTTGGTTCTGAAACTGAAGTTAGACACACTTAATTAAATATCCCTGTCCTATTTTTTTTAATCTCCAGATTAAATCTCTTCCCAGCAGTAAGGTATGGGCTTACCCAAAAAACACAGGTGTGACTGTTTGTTATAAAATTAAAAGCTCGGGTAAACAGGACTATATGCAGTGAGAATTTCAAGAGTAAAGAATCCTACATAGGCAGGTAGGTGACTCTCGTTTCCACAGTGGATCATTCTCAATGCTCTCCAAAACCCACGCTGGATAGCTCGGCTGATGCAAAGGCTGCACATGAACACTGCTCCATGAGCGTGGCTCACGCTGTCACACGGTATTGCACGCAGCTTGTGGGCACCTTTCCTAGTGACAAAGTGCCAAAGATGAGCCACTGCAGCACTCCAGGTATAAGCAATTTCAGGTGCTCCTACACCCTGTGAGGTCAGGCACCCACTGTGCACACCCATCTTGTTTAAAATACACCATCAGAAGTAGAGCTAACCTAAAAAATCAGTCAGTTACTCAGGCTAAAAAAATCCATGAACCCAAAGAGAAGGGTTCAACTGCAGAATCATTAGCTGTCATATTGGCTTGTGGGTTGATACATGCTGTTCAAGGAGCCTCTGAGCATTCTGTGAGATCCATTTTACGCCGAGTCAGTCTCTTGCTTCTTTCTTTTCCCTCTCCTCCCTCATTAGCAGAATGAATCATCAGAGCACTAGTCATCAACTTTCTAGAACTCAGTGTGACATTTCAGCTCTGTGCTGGTTTAAGCTGGGATAGAGCTAATTTTCTTCCCAGTAGCTAATATGGGCTGTGCTTTGGATTTGTGCTGGAAGCAGTGCTGGTAGCACAGGGATGTTTTTGTTACTGCTGAGCAGTGCTTACAAGTGCTTACCTACAGCATCAAGGCCTTTTCTGCTCCTCACCCCATCCCACCAGCGAGGGCTGGGGTGCACAAGGAGTTGGGAGGGGACACAGCAGGGACAGATGATCCCAGCTAACCCAAGGGATCTATCCTATGCCTAATGGCATCGTGCTGAGCACATGATGGGGGAAGAAGGAAGGGGAGGGTATTCAGAGTGATGGCAGTAGTCCTCCACAAGTTACATGTGATGGAGCCTGACTTTCCTGAAGATGGCCGAACACCTGCCTGCTAATGGGAAGCAGTGAATCAATTCCTTGTTTTGCTTTGCTCAGATGCACTTTTACTTTACCTATAAAACTGTCTTTACCTCAAACCACAAGTTTTATCACTTTTACTCTTTTGATTTTCTACCCCCATCCCATCATGGGGGGAAATTGACTGAGAGGCTGCGTGGCACTTCACTGTCAGCTCGGTTTAAACCACAAAGAACTCCTAAAATTCAGTTACATTTAATATAGACTGGGAGAGGTTTACATATCTTCAAAACTTTGAAAGCCTAATAGCAACAACTGTGAAACATAATCGTTTGTGTAAAATAGTTTCATGTGGCTACCTGGAGTTACTCCTCTGTATATGTTAAAGAGTTTCTCATGAGAATTACACTAGTAATATATTTCCCTTGTAACTGAATAAACAAAAGGGTTAAATGACAGAGAATGGTTCCCTGTCTGTGTTGCCTGTTTTCTCTCCTGTAGGTCAGTGAGCATCATGATTTGGTGAAAAGGAATGATTTTGTATTCGAGGATCAAGTCTTAATTAAATTAGTTACAGTTGGGGTTATTCTGTGACATTATCATGTACACTGGGAACCCAGCTGATACTGTCTGAAAGTATTGCTAATTGTAGAGCTGGTTTTGAATGAAAGCCAGGTCTTAGGTTTTAAATAGTTAGGGGGTTTTAGATTTCTTGAAATGCATTTTTTGTTGTTCTACATTGATAAGACCCTGACATGGATTGTGGTGGTATAGATGATAAGGAACAGGTTGCTAATGTGGAATTTATCACGTGCAAGCAATACTTTATTCTAATTAATAAATGTGTGCATATATATATATATATCTAAAGAAAAAGAAGAATCCTTCATTTGTAATCAACATTGAGACAATCTTAAGTTTTAGGCATAATGATTGCTTTGTATTTTTTAGAAGTCTACTGCTCAGAACAAGGAAACAACAAAATGGCTGGCACAGAAAGGAAGGGAATTGGAGGTGCAGTTACAGCTACCTTAACTATTCTGAATCCTCAACAACCATAAGGTAACACAATGCAGCACAAACCTCCAGGGTCCTACAGCAGCAATTAGGAACTGATAGGGAGAAGGAACAGCAGCCACATGGCCACCATCACATTATATTGTAACACAAGGGTGCACCTGCAGGTGGAGATTATTCTGAGGTTAACACCCTGAGAGACTTTTCTGGTTAATTCACCTGATATGTCATGCAAAGCAACTTGCCATTAAAAGTACCAAGGGCTAGGTTGTGAGAATACAGCTTTTTGTGTTGCATTCTAAGATCGATACATAAGAGAGAGTGTAAGCTATTCAGCGCTGATCTTAAGTCAACTGGAAAGAGAATTGTATTTTCTGACAGATTTTGGTACATCCCTTATGAAAAGAATAACAAAACTGTATAATAGAGACACAAAACATACTATATATGTAACTGAGATTTATTTATAATAATTCTTATCTAAGTAGGATGACATATGCAATCTGCAGGTGAAATAAGGAACTGAAGACGTATCACTTACTTTAGATAAGAAATACTTTTTAAAATACATTTCTAAACCAAAAAAAAAGTTTAAAAGTTTAACTTCTTGTTTCACATCCAAGAAGTGTGCTCTCAAGAAACAGAAAGTGTTTCTGCAGATGGGACTGTCAGTGTCTCATAGCAGACCACTACAATCTTCACTTCACCAAGCCATGCAGAAGATACCTATAGTATTTTCCAATTACGAATTCTGAAGGACATTAAAAAAAATGTTCAAAATAATATCCAGAGACGTAAGAGAACGACAATATACTGACACATTTCTTTGAAACTCCACTTTGCTACTTTAGCAGAGATGTGGTCAAAACCTTGACTACAGCTCTGTTCACTCAGCTTCTCACAAGGCTTAGAAATACAGCTAGTGAAGCCAACTACAGTTTTAGGTGCAACTATCTCCTATCTGTTATCAGCACTTTGGAGAGTGGTCTGGTCATTCAAATCGTTATTTCAGAGCAGAATGGAACATTTCTGAGAAATTTGACTGGGTGCAAAGTTGAGCAGCATAGTTTAAACTGCTATAGCAAATAGCTGCATTTGATGTGTATTTATTTTACTTGGGTGTGGAGGGACTGAAAGCACACACATGGACAGGTATTACCACTCTCCACAGTTATGCAAACTTACTAGAATCAAATTAGGACTTAGAGTAAAGGAAATATTCAGAAGAGCCAATTGTTGGTTATCTAACAAAAACATGAGCTTGAAACATTTATTTTTCTTAATTGCCCAGCTCATTTCAGTGCACAACATCAGGGGTGCCAGTCCCACAACATTAACTGTTAGCAATTTGAGTTACTGAATACCTTCAATACCCTAAGCAAATAAAGGAAGCCTTATGACCTGTAGGATCTGACTAGGAACAGTATCAGTATTTCCTGGAACAGAGATATGGAAAGGGCTAGTCACAGTTTATCAGTTAAGTCTGTCAGATCTTTACATTCACAAAGTAGCATTACAGGCTTTGTTCCTAAAATTATGGCACCAGAAAGACCAAGACCATTGCCAAGAACTTCACGTCAAATATTCTGGAAGTCCACGTAGCCTTTGTTGTTAATTCCCAAAATTAAACAGAAAGTAAAAGCTGCCAGAAAAGTTGTACATGTACTGAAGGCAAGAATCACTGAAAGTGTTGAAAAAGGAACTGTTTTGACATAAAATATTTGGTAAGTAAATTACTAAAACAAATATAAGGGAAGTAATATAATCACATTGTAGCTGAAATGCAGCAGTTTCAACCATAATCCTTTTAGAATGAAAATAACTTTCAACACTGACAGCTTGGTATCTATCTGTATAGCTTAGTTGTCTGGCATGTCAAATTTTGCCAGCAGAAGTGTTTGTTTGAAAGAACAGAATAATCCTAGGACTCTTTTCATATTTCTATTCTTTATTACCAAGTCAAAATCATGGCCATCGATGTCAACAGAAAATTGGCTCCCAAACATTAGTTCAGTCCTGACCAGCTCTTGTCAAAATTTGTTTACAGGGTTTTGTACCAGCATATGAAACTGGGACACGTACTTTCTTCTCTCTTCCTGCCGCATAGCTTAAAGCTTAACAGTCACCAAAGAACAATACTGAGCTCTTATTTTGCCTGATTTTGAAACATGGAATTGAACTCAAATCTCCTACCTTCAAGATGCATCTCCTAAACATAGAGTATTTGATGGAGACTTCTCTCTCCTGTTGAAGCTGTTTCTTCTTGTATAAGCAATGAGTTCTTCTCTAGAAGAGACAGCCTTAAATGTCAACCTTTTACCATGAAGGGGTATGCCCTAGCAGCACTTCTGCTCCTTCTGGGCTTCTTTTGAAATGCTTATAATAGGTACAAATATTTTGCCTCTTTCTCAGTGCAACAGCTATTCCACCACCACTGCTTTGCTACAGAGATAATACTCTTACACCGTCTTCTCTTTTCACATATTTGATTCATCTACCAACCTACTCTGGACTTAAAATTGTTGTTCTAATTATCCCTATTCAAACTGTTGCCTCAAAGATAGTTTTCCTATCCTTCTGTTACCTTGCTTCTATGTGCTGCATCAAGTGTCAATTAATTTGCTTTTTTTAAAACCTCCTCCTAGCCCTTATTCTAAATCTCCACATTCTGAGTTTTCACCTGTGAAGATACAAGGCACAGTGCTGGCAAAATGCTATGAAGCAGCAAGTCAAGCCTGGAGCACTAGTGCACACACAAAATATATACTGCAGCAAAGTGCATAAATTATTTTAAATCCAACTAAGAGTGATACACTTTAAAAACATTAAGAAGCTCTCAGTAATAGACTCCTTCTGATAGTGGTAATAGCTTTAATTGCTTAGTGCGTGCCTGCTTCTTTCTGTGGTATTGCCTACATATGGACTTCTTTGGAAGTGTAGCTACTGTACTAATGAACAATTAAATGAGCTCCCTGAATTAAACAATATTAGCAGTTTTGCTTCTCTATCTGAACTTTCTTCAGGCTGCAGTCCTGCAGTGCAGTTTACCAATAAACTGATTTTTCATGTTTGCATTAAGTCCACCAATCTGTCATAGATCAGACATGCCACCTTTTCCTTTCTGCTTTTAAATTTTCTCCAAGATTGCATCTGGAACTTAGTAAGCAACATAGTAAGAAAATTTCCACTGGCATGTCCCTACTGTTTCTAGGCCACTGACCCCTGCCACCATTTCCATGCAGATAGAGTAAAAATAATGGTAATATTTACTGCTAACAACACAAGGCTGCAAAATGTAACAGCTTTTCCCTTCCAGATATTAGAACTGTGGATGGACTTTCACCAGTTGTTTCCAGCAGTAGTGATAGTGCTCAGCTCGTGGATAACTTTACAGTTGCAGCTCATGGCCTTAAAGATCTATTCCAACATAGAAGATTCCATAATTCTATAAAAAAGAAGCCCATCTTATGTTCTAAAATGTCTCTTTCATAAACTGCCTTTTCATTTTCTAATAGTTGACCATTTTCTTTAGTGATTACATAATACTTTTGAAGTAAAAGTGAGCATAAATATTTTGACATTTTATATATGTAAAGAATTTCCATTGAGAAAACATCATTCTTTCAATTTTAAACAGACAAGGGAAAGCCTCTTCAAGCTGGCACTCTCCTCTTCCAATCTGTTAGAAGGCAGCTTCAGAAAACCACACACAGTCTTGTTATAAACACCATCTTGCTGTGCAACTTAAAGTGTCTGTCAGAGCAGCGCTGTTCTCTCTAAGCAAAGTCAAATTTTTTTGTTGCCGTTTTATAAATGAGTTAAACTAGTGAACTCCTCTGGTAACAGATGACTCGCCTTATACATCACCCTGCAAATTCACACATACATTTCTGAATGAGAGAGCCGCAACTAAATGTTCTTTTTGCTTGTATCCACCACAGTTGTATGGTTTTATAGACCACCGAACAATCAGAGACGACAAAAAAAAAGGGGGGGCCATCTTTGTCTAAATCGTTACTTTGTTTCTCTCCCCTGGCTCTCTATTTCCCTCCCAGCACTACCATCACCATCAGAAACGACATATTCCGCATTACTAAACAGCAAGAGCCATAGGGCTTTTCACTTCTAATTTCACGCCACAATAAAATGCAGTGGTTGTTTCACTGGGGGACCTGAAAAGCCTTCCTTTGTGAGGCTGCTCCGACGGTCAGGTTAAGTATCACACGCTGGCAGCAGGCATCTGTGCGTGCCTCTTCACGCAATTATGGCAAAAGGGGGAGGAAAAGGAACAGAAAAATAAAAAAGGAGATTGTCTTGAAAAAAAAATATTAATCCCCTACTCTGAAGCATGCAGTTCACATTCTACTGCCTGGCCTAAATAGTTTTAAATATATCTCTTGTCCACCTCACTGATAGACCGATCAATCTAATAATAGTAACTCTAGAAAGTTTTCAGTGTACTCAAAAGTAATGCTTGTTGCTCTAGTGGAAAATCTATTGACCTAGAGTAGACTGATGATACAAATATCGGAGAGGGAGGAAAAAAAAAATTAAGGACAATAAATTTGGATTTTTTTAAATTTCAGAGTAAACCAGTGAAGATGATCAGCAATAACAAACAGTAAATATGGTGCTCCTAAAAGTACTTTTAGAATTGCATTCCATTTATGTAATAGAAATACTGCTTAATTCTATAAAAGTAGAAGCTATAATTCCATTAATCCGAAGTACAACAGGCAGAAAAAGGCAAAAAGTTACATGAAATTCCAACAAGTTTTCTACATTTATCTTGTCTTTTTCAGATATATTCCCACTATACACTGTATGTTTTTCTGTCCCATGTTTAGAAAACGTATTGTATTCATTGAATCTTTTGTGAAGAGACAATGTGAATCCTTTCACAATAATCTCTTCATGTATCTTAACACAGTCTAATGAAACAATAAAATTGCTGAAAGTCTTTTAGTTTACATGAAAATTCATAAAATAAACACTGCTTGGAAATACTTTAACGGTTAGATAGTTTCATGTATTAGTTGAGGGGAAAACATTAAATCTAAACCAAGTAACCTAAAACAGTTATTTTGTTTCAAATTCTTTTCAAGTTATTAAAAACTTCCTCCAATTATTTTTCAATGCATGCTACACATGAGCAAGGAAGACCATACATCCATAATAAATTTCTTTAATTGTCATGGGTTGTTAGGTTATGGTTATGTGATGAGCATAAGCAAATCTAAATCCATAATGCCACCAAAACAGGGGCAGTCCTGAACTAGGACTAGCTCCTGCTAGCCCACTCCTTTTGATGTAAAGGTGCTAAAAGAGGCATTCTAGATGAAAAATTGACCAGTTTTTAGGTAAGCTAACCTTCCCAATCAGCTCACTCAGTAGCCTCATAAAAATTAGATGTCTGGGTTGGGGACTTGGGCAAAAAGGAAAGAGAAAGGAGTCTGTAAACACCTCTTTAATTGAGAGCCTGAACTTACAACAGCTTAAGGCAGCCATAAAACCACAGTCTAAAAACCAACTAATATCTGATTTTTCCTCCAAGGCTGAGTAATAAAGGTTAACATTATGGTGTTGAGAGGTAAGCAGGACAAACTGGCAGCTGAGTTAATAAATAAATAGTTTTGATTAAACTGTCATAGAACATAAACTGTTAAATCAAACCTCAGCCTTGTGCTGGAAGAATCGAGCTGGATATATTTTTCCTGTCAATAGCCTGGGACAGACTATTGGGCATTTCTACTTCCATTCCTACTTCCAAGGCAGAAGGGAAGACAATTTGGCTGTCCAGACTGACACAGACTGCACCACAGGAACACATTCTGCTTTCAATGCACATGAACGTTGTAGTTCACCTCTGCAGCTCAAACCGACATCACTACATTTTGTCACAGTGTAATTTAGATTAATAATTGGGCAAGCAAAATTCTTCCAAAGCTTTTCTTAAATTTGAAATTTAGCTTACATGTATCACATATCATTCCTAAAAATACTCTAGAACTGTGGCTCAGTAGGTATGGAGTTTTCTAACTTTAACTTGGAAGCTGTGTATTTTAATTATTCACTGATTTCAAATATTATTCAAACATACTGATATTTCCTGTCATGAATTGCAATACATAAAGGCAAAGACTGAGAGTAATACACTTCTAGTCATCCTAAAGTGAGCTATCATAGTGTGCAGATGTAAAGATGATGAAATGATCTTTAATACTTGAACTCAATGATCTTTCCAACCTAAATGATTCTATGACTCTTTGAAATGAATAATTGCGATAAAGGCGATGCTGTAGCACAGCAAAAAAATGTGAAGTGGACATTTGGGAAATGTAATGCTTCACCTAGTTTTCTGCCATTCGTCTTAACAGGACTCTTGAGCAAGTTCTCAGAGGAATCAGAGAGTAAGATTATGGAAGCATGTTGGCATTAAGTCCGCAGAGAACAACTGTCTTGAAACCAGCTCATTGCAGAGCACTCTGTGCTGACAGATGAAATGGATAGCTTGCCTTTTTATGCAAATATATGCAAGGAAAGGCACACTGGTTAATGAAGTATAGCCAAAGGGTCTGAACCAGAAGTCATAATTCCAGATTAAATCAACCCAGATTGCAGGTGCCCACCAATCTCAGGAACTGACTCCCTCTGATTGCTCAGAGGCATCCTATATCTCACAGTAAGGCACGTCTAGATAAGAGTACCAGAATGCTCAATGTTGTATAGAAAGCATGTAGCTGTGAGTTGGTCTGTTATTGTAAACTGTAAAACTTGACAATTCTCAAAAATCTTCACTAGGAGCTCTGGAGTTGCAGCAGCTCTAACTGGATGACATTTTTTACCACTCATCTCAATAAAAACAGTTAGGTTGGGCAGGAGTGATAAGATGGCAGGTGGGAGGACTCCCTGGAATAGGAAGAAAGAAAGAAATGGCACTGGATGGGGGAAATAGAAAAGGGGGGAGGAAAGGGGAATAAACAGTCCTGAAAACCTTTCTGTGTGAAGTCATCTGTAAGACTGCAGTACATCCTTGAGGGTATATTAATGTGTAATCAAATACTGCAGCTTTTCATTCAGTCAGGATATTACCATATTTTTTATTTTCTATATAGCTACCTCTTCTAATGAAATGTTCTAGGGATTTTCTTTTATTAGTTAAACTCTCCTTTTGAAACTAAACATCAGGTAAGAAAGTACCAGAGACCACTGCCCATCCACAGATCCCTATATAATGCCAACTAGCTTCAAGATGCTACTCCTGAAAGCCAAACACTTTTTTGTAGGTATCTCACACCTGCCAGTGTGCCCACATGGATGCTTCCAGAACTCTAAAGAAGCTCCAACAGAACCAGGTGTTCACGTGTAAAAATCAGTATGCCCCTTTTGCAGGACTCAGTCTCAGACATCCAAGGTGCATGAGACAGGTGAGACAGGGACTGAAATTGTCATTAGCTGATGGAGATCTCATCAATACAGTCCATGGCACACAAAGAACCTCTCAGTGGACTGCATACAGGTGTTTCCTACAGGGCAGGATAATTACCTCTCTGGAAGTTACTGACTTGATCCCTGTTGACAACAGTCTGGATATCTCCATCACATAATAACTGTAGAGAATTCAAAATTCAGGTGTCTGAATCTCAAGTTAAGTCCTGTCAGTGATCAAAGTGTTATTTATTTGGTTGGCATGGTGGGATTATAGTGTTGAGTAACCACTACTTACCCAGCAACCGCAATACTCCAGAATATTCCTGAAAACAAAATACTTCTGTAACAACTACTTCAGGCAACCATTTATAATCTTGTAGCTGTATTCTCTTTCTTAAATATAAGAACATTCAGAAAAGAAGATAGAAGACTTCTCAGGAAGAGACTTCTGTACGACATAAAATACCATGTTTCTCAACCAGTCACATGTGCTCACATGTTACATGAATTTACTCATTTTTACTCCCTCAACCCAATTTGAATTTATATAATTCTGTATTGCTGTAACATTTCAAATATGTTTAGTCCTATATATGAACCACCAAGACACTAGTTTTTGCTTATTCAAAAAAATTGTCCTCATCTTTTTATATTTTCCACAGTACTTCTTTGGGCAAATTGCTAGAGGTTAATATACAAGCACCTTAGGGTAACCATCCTATATTTGCCTGAATAAATGCATCAATTGATGTATAATAAAAACTAATTCTCTATTTTCCCTAAACTCCACAGGGCAGTTAGATAAAAGTTTCCTACCACCATGAAAAATTGTCACTGCCTAGAGACAAAACTACTGGTATACTGAAAATGCTTATAAAATTACTTGTAACATGAAATAGACAGTCTTTATTGTAAATGCCAATTGTTACAAATCACATCAGAAAAAAACCTATCCTTTTTAGAGAACAGCTCAAAAAGTTTTGACTAGAAGTTTTAGATACATGAGAATGAAGAATATTTCAGGATTTGACTACTAAAAACATCTTAACAATGCCTGACTGAAGAAATATAATCCCTCTGTTATGCATTTTACAATTGCCTAATGGAACGCTATAAAATTTTGTATGCATCTGACAAATGTGTTCTTCAAGTATCCTAAAATCGCTTACACATTCATAAAGAAACAACCTCAGTATCAGAGGCCCAATTTTGTGCTTGAATTAAAACATGCAATCTTCATTAAAATTAGTAGAAGTCACCTAGGCAATCAAGGAGACAGAGTTTGGCTCGAAGTATCTTAAGAATAATTTATGTATTTGGCACAAATTCTGAAACAACATTTAGGCCAAGCCACTTACATAAACAATCTTTTGAGTCACATTCTTAAAAAAGGCAAGAGCAGTAACAGCTGTCACAGCTCATTGTCCAAATGCATCCTTCCCTTTTTAATTTTAACCTCTTAGACAAATCTATACCTGAATTTTTAAGACACTCACTTCAAATGATGTTTTTTCAGTTTTCTCTATGAACATAATTTTCCTTCAGACACTAAAAAGTAGCTTAAACATTATATTCTTCTAAATTGTGGGCATTACAGTAGATTTACTTACTTCTTTCTCATTCCCCTCATGCATTTTCTTGCTCAGCATAACTACTGCAATCATTTCCAGGCCTGAAGATGACCAATAAAGACGAATAAATATATCAAGATATTTTCAACATAAGAGCTTTTCCAGAAAGGGAGCATCACTGTAGGCAAAGATGGACTTCATCTGTGTTAGAAAATCTAAACTTCTTGAGTATATCTCAGGCTTTGTTTTAGTTACTAAGACACATGGTACATAAAAAGTCATTCTAATCTAGATGAATCTTACAATACCATAAAATGTGCTCTTAAAGACAGAGCCTATTACAGTTAAGTTGAAATAGTCTGCATCTGTAAAAGCCCTTTTATGCCATTGTAATTACACCCCTGTAAGTATTTTGATAGAGGAGTATCAAAAAGGTCTACACTGCCAAACCAGCTGCTGACAGAATTTTATATTTGTCTCCTCTCCTGGATCTGACAACAGTATAACAAAGGTATGGTGTTAATGCCATTAAAGTATTTTTTTAAGTATAAGAATACTTCTAGCCAAAAACCATTATAGCTCAGCTCTTGAAAAATGTCACCATATCTCTTCAGGCACAAATCCAATCCAAGAAGCTGAAGACAAAAAACATACCGGCCTCATCTGTAATGCATTTTAAGCTAATTTATTACCACTAACTGTTCTCAAGTAACTGACTTGCCCCGCAAATACTATAAGCTAAGGCTTTCTTTTAAGAGCTTTATTTTATTTCCTTCATGGATTATTTTGGCACATTTTGCCTTTTCCCACTGTAATAGTAGAACTAAATTTCATTTACTCTGCAAACTTCCATGTAATATCTCAGAAGAAAAAAATACTCTGAAGTTTGTTATTTGCCATATTAATAACTCAAACTGCTCCAATTATTCCCAAGGACAGTCAATCATGACATTTCCTAATGAGTGTCCAAAAGCTATTTCCCCCATCACAGCATTTTACTGGGTTTTTTTCTAAATGACAACTACCTTACAGCAAGATTTCTTTTTAAAAAATAAGTAGAAATGTAGCTTTAAAAGGATCACTTTGCCTAACATTACAGAATACATAGTATAGAAGATAGGGATATTTCATGTTTGAAACAGTGTCTTCAAAAACATACGAAAGTAGAAGCAGACTAAACAGTGGCATTTACTTTCCAAATCTACACAGGGAACACGTCATCAGTCCAGAATACTTACCATCCTCTCCCTACATATAAATACACTTCAGAGTGTGTGTATGCTAAAGCTTTTCAATGTTTTTGTTTAGTTCCACACACACCACCACCATCATCACCAACACCCTCTCCAAATTATGCTAATGCCTTACAAAAGCTTTATTCAGCTTTATGCAGATCATGCACAGTACAAGACCTGTAGTGGGTTTTACCTTCCAGTGCACTGTGTCTTGTAGAGCCATTCCAGCCAAGCGCAAATCAAGTGATATGAAAACAGAACAAGAGTGTTTTCCAACTCATTTAATTCAGTTTGGGAATTAGAGATGGTGTCTTTACAAAGCAATCAGTGAAGGTTAAGTGAGAGGCACACAAAAGTATTAGTCAAGATGAAGTCCAGAGAGGGCATTCTCGCCCCCAGCTGTCAAGTACTGCAAGTGAGAGGAGACTCCATTCCCACTGCCCTTTAGAACAGGAGTTATAAACAAGCACTTGGCAGAGATGAGCAGCTGAGGCTCCAAGAACAGCACAAACCAAATCGACTGTGGGCAGCTCTGCTCCTGTCCTCTGGCTCTGTCTGGGCCGCCCATTGTGTTTGCTCTTCTGCACTTCAGTTAAAAAAGTAAACACACTTCTAGGCTGGCAACGCTGACCAGCCTCCATCTGCTCATCTCCTCTTCCCCGAGCAGTTTCCAGCCAGATGTGTGAGCTGACCACCTTGCTCACTGCCAAGTCAACATGAAGCACAGGGGTCGGACCAGGAGCTGAGGTAAGGGAAGACTGTCCCTTCACACATCAACTGATACAGAAAACAGCCTTATGGACAGCCAACCCCAAAACACATTGTGTCTTGAAAGTTTTATTTTTTCCTTATCTTTTTACTAAACAAAAAAAATTTGGGATTTTAAAGTGACCATTAAATAAAGTGCTAATGAAGTGCTAATGTTGTGGGGTTTTTTTTCTGCATTTAGAAGATGGGAACTGCTGCCATCTTCAAAGGAAGGAGGTATTGCATTCTAAAATAATAAAGCATGATTTGCCTTATTTTTGCTCAAGTTCTCAGTAACAGAAACATATATTTAAGCAATCTGAGAGTTAGAAAATGTACTCACAAAGAAGACACTAATGTCACCATGCTGCATATGACCGGTCCAGTAAACAAATTCTGAAATTAAAATTTGTTCATTAAAACATTTTTATATTGTTTAATTTGCTACTAATTCAGGCAAAAAGCTTATACACTTTAGGGTTGGAAAATACTGTGTGCAATAATATATTGCATATATCTCAATTTCTTACTTTACTTTCAAACTGACACGTGTTGAGGAGCAAATGAAAGCTTTTTATTCTAATCTCACATGTCCCCTCTGAAAGCAGGAATTTATGGGAGTTGGAGAATTTACCAGGTTTCAGTTCTGGCCTCCGTGGTCTGCAGCAAATATTTCCAAATCTCAGCAGAGCCGTGAACTGTCCTTGTCTTTTACCACTCTACAATATCTCACCTTCTACGCCAAGTACACACGCTTTGCTCTGCATCTTCACAAGAGTTTTGGGCAAATGCAACTGTTTTCAGAAATTCTCTTTAAAAAAAGCTCAGGAGTTTCCCAAGTGCTTCTCAGAAACATGAAGAACCCAGGCTGAAGGAGAGAGAAAAACATCTCTTATCTTTCCTGAAACTGGTACTTTGGTAGATAGTAAAAATATAAATGAACAGATCTTTATCAAACCCTGAAAAGCTTAAAATGGAAGAAATGAATATATACTACTGGCCAAATGAAAAACAATCAGAGGAAGGGCAAGGAATTGCGTTCTGAAAACTCTATCATATGAAATAACATTTTTAAAACTGAAAAAAATAAGCACAATTAATAAAGCCAATAAGGGTTAGAATCAAAGTCAACTGATATCAATGATATCTGCATTTACTTCAGCAGGCTTTCAATACAGCTATAATTGCTTTAATTGAGTCTTGAAAGATAACTCCTGATCCTATCATACACATTGTAATAACAAATAGTTGAAAACTGAGACTGTTAATCACAAAAGGTCTTTTTTCCCCACTTGTTTACCATCTCTGTTGTTTGAATAAATTCATTTTTTGCAAATTATTGAAGTTTGCATTTTTTCATCAGCAGCTTCTAAAGTAAAAGTTTTACATTGTTCAACTGTCTTTATGCATTTGTTTACCTGAGGTGTGAAACAGCTTGCCCTTTAAAGAACAGCTGCAACTCTGTCCTACCATTTCTCTCTAGTGCAATTAGTTTTACATGTTATCAATGAAGGATTAGTAGATCATTTTTGCAAAGATGAGCACATTTTCAGCATAATGTCAAATATGAAACATTTAAACTCTGTTTACTAAACTTCAGCATTTTTAAAGCAATAAACATTGTATGCAAATGTTTATATTTTATTGTAAAAATGTCTATAAAGTGGTGATTTTATTAATATCATGTCCTCATAGTTCTTGTCTATTCCTTTCAATGAGTAGCTAAATTATTGCACAGGATTTAACAGCAAACTTTGTCTGCTGAAGCTTCTTAACAATACAGAATACACAAATTTCTACAACTTTGCAACTGTACTGGTTTCTAGATCTTTTTACCAGTTTCAAAAATATTGTGTTTAATTACTAAGGTTGTCTGTTAAACTTGATAGTAACTTCATTAGCATAGCTTATAGGTGTTGCATTCACACATTTATAATAAAGAACTGTTCACAGAAAATGTGTCCAGCTCAAACTACAGTTCTTAATTGCTAAAGTAGATCCAAATTAGCATTCACAGGCTGCATTTCCCTAACAACAGGCTTTCAAGCTGAAAATAATTTGTAATTCAAAAAGGATTTTGGTCAATAGATTCTGAACGTGCAAAACATGTTCGGCACTTAAAAATTCCAAGACCTGTTGAAAACTTAACTTATGAGTTTACATTTTCTTGTTTCCTGTTATTTTTCTCTGAAACATTATAAAATGGTTGTATGATTTGATGAAAGTTGGAATTAATCCCAGACATTCAATTTAGACTAGGTTTATGGCTAATATCTGATGAAATCTTAATCTATATTTACAACAGTTCCTTACTTTGAATCCAAATGATGTAACATCATTACAGTTTAATAAACAGGAAAAGATGTTGACAAAAATAATCTTATGTAAATTTGAAACACACCAGCCTCCTCTTCAAAACGTTTGTCTGTACATATGTACAGATTATAAGTATAGCTTCTGCAATATGTTTACTCCAACAACAGATGCAGAAAAAAAAATCAGGTTGATACACTGATTAATTTTATAGTTAAGTGGTGTCTGGTACTGAATGTGCATAAATTATATGCAATTACATTTTTATGAGGATTTATGGAACACAGCAAGCAATGAGATTTTTAAAAACTTGAGTACTTTCCTATTACAAAAATAGAAAAGCACATACACAACAGTTTATATTTTCCCATGTTTGGTTGTCTTTGAAAGTCTAAAATATGTAGACATGATATGATGGAAGCAATATGTGGCATTAATACTTCTGCACTGCACCACTCTTCTATAAAAGCGCTGCAGAAGCTCCTGAAATAGTTCTCAAAGAATTTAAAATGTGATTTCCCCTATGAAGTCTGTTTATGATTTGGGCAATAGATGACTTCCCTTTATTTGCTCTGAAGAAGAAGAGTGAAACAATAGACCTGTCAGGTTACTGTGGCAGAAGAGATGCCCACCAGTTTGGCCTTCACCTTAAGTCCTCTCTCCCTCCCCCTTTCCCCTCAAGCCTGCCCCTCTAGCTTGAAGCCCTCATCCAACATTCCTGCACACCCATAAGCTTCTCCAACTGCATCTGGCTGGTTGGAAGAGCTTGGTAACAGGATTTATGGGGTGCAGGGAATCTGTAGTTACATGGCAATAGAACCATGCTGCAAGAAGGAAATGTATGCCTAGATACAGACCTGCTTGTGTGTGTCTACAGGGAGACTCTGTGTTCTCAGGGAAGAGCACTGACTCCACATGGGGAACAATACTCCACAAGACTTTGCCCTTCTGTGCCATTCCCAGATAAAATATTTTGTTCTGAAGGGTAGAAGTGTTTCAAATAAGTTTCCGATCATGTTGAAACACATTCAAGTATTATCTCAGCCGTGAGAACAAATTAGTGCAATGTCCTAGTCTGGGATTTAGGACACAGCAATAACTTCTCCCTGAAAGCACGAAGGTGTAACTACACTTGTCACAGCAACAGCGTTTTCTATGCATCACAAGGCACATAAGTTTCATATGTATTTTTATTTCATATTTGTCATATTGCGTATTTTTGTTAGGTAGGCGAACCGCTGTTGTGTTAATTCTGTCTGTTGAGTGAAAAAACATGGAAAATCATGTAAAGAAAATTTTAAGTCACTTTTAGTAAAAATACTCTGAGACTGAAACAACAATATATTAATTTCACTTCTTATTTTCTGAGTCATACAATATGTTTTGCATATTGACATAATTTTAGGAGACATGCCAGCTAGGAAAAAGCAAGATCCACAGATCAAAGACTTGGCAGACAACTTTGTAGATTATTTCATTATGTAACCACCCTTCTGTGCTAACTCCAAAGGCAAAAGAGTTGCTACAGATGGTTTCTGATGTCAGTTCTTTCCTCATCATAATTGTAAGACAAATTAGAACAATTGACAGCTTAAATAATATCCAACCAGGCCAGACCTGTATTGCTTTCAAATAAAATTAGAAGTATGATCATTATAGGTTTATCCAAATGCTTCCTTGATCCCCCACCAATTTGCATATTCAAAAAAGTTAGCTATGATTGTTTCCCACACTCAGCTGACACACAGTATTAAATTATTCAATCGGAATTCGAAATTAAATTTGTCTCAGACTCCCTCTGTACCTCCTTAGTCTCTTACATATGATTTAAATATGAAAATGAAAGCCAGTTTTTACTGAAGCAAAAAAAATACAGAAGAGCAACATAAAATAGAGTAAAAACTTTAGTTTCACAGAGAAGAGAAGTAAAGTATTTGATTTCCTATGAACCAGATTATTGTATTTTTTACAATCTGGGTCACAATATAGGAAATAAACACTACTTTCATAACATTTCACATCTCTGTCATCAAACTTCAACCATCATCTCTAGAAAGACTGAGATGATTTACACAGCAGCATGCGACTGCTTCAGTCAGGACAGCATGGAATTATATAGATGTGCAAGTAGGAAAATACTATGTAGGCTACCAATCTACTAGTCATTTTCTTGCTCCATTATGCCAACTGTTATCAAAAGACAGTACACTCATGAACTGCAAGAAGATCACTGACTATTGTTAGCCAGGTAGGAGTTTACTACAATCAACACAGTAAATGTTCATGACAGACCCGTATAAATTTTAAATTAGAATTATCTTATCAAGTATTATTAAGAGGACATTAATTTAAAACAATCTATTAGAGCAGTTGCTGATATATAAGAAGAATCAAGTTCTTTATCTTTTTAGCTGTAGTGCTGGAAATAGAAAAACAAAGTATGGCAGAATTATTTCACTGCTATCAGTTTATCATGGTGTCAGTTATCACCCAAAAGAAGTGAAAAAATCCGGAATTAATCCAAAATGTAAATCTTGCCAAAAGGAACATATCTACATTATGACACATTGTATAGTCCATAAATATGCCAGTAAAGCTTCCACTTCGGGAAAGCCATTTATACCAATATAGTGTAATCCTTTTCCTACTTAGCACAATAAAATGTAAACACAGCTATAATTAGAAGAAACTGTGAAAAGGGATCACGATTTTCTTGGTAGAAAGTATAATGAGTCCTTTTCATTGTTGTGGTATTCGCTACTCTTTCTTTCTTTCTTGTACTAGACCAGATGCCATGAAAAATAATTATAGAATTCAGTGGTATTATCCAAAAAGACACTAGTGACCAGCACCCTACATGCCTGCATGTGTAGCCTAAAAATAACTCTCCTGTCTTATTCTTACTTGGGAAAAAACAAAAAGCAATATAAAATTAGGACTAACATTTGACAAGAAATCAAGCCTCCCTTCCACCAGAGTTGCCGCTGGCTGCTATTCTGTTAATGTGTTGTGTACTCATATGTCTTTCTTTCCTGTCTCTCACTGCTGATTTACACAAAATCATAACAGACTTGAGCTGGTGCACACTCCTAACAAAGGCACTGGATAGTAAAAGATTCCTATGTTCACTGAAACAGTTCATTCTACAAAGACAACTGCAGGATACCAGTATGAATTTAATTTCAAATACCACAGCTTTCTTCTCATGACAAATTTCAATTCTTAGATAAACCCAAGTATGTAGTGTCAAATATAATATAAGGGAATTATATTTCAGTACAAGAGCAGACCTAGTGATATCCATGTATTTGGTTAAACCTAGTGATATCTGTATTTCCAATGAAGTCCATGGGAGGTATATATTACTCCATTTTACAGATCCAGGGAAGTTATAGAATACAGAGAGCACAGAACTTGCCAAGACAACTTAAAGTTTATCAGCAATAAGAACATGCATTTTTCAACTGCAGGTAAATCAAAAGAATCTTACTCTGACCTGAGTTACAGTCACCTATAAGCAACTCACCATTTAAAATCATCTTCTACCCCTGGGTGACAGCAGAGATAGCCCCAAGCCTTAAGTACTACATTCAGATTTTGCTGTGGTGATCCCCATATCCCACCTCTGTCTTCTGTTGTGCTCTCTGCAGAACAGAATACCCTGAGATTTCCTCAGGCAGGTGGGTCATATGACTTTTTCCAGTCAAAATTAGGCTGCTTATCAAAAACCCTAAATTTGTCCAGATTAACTTGTTTTGAGTGAAACAGGTTAGGATTTGCTCAGTGGAGCAGCAGAGTGGAGAAGCAGCAGTCACAGGGATAGTGCAAAGGGGAAGAAATGATAAACAGCTGGGGGACAGTGACCGCTTCAGTGGTACTGCAAGAATCCCAGAAAGCAAAGTGCACAAACCAGAATCTGTAGTCCAGCTGGAAGGAAAGGTATGTATTGTGCTAGCAGGAGAATCCACCTGGTTAGCACTGTACTAACCTGAACTCTGAACACTTGCTGAGTGAATGCTCACTGTGAGAAAGCCCAACCAGCTGAACCAGAAGAGTGGTAAGAGCAGAGGCTGAAGGTAAATTACAAGTTTCAAAGGAGAGGAGAAAAAGCGATTGATTTATTTCTCATCCAGAGACTTAAGGCAGCCTCTCACAAGCAGTAAGAGTGAATGTAGATCAAAAAAACAAGGACGTCATTTAGCAGGGTAGCTAGTGTGCAAATTAACACTGGCATAACTCTACGTAATAACAATATGGTCATGTCACAACTCAGTTTAGAATAATTTATATTTTTTTCTGTATTCCTCTTACAACTGTGAATTACAGAAGTGCAAGCGGTGTCCCCTAGTGAATAATGTCACCTGCAATTGTAAAGTGACCAAATAACTATCAATCCTAGCTGCAATACGCCTGAGTGATGTAGACTGCTAAAAATTAAACAATGATACTTCCTTGCAGCTCAAAAAACAGCCTGTGCAAACCTAAAATTAGCACATCCCTCTCCTCCGAGGTGTTTTATCCATTCCTTTAAAATATTCACATCAACCTGAATATGAATTAAATGCTGCTTCTCTTTTTCCTCTTTTAAACAAAATCTGCATTTCAAAGGAAATAGACATTTTTGTGGTGGATAATGAAGAGATTATCTGCCTACTCTTCCTTCTGTGTTTCACGTTTCATATCTCCCCTTTTCAATTTTGCATTTTAAACCCCTTAATTTCGCTGGTAAGAAATGTGTTGTCCGAATAAGCACATACTATGAACAATCAGAGCGTCTGCTTTTTAATTTGTGTAGTACTTCAAGAAGATACCTATAGCTATATCATGGAATAGTTAAAGCTGGAAGGAAATGACCTCTGGAGAGCATCTAGCCCAACTCCCTCTGTTCAAAGCAGAGTCCACTAAAGCAAGTTGTTCAGTATCTATATAGAAAGAAAATAGTGTTGCTATTGTATATGCTTTTATACTACAGAGCAGGCTCATTCTTTGATTATATTAGGATCCTACATAGCTACATGTACAAAAGCTCTGTAAAAAATGATTCCCATGTTTCCCATGCAAATAAACATTATTCAACAAAAGACTACAGCACTACACATAAAAAAGGTAACTACTGTTACAGATATGCTCAGTCTTCACAGAGTGTCTATTCCACCGTAGAACAGAAGCACCAGAACTAAAGTAACACTAGAGATAAATTAAATGATACTGTCATAAAAAGCCACCAAACTGCTTTTGTGTTTTAAGGGCTGACCAAGGGCAACCCTTGGGAATGCTTCAGAGTGGGTATGCCTGGGCACAGGTACTAGTTGAGGATGCACCTTTAGACATGAATTAGCTACTGGAAAAAAAGATAAATAAAGAAACATTAAGCAATTTAGTAATTTTTTCTTGTAATTTGTGCCTAACCAGATGTATCAGTCACTAACAGATATTTAACCTGTTTTATAAATAGCAACATGAAGTTTAGTGCCATCCTAATATTTTAGACAAACATAATCCTTCAGCAAGATAGAGTTTATACATATATAGATATTTTATCTAAGCATTCTTGCAAATAACACTCTCTAGGTTCTAGGAGCTCAGGCTGTAATCCTCTGCAAGTATTTCTGCATCAGCAAGGAAAAGCAAATCCTGAAGTAGTAAGAACTACTCCAGGCAGAGCACCACTGTTTAGCTTCAGAATTACACTATCTGCAGAGATGGTACTGCAAGTTCAGTGAACTCCAGTGCTGTTCCTTACCACACTGACACTTTCAGAAAAAATTACACTGACTTCCCTGGGGACTGGATTTTTACCTGAAAAACACAGTAGAGAAAGCACGTACAATTATCTCTAAATTGGGGCCCAAGTGGAGAAATCTATGACGGATGGTCACAAATTTAACAGATTTCGAGCTTTTCACTGCAACCTCTCACTGCGCAGTCTCTTTAAAAGAAGTTTTCTCTCAGAATACCGTTATGGTTGTCATTATTTTGGAAGCCTGGTTACATTCAAGGGCAAATATGACCATTTTGAACATATGCTTGACTGGCCATGCTTTATAAAAACATATATGCTAAACCAAAAATGAAAATCAGGATGACTCTCCAACTGGATTGCAAGTAAAAATATAGAGTTTTAAAATATTGTGTAATGTTAAAGAAACAGGCAGACAAAAACTCACAGGAACTAAAGTATTTACCAAGATGAGCAGTTTGTTTTCCTCATTTCAGAAGCTCAAAGAGAGGCAGAAGTCCCAAACAAATTTCAGTGACTGTGTCAAGCCACAATTCTCTCAGTGTACCATAGGCTATCTTCCCCACTAATATAAAAGCAACATTTTGTGAAGCAGCAAAAATAAGAACAGATACAGAGAGAAAAATTTAAATCTGCACTTAGAACCAACTAAAACTTACAGTTTTCAAAGAAAAATTCTCCCCTTCTGGGGGGGTGGGGGGAAGGATGACTCTACTTATCTGAATGAAATACTAGACTCAAGGAAAGGCAGGCAAATTTTTTCAGGGATGTGACATTACAGGATAGAAGCTGAAAGATGAGGTCAGATGATGTGTAGGACATCTGCAAGTAGAAAATGCCAAATGTTTGTGCTTCTTGTCTTCCTTTTCACAGCAACTCTCTCTAACGATCAAAGGCACATGGTTGTAAATGCTAGCAAAGTCACGACAAAGGTTAAGACTAATCCACATACTTGAAGAATCAAAAGATTCTCCAAACACACAGCCCTTTAAAATTAGAATTTAAGTAAGTGGAAATTAGAAAGCAGGAGAGATTAGCATCTTTGAGAATTGTGCATTTCTGCTTAGCTAGATGCTTGTTTACACAGGTAGCACAGCAGAAATACAAGGGGGAGTGTTCTATCTCTCCCAAACACCTGCTTCAACTTTTTAAAAAGGTTTCTATTTTTTAAAAGCTCAAATATGGGACAAGACAACCAGACCTGAAATACGAGTTCTGTATAAAACCTGCTATTTAGCAAAAGCATCCACCATAAACCAGTCACACAGAATGAATATGTACATATTACCCCAGCTGAAGCCTGCAACTTCCAAATAGACAATTACTGCACGTTAGAAGTCCACTTGCAAAATCTTCAATTTGAAGGATGTAACTGTTGGAGGAAGACTGTATGACTGCAGTGTCTTGAGTTTCACCCAAATTTTAGCTGGATACAAAGTAAGGAAAGACCCAGGATATTGCTATGCTGAATTTGTTCGCTGGGAGGTGTGACCAAGACCTCTGGACTCAAGTCTCAAGAAAAGCCTCCTGGGGCAGGTAATTGAATGTCACTGCCAATATCAATTCACTTGCTTCAGTGACAGTAAAAATTTCATATTTTCAAATAAATATATAGATACAGACATACTGCATTGACAATCTGCATACTGCATTACAAATGTCAGGCATTAAATGAACAAGTTCAGAGCACACAAACTTGTGAAAAAAGATAAAGTTTCACTGCTTTCAGTAAAAGTCAGGAACTATGGTATCAAAACAGATTCAGATCATTAACATCTTGAAAATGTATCACATTATTATATGTGTTCCTTATCATTACATTATCAAATCTAGTTGAAAATTCTGATATTCCACATAAAGGCTAAGGGGGTCAGGCTGGTTTATCTACATTTGGACTGAAACTCTTGTTTGTTTCATAGTTTTCTTTCAAACAGATTTCTGACACATTTTTATTATTTCTGTCTCTATAAATCAAGTATCATTAATGCCCATGCCACACATTCTGCAGATAGAATATATAGGAATAATAATTTTAAAAAACAACCTTTTTTGGGAGATCCAGTTGCATGTCCTAATGTTCTCTACTGAAGGGCCCAGGTAGAAAAAAAGAACCTGTTAAGATTATCGTCCTTCAAAAGAAATGAAAATAAGAAATCCACTGAAGGTTGTCTCTTAATGTGCTTTTTCTTAAATTAGTGTTAGGGAATGTTGGAAGGGAGCAGTGCTGTGTCCCCCTCACCCCTTGTTTTTCTTTGTGGGAGAATGCTATTGTACAATAAAAATGTCTTTTCAGTAATTTGTCATCTGCTTTGAAATCATTCCTTTCAATATAACCTTTTGTTAAGATCAGGCAATAGAACACGTCTCCTTCTGCAGAAAGGCACAAATTAAATTTCTAGTACACACTGGATGGATGAGTTCTACTGACAAATTGTACTCCATGAGCATTAACACAGTTGAAAGATTAAGATATTTGACACACTTAAGTCATACCTTGTATAAAATTTTGAATTAGTACACATTATCACTTTTGTATTCTTAAGCTTAAATTCAGTATCACAAGATCCTTCTAAAACTGGTATAATCTGACAAACGTTAAACTTCATACTTTTACAAAATTATTCACTTTGTGTTTACATATGTATTGAAGAGGAGAAAGCAAAAAGAACATATTTTGACTTAGAACCTAAAATCGTGTCTCCTTTTCACCTACTCCAATGTCCCCTGTGAAGTGGCAGTGCTATCATAACCCTTATTTCCAAACAATTTCATATTATTGGAAGTCCTGCATAAACAGAGACTGCAAGCTTAGACTTTTATGGTTGCCCTACTGCCCATATTTCACTAAGTCTGAAGAAAGTTTACAAACCTACTTCTTTACAGAAAAATGTCCCTCTGCTTTTAGTGGTCAGATATTTCAACTACTTCTCATGTCCTGATGTGCAGAGACCATGCTGCTAATGCCTACACTTGTGCATATAAATCTCTAATCTGTCAATCCAGTTGCCTGTGAATAGTCTATTTAGGTTGGGTTTAAAGCAGTGGGAAGTCGACCTACACGAGAGAGTTCCCTTGTAAAATGACCGGAGGTCAGTGTTATTATCTCCGTAGGCTACCAATGGTGCATTTGTTCCACCCTGTGTTTGAGTCATTCCTTTATAATCAGCTCCACTGCGCTTTGAAAGTGCTGGGAGGGATGGGTACAGAAGCTTATCTTCTGTCAATTGGCTGAAGCACAAGACGACTCCAAAAAGAGATGTCCTCAGTATTTAACTGCTCAACTAGAAGATGATTTAACTTTGTTATAAATAAATTAGAGACCTTACACCCAAATCCCAGTAGAAGTATGCTGTAATCCCACTTTCTATTCAGACTGCCACTTAGCTATATACTTCCTTCACTCTTGAAGTTCTCATTGTTTATAAATACCTGCTGAAGATGTGTATTGCCAATGGCAACTTCCCATTAAAAGCAAAAATAGTTACAAAAAAACAGTTTAAGCAATCGAAGTACAACTACATTATCCAGATGTAATTTTAGATCCAAGAATTTATCTTTCAAACATAGAATTTAAATACTAAAAATAAAACAAACTCAATATTCAACTGAAAGCAAGTTGCATACAGATTTAGGTTCAAATTTTCCAGATGCAAAACCCTCACATGGTTTCAACAGAGTGGAACATTTCTCTTTTATAGCTTTCTTGAGGGAGTGAGAGAGGAAGGTGAAAAGAAAACACAATAAAACAAAACCATTTCAGCATTCCTGCAATCACTGACATTTGTAAATGGCTATGGGATTCATGCAAAAAACTATTCTCCTACTCAACATATTTGTAAAACATATTTACACACTAGTGTAATTCCTAGCTATTTATAAATTTTAATACAGAAGCGTCATTTAAATGTGTCATACACTCTTCTTATGAAGCACTTCTGTTAGTCTTGGAATTCCTTCCACAATTTAGCTGCTGCTGTTTTTTCCTAACTTATTCCATCTCTCTGAGGTCCCTCCTTAAAAGCCTATCTACCTGTTCTCTTTATAAGATGTGGCATTTTTAGATGGTAGACTATAGAATCAAGGAGAAGTTAGTTAAACCTTTCTTAATACAAGAGACAAAGGTGTCAAGACACATAAATTTCTGTGGCTTTGTCTTGAAAAGATACAGAGCAATACAACTTGTCAGCTTGACAATTCTTCCAGGCTTTGTTTACTGTTCTTGCAACATCCACAGAAAATGAGATCACCGATCAGACAAGGTCAGAATATAAGGCTATCCAAATGCTGGATAAAATATAGCACTGAGCATGCAAAGTGAATGTCATACATCATTACAGAGGAGCTCAGATTACTGTAGGCACACAGTACCATGCTTCAGTAGTAGTTGGATTTAATACAACATCTACCACTTTGACAGACCACCCCAAAATAACTACATATATAATTTATTTAAATAAGAAAATATTTTTATTTCCCTTAATAATATTCTGGAGCCATGAACAACATGCATAATCATTTTCTGAGCACCCATCTTTCCCATTTCGCAATACATTTCTGAAACTTATTCATGTTGTATCCTTGTTATGTGATGCCTACTTTCAATTCAGCTACCAAATGTGGAGTCATTTGCAAAGCTGAAACAGTAGAATACAAACAAGGGGCGGAAAGGTCAAAACAGGCCTGACATCTTTACAGGCCTGTCTTCTCACTGACAGATTTCCCAAAACACACTGTGCTTCTTGTTAAGCAAGTGTCACCAGTTTCTTTATTGTCTTCTTCCAAGGTGTTAAACAGCTCTGTACTGTTTGATAACCTGTCATCACCCAACAAATGTTAGCAATAAAGAAAAAATGCACTAGCTTTCCATGACAGCATAATAAAACATACTCAAGAGCTTTTCCCTAAATTCACTATTTGATAAAACTAAAATAAAAAGTACAACTATACTGAGGTTTTTCAGCCTTTCCCCAGGAAAAAAATAACCAAAAAACCAAACTGTAATGCACTTAAAATGTCACCCCAGTCTAACTGATCAATCAAGTAAGTTTCTGTGCAAACATGAAACACACTTGCCACACACACAATTGTTTGAATTGCACTGACCTACCCAGAAAACCGACAACTGCGGGGGTAAAAAACCTTCAGATTATTACAATATGGCACTTCCTTCTTTCAACTCCATGATGAACACCTTTTTTTTTTTCTTTAATAAGAGCTAGACAATTAAAACCACAACTCATTTTTCTCAGAAGGAGAAGGTGTGGTAGGCAGATGGCAGAGGTGCAAAAAGCCTCCACTAAGATCCTGCCAGCAGGGCAGGAATGATCCCCATCATTTGTTGGTAAAGATACAAGTATGTGATCTGCCTACACTACTATGCTGCCTGTTCATTGCTCTTTCACCACCCTGCTGTGCCCTTAGTTTTGTTTTTATTTCACAGTGTACCATGAATGTCTTCTAACATTTTTTATAATCTGCCAAAAGTACAAGTTTAAATAGCCATTAAGTGCACCATACAACTCACAAACACTTTTAAATCAGTATTACATCTGACAATCTTTCTACCATAGAACCAGTAAAAAGGGGGAAGAAAAGCTGAATTTCTAATTAATTCAATCTTCCCCTATTAGTGATTAAAAACATTCTTGTATATGAATAGTGTTTGCAAATCTATTTTGCTGCTGTTGTTGTCAGGATAAAAATCTTTAAAATACTGCCTATAGACACACCCACTTCCTTACAATAACTACTTTCAAGTGTATTATATAGCAAATTTGCATAATGTTGGACCCAGGAATAATGAGCACAAATAAGTCTTTCCCTGAAGATGATGATGACCTACTTACTTGCCATTTAAGGAATTAAAGTCTTCAATCTGCAATACTTTGAAACACTTATAAAACCTAGAAAACATGAAAATCTGATGACTTCCCCTACAGACAGGTATTACTTTGAATGAAGCGCATGTTGCGATTTTTTGCACCACTATTATTAAAGAAAAAATGTATTTCCACAATAAAGCTATACCAATTTTGTTCTCCTGGTTTCAGTTTATTTAATGGGAGGGGTAGAAATTAAAAGGAAAAAATAAGGCAAAAAAGCAACCAACCAAATACCTTTTTTTAAAAAAACACTCTTTCATTATTCAAATGTGTTATTTAACTTTAGATTAATTTTAAAATATTCAGTTATGAAACCGAACAAACAAATTCATCTTTTGAAGAAAATAAGCAATTAAAAGGGGATTATTTTCTGTATCATGGCCCCACCAAAAACATAGGTTACAATTATCATAGGAGTTGTTTATGACATAAAGTGAAACATGACTTTGGATGAGTAAATTGTGCAGCAGAAACAGCTGAACTCTAAAGAAACAGAGTACTTCTGTCATGCAGATACCTTCAACGATAAATGGGAAAGGAACAAAGAACACTGAAAAATATATGAGCAGAATATATCACCAGTGGAATGATGTTGGAGACTTTATCTGAAAAACCAGTGTTTCATTAAGAAATATTTGCTGAGCCAATGATCTTCCAAGGTAGCAAAGACAGGTTTGGTAATGTTTTCATTGATTTAAATAGTTATTCATCAGCTCTCATAGTCTCGGTGCTTCTTCATAGCTATAAATCCGAACATTTCAACAATCTCACCCAAAAACCTGCAATTCCCCCCTGGCTCCTGGCCCTTTAGGAGCCTTAGACCTGCCAGCTGGTGAGTGAATAATGACATCCTCAGATATCACTCAACAATATGGTCCAGAACCAAACAGAAATTAACAAGTGAGGCCAGACGGAGCTCTCCCTGCTGGGTCTGACCATACCTCCCATGAACATTCCTGCAAGAAAGCTTGGTTAGTCCTCCTCCACATAAACTGCAAGGACCCGGCCAGGGATGCACTAGGGGCTCTGCATTGTATTCTAAGGCCAAACTGAAAGAATTCCAGATTTAGGAAAAGCAACGCATGAGAATCCATGTAATGCTAAAGCCTGATTTAAGTGGACAAAAGTTGAAAACAATTATAAAGTGGTAACTACTGTTTAACCAATATTTTGTTGCTTACTAGGGCTAACCCTAGGGTGGTCATTAATGTAAAACAAAATTAAGTCTATTTCCCTCCTGAAAGTGCTCAAAGTTCAGTGAGTAAGAATACAGAAAAATGTTTTACATAAGCCATAAAAATGAGAATATTTCATTCCTAATATGAAAGCACTTTAAAATTTGATTCTTCATTCCTGGCTCTGGAAAATTTCTATTTTTGGAAGGTGAAGTTCAAATCCCAAGTGCAGTAACTAAGTTTTCTTTTCCTGTTCATACCCTGATTTATTGTGGATATTGAAATTTAATATATTTTGGAGACAACAATATCATCTCTATGAGAAAAATAAACATAGTCAGCTGTATTCTTTATTTAAAGTCAGAGGCTGCAAACTCTGACACTTGTTGGAACCCATAGGTTTTACAACTTAAAGTAAGCAGAATATTAGATATATTGGGAAAAATATCCTTGTTCATAACTCAGTCTTTTGGTTCACACTCCAAAGGAAAAAAAATCCTTTACAGATTTAATTACAGAAATCCTTTAATTTCTAAATGCATAAGCTGAAAATACCTTCCTGAAACAAGAAATCCATTTTGTACACACATACACCAGCATCAAACAGTACATGGGTGAATAGTTATCCATGTCTTCTTTCATTTCAGTGTAGTGGATCCTGATGGCATTCCTCCATGGGTAACTCCTTACATTGAGCATGAGCCCAAAATACTGCTTCATATGGATTAAACGCATATGTCAACATTCAAGAAATATGGCTGTGATTTTCCCTTTCACTTTACACCCCAAGAACTGTTCACTTGTATAAAATGAGGATGCAAACCAATTTTAAATTAGACTGCAGTAAGTAGCCTTTAGAACCATTGCAGATTTCAGAAAGTTTATGGCATCAGAAAAAAGCCCAAATATTTTCCTGTCACTATCTCCATATTGGGACTTCTATCTGTACAGTTAGATGCTTCCACTGTGCACTTAAATTCTTCATGCCATTGAAATAGCTAAAAATATTTGATATGCCTGAGATCAGAATGTATGCTTGTAATCCATATAGTAGATGTGAATATTATGGAAGAACTGTCAAAACCAGTTACCTTTCTGACCCATTAACCTGAGACTAGACCCCGAATTGACTTTAACCAGAACTTTTTAAGGGAACTCAATGAGGAGATCTACTTAAAATTCATAGCACAAAACTCGCTCTTTAACACTGCACCCTTTCAGAAGCATTTTTGTCTGTTGTGCATAGAGAGTTATTCTAATATACAGTCAATGCTAAACGGCAATTAACTCTTTAGTGTCTGATTAAATATCACAGTTAGTGTTACAAAATAAAACCTGCAGTTTCTGTTTTAGGACGGACCATGCTTCTGTGCTTAGACAGCTTTCCAGTTCTTTGCAAGCACTCAAAAGTAGAAAACAGTCATAGCTCTCACTTCCAGCTTAATGCTTTCCTTACATTTCAATGAATGTGTGAAGAAAAGGGCACTTACATGCTTGTCTGTGTGCCTCAACGACAGTTGCCTTCCTCTCAGCACAGTAACTCCATCTACATAAGCACACTTTTATGTCTCCTTCAGTATTACAGTAATGGAGAAACTCCAAGGGAGGTCACTTGAAAAAGCACAATCTTAACTTATAGATGGGTATAAAGCTTGTTGAAAGTCAGTATTCCTTACTTCAGTAGATTTTGAATAATGCCCTGGGTCTAGTCAAGCAAAACTCTTCTTAAAGTCGGTGTTAAGATACAGACATATATCGCTTTGCAATGGCTTGAATGTATTTTACTACTACATTAAAGGTCAATGCAAGTACATTTTGTCTTTTTCACTTAACTAGAGCTGTGTTTGACCCAACTCTGCAATTGTCTCCCACAAGAGGAGAAAAGGACCACACATATAAACAGAGCCTGTTTTGCACTACAAATTAATTAGGTTAACGAAATGTAATGTAACAAGATAAAATTAAGATTCTCATTTCAACTGCAAACTTATAAATTTTGTAGATTCTCTGACTTATCTGAGCTATTAAAATTTCCTAATAGTAATTCAGGCAGCTGAGCTTTGGGAACTAAGATTGTATTTGGGAAATCAAAATCTCAAATACACTTTCATGTCACATATTTCTCTCTGCATACAGCACGCAAAGTTATTGAAAGATGAGAAAAAAAATATATACGAGCTTTGAGCAAACTGAGTGTTGAGAGACCTGGTAAAACTGAAGATTTAGACAGATAATCTAAATTGTTTTCAAGCAGATTTACTGCTAATTCTCCTTCTCTCTACTTAGACTCAGTAGAAGTGTCTGTCTTTATTGTCTGACCAGTGTTGCTCCAATGATAATCATCCTTCTGCTAGATGTTACTTAATCAACTGCTTCTTAGATGACAAAAATTTACAGTTGATTAGGCTGCATAGCCACATTGGTATTTCAAAAGTTTCTACAAAGGGATTATTTTTGTGCTCAAATACCTCTAAATAAAGGGTTCTGCAGTCTGAATATCCTTGGATTTTGAAGAGTGTTCACTGAAGCAGATAAAGCTAAGTTAAAGAAGCATTTAGTGCTTCAGCATGCCAGCTTCAATAAATATCTGTTCTGTTTATAAGTGCGCACCCCCATGCACACATTTCTCCCTTTAGCTGTAGTGTATGTCTCTATATACCACAGCATATGCAGATTTAAAGTCTTGCTTTTCTGAGAACAGAGTTGAGACTGCTATGTTATTACCCTCAAAGCCAGTTTTGGCACAATTCAGTCATTAATGACAATTTTGTGTCCTTTCTCTGTGAAAGCGGGTTACTTAATCTTCAGCTGGTTATGCTCAGCATTGGCTCAGTATTCAGGAGCTCAAATTTCAAACAGCACAGCGATCAGACTGATTACCTCCTCAAAACACATACAACTGGCCAAAAGAGCAAGCTCCAAAAGAACCAAACTTTCCGTAAACCCATGCTGAAGACCGATGAGAACCTCAGCAGAATTCCACATTAACAAACACCTGGGCTAGAGGGACATACAACCAATCAGATCCTTTCTCCCCCATCCCTCACAAGGGCTCTGGCAGTTGTGATAACCTTTTAACAAGGGAAAACTTGATTCTAACCATTTGTCCTAGAGACAGAAAGTTAGCAGCAGCATCATTCAGAGTGAAGACCAAGCAAAACACCTTCTGCTAAGTCCTGAGGTCTGTTTCTTCCAAAGCAAAAATATTTAAGGTGAACAAAACGGAAAGCAGCAAGAGTCGAGAAGCCAAAACTAGTGTTCTGTAAAGGACCTTTAGGATTCACAGTATCACACAAAAATAAGAAATAGGGCTTAAGTAAGGGTTTTTTGTTTTTTTTTTAACAGTAGGTTATTCCAGACGTACAGGTTTACTTATCTATGGAGAATCTAGCTAGGAACACAGGTATTAGACTAGAAGGATGACTGAGGTGATCCAATATGGTAACTGTAAAGAACATGAACTTACTTCATGTTCCCTTCTTTCATGTTCTAAAACAACTGTTTTTTCAATACCCAAAAAAATAAAACCTGATATTTACAAATATAGAGCAATACATCAAAGTATTACAGAGTACTGCAAATATTGTTTGGATTTTAATTCTGTTTATTTGTCAGTTCTCAAGGCCCTTAGGAACAAAGGGATTCCTGTAATCACAGTACACTTATACACTAATGCTTTCGTATAAACATAAACACTGAATCACAAAGCTCTTTCTTCTATTTCCCCAAACACAAATATCCAGAAACTTCAGTCACCTTATTTATTAGCTAGAACAGCTTTAATCATCTAACCACTGTGGTTCTATCAGTTCCCTCTACCTTTTTATAGATGAATATAATACAAAAATCAAATAATCCATAAGAATGCAAAGAATAAGTATCATATATATCTTATTTTTTATATGCTCGTGACTTTTTTATCTATTTAGCAGAACAATAATCTGATCAAGTCTTATGAACTCTGATTCTATTAAATGGTTTTACCTTAGCTTTTTCTAGATGAGAGAAAAACAATCTGTCTAGCAGATCAAGAAAGAAATTTTTATTCATTCCATCTTTTTAGACAAAAAAATCAAAACAGTCATTATCTCACCCATTTATGGGTGCCACTTCAATCATGGTACCACTATTTCTGCTAAACTTCACAAAGCTATCCCTATCCTGCCATAGCTTTATTGTGTAAATAACAGTGGCTCAACACACTTTCCAGCAGAGATGTGAGTTTCCTGGCTAAGAAACCTGGAATGTCCAGCTACTTCGGGCTAATGATCTCTCAAATGCACACTAATATGTTTGATAGAAGTCTCTCAGCATGTGTGCACAGAATGCTTAACATAAGAATAACACTACTGTGGGCAGGGCAAATCGCTGACACCATTTCAGACTGAGTTAGATGCTGGAGGCACAAATTAAAACTGTGAGCTTTCATTTCAGTGGGCTTTGACAGATGGAAGACTGCATCAAATCTCTAATTGTTTAAACCATTAACTCATCTTTCCACCTGCATTATCTTTGGAAAGAGCTCAGCTGGAAGCCTGAAACAATTGCTCACATACGGAATTCAGGAGCGTATATTATTCTAAAAAGAAAGTAAACTGTCTTTTGGAGACAGTCAGTCTGTTTATTTGGCTGCAGAATTTGTAAATTGTTTATCTTTATTTTCACATTTTCCTCTCAGTTCTGAAAATTCAAAAAATAGCCTTTCAGCCTTCCCGCAGAATTAATCAATCAGGGACCACTGCCTTGGCTACTGGGAACAAGAAAGTTGTATTGCAATTCACAGTGCATTATGATGATCCCCATTTATCTCCAGTCCTTGTAAATGCCACAGCACATGCAGCTCTAAATTATGCCTGCTGGTGTCTTGACTTTCAGTTGCCTACAAAAAGAAAACCTTGTGTAAGGAGCTGTAAAAAAAATAAATTATGTCTACTTCACAAACTCTCTTGAAATACCTTTCACAGTCATTTCATCCCCCTTGCCCCCCACCTTAGGGCTAAAATACATTTTTCACTAAGCCAGCATCAATGCAGGACTCTTTGCCCTTTCATGTTACTCTCAGCAGCAATCAACCCTTACTGTTGTTTTTATAGGGAAGCACCTGTTATATGCTCAGCACTTCCAAGTACTTGAGAAGAACAGCCTTGGAACTGTGGTGCTCACACTGTAAAAACAAACCGGGAAAATGCAGCAGGAACAGCGAAATCTGTGCATTTACACACAGTTTAGCAAGAATGGCTGCTAGTAAGACAGAAGAAGGCAGTGAGATTTTAAGGACAGGAACTTTGCAAATGGCAGTAGGGAGGAGTCATTTGGGGCTCAGAAAGCATAAGCAGAAAAGAAAAAGAATACATTGGGCCAAGATTTCCATTAAGGGGCTGGAGCATCTGCCATATACAGAGAAGCTCAGATGTCTGGGACTGATCAGCCTGGAGAAAAGGTTCTGAGGGATCTTACTTATGTTTATAAATAGCCATTGGGATGCAATGAAGAAGAGGCAGCCAGGCTCTTCTCATTCATGCCTACAGACTAAACAAAAGGCCATGGGCACAAATCAAAAAACAAGAAATACAGATACTCTTTTACTGTGCAGGTAGTCAAATACTGAAAAAGGCTGAGAGAGGTTGTGGTCTTTACATGTGGAGATACTCAAAAAATCCAGCTGGATGTGGTCCTGGACAACCTCCTCTATCTGACCGTGCATTAGAAGATCTAGGAGGGTTTTCCTTCCAACCTCAACAATTCACTGATTCTTTGATAGATTTTTAAGAAACAGACAGATGGGCGTACAGAACAGTGACACTAGTGGAGAGAGACAAAATACCACATTAAAATTTTCAGAGGGTAAGTTAAGGAGAGGCAAAAAACCCCAACCCAGGAATTATGTAAAGATGTGAAAATTAAATCCAACAGCAAAGGTTAAGTCAGAGAAGGAATTCAAAACACAACATAAAACAGTTTATCGCCGTTTATAAAAAGAGCAAACCTCCAGTGCAAAGCTGATACCCTTTAAGTACTTGCCTTGCAGACTATTTTCTTAGGCCAGGTTTTGATAGTATTTCAAGTACCAAGTAGTTCTTAAATCCACAAATAGCAGTTAGGGAAAGATTGACCAGCAAATTTAATGGTTATTGTAATGCTTTAATCCAAGTGAGTTAATCAGTGATATCAAGGTTGGAGGCAGCCTGGGATGCAGTGTTCATGCACTAGTGAAGTTTGCAGTCCTGGGAGATATGGGTCAGGTAAGGAATAAAGTCAGGACTCTAAATATTAGGAAAGTAAACTTCCAGATCTTCAAGACATTAGTCAACAGGACCCCCTGGGAAACTGCTCTAAAGGACAAGAGCTAGCAGTTCTCTAAGGACATGTTCCATAAAAGCACAAGAACTCTCAATCCCCAAGTGTTAAGAAATCAAGAAGGGAAGGCAAGAGACCTGCAGAGATGAGTGGAGACCTCCTGGTCAAGGAAATGCACAGGCAGTGGAAGTATGGACACCTATCCTGGAAAGAGTGTAAGGACTTGACCAAATAGGGTTAGGCAGAAGGCTGAGGTATTCAACTTTTTTCTTCTAAGACTTCAAAGGCAACCTTTTTTCCCCACACCTCCTGAGTGGATGGGCTGCAAGAGAGGGACTGGAGGAGCAAGGTCACTCCAACTGTAACTAAAGATCAGGCTCATGACCACCTGAGGAATCGGAACATGCACAGTCTATTGAACCTGATGAGATGTATACCAAAGGCCTGAGGGAACTGGCTGATGTAGTTGACTTAATATTTGAAAAGTCATAGCAGACAGGTAAAGATCCAGGTGACTGGAAAAGGGAAACATTGCACCCATTTTTGAAAAGGGTAGAAAGAAGGACTCTGGGCACTACTAACCTGTCAGCCTCATCTCTCTGCCTGGGGAAACATGGAACAGATGCTTCTAGAAGCTACGCTAAGGTACATGGAAGACAAGGAAGTGATTTGAGACGCATGGCTTGGCTTAACCAGGCCTTTAACAGGCTCTCTCACAACATCCTTTCATTTAAATTGGAAAGATTGATTTGATAGGTGCACTCTCGTAGAAGAGAAATTGGTTGGCTGGTCTCATTCAGAGGGCGGTGTTTCCTAGAGGTCACCACACCCCTGGGCATCAGTACTGGTTATTATCACCATCAGTGGCATAGCAGGACTGAGGGGGCCCTAAGGCCCCCTCTGCAGATGACACCAAGCTGTCTAGTGTGACTGACATGCTTGAAGGACAGGATGCCATCCAAAGGGAACTGGACAAGCTCAAAAAGTGGGCCTGTGGGAATTTTATGAGGATCAACAAGACCCAGTGCGAAGTGCTGCACCTAAATGAGACAATCCTCTGTATGAATACAGGCTAGGGGATGAAGGGATTGAGAGCTTCCCTGTGGAGAAGAACTTAAGGGGACTGGTGGATGAAAAGCTGCATATGAGTCTACAGCATGCGCTTGTACTAAGTTCATCCTGGGCTGCATCACATGCAGTGTGATCAACAGCTTGAGGGAAGTGATTCTTATCCCTCTACTCTGCTCCAGTGAGAGCTTGCCTGGAGTGCTGCATCCAGCTCTAGGGTCCTCAGCACAGGAAATATATGTTAGAGCTGGTCCAGAGGTAGGCCGGAAAATTTATCAAATGGGAGAAGCACCTCTTCCATGAGGAAGAGCTCTGAGAGTTGAAGCTATTCAGCCTTCAAGAGAGGGCTCTGGGAAGACCTTATTGCAACCCTTCAGTATTTAAGGAGGGCTTATGAGAAAGATGGGAACTGAATTTTTAGCAGCGCCTGTTGCAACAGGTCAAGGAGTAACAGTTTTAAACCAAAAGAAGGTAAATTTAGACTAGTTATAAGGAAGACATTTTTTATTATGAAGGTGGTGAAACACCAGAACAGGTTGCCCAGGGCATTGGGAGATGCCCCACCCCTGGAAACATTCAAGGCAAGGTCGGATGGGACTCTGAGCAACCTGATCCAGTTGAAGATGACCCTTCAATGGGTAATTGCAGGGGGATTACACTAGATGACCTTTAAAGGACCCTTCCAACCCAAACCATTCTATGATTCTAAGTGGATTACATAAAGGGAAAGTTACCCATCAAAGTAAACATGACACATGAAACCAACTCTTCACCTGTGCAGAGATACATAAGAAAAAAATACAGTCAAAAAAAAAAAATACAGTCAAAAGAAAAAAAAATACAGTCATGAAAAAGTCGTGAATGTCTTCTGTTTTTCTCCTGAACCCACGAAGTAAACCAGATATTATTTTTAGAAGCAACATAATGAAACTTCCAGATAACAACATCTATACATAGAATAAAAACCATAATAGCATTTTCTACCCTCATGAACACTGGGAATTGCAAGTAAAAATGTATAAGCTTAGCTTCAGAAAATACAAACTTAATAGCAACCACATCTGGGCAAAATTCTTCTCTCTCAACACTGAACACTTAACTCTCAGAATTTCTCAGTAATGTCACTGAGAATTACACTTGCAGGAAGAGCTAGAATCCATACAGATTTTATTATGTGACATTTAATTACAAAATCTCTCTTTGAAAAAAGAAAAAATGTTCTGAGATCTATCATTTTAACAACTTATAAATAAATCTCTATCAAAAAGTGTGAATGAATATTTTTCAACAGCGGCACTAGACATTCTGCTCTAGATACCACATGTTCAACCAAGACTATTTTAAAAACTGACCAATTCTACTCTTCACTCCCTAGCAGCTGCCATTTCATCCAAAAATAAAAAAAGGCTAATTTTTTTCTATATGCTTCCATTTAGAGAGAATTGATCCAGTATTAATGAGTTATGTACATATAATCACGGAGCAAAACTGACAGACTGTGTTGGAAACAAGTTGAATTATGTTTTAGATTAAATCTATACATTACAGACACTACTTAATCCTGTAGATAACCTGTACACCTCATAATGCTTTAAAATAATCACTTAGGTAACTCAGTTTAATATATCATAACAAATATGACTCGTTGGAGGGGAAAAGAAGGAATAAGCCCAAAGGTTTTATTTGCCTACCTACAGGCATAACCCATATCAAAATATTATTTAAAGACAGTCTGAAGATGACAGGCATAAATATATTTTTTGTAATATTTTGCCAAACACTTTGATGTGATGGAAGACTTTAGGCCAGCTTGCATAAGAAAACTAGATCCATCAGTTTCCAGCTTTAACTCTCTTTGCCCAACAAGACAACTCACTCTGTAGAGGTTCTATTTTCAGCTTCTCTGCTGAACCAGCTGTTGGCAACAGGAACTGGGGTTTTATGTAGTCATGTATGTGGAAAAAAAGAAGGGAGTGTCTGTTTGTCTGGTTCTCTCCCCAAATATGCTTTTGACCCCTGTGGTGTCTAGGAATGAGTAGAGCTGACTGACATCCAGGTGCTGGTCCAACAACTGTGTTAAGAAATACTGAGCCCAGCCCAATCCAGCTCACTTTCTTTTTCACAGTCTTTCCACGATGCAGTTCTACTTCCTCATGCTGTTGTTTATGAGTCCACCTTTGTCTTACTCAGCAAGTCTGACAGGCTGCCAGCAATTTACTGGTAAAGTAAAAGAAAATAAATGCTATATTTTAACTTTCATGATCTAGACCAAATCTGAATGGAACTTCAGTACATAAACAATTCTATACCATGTAGTATCTATCCTAATGAGGGTATCAATGCTACTGGAAACACTTTTGTGGCTCCTGGGAACATGGAGGGCTGAAGAATATATGTGAAATGCTTCTACACAAACACAGTTTGAATCCATTCCCTTTGTCCTGAAATGGCAACAGCATCATAGCTTTCTAGCAGCACAGTGGCTTCCAGCTCTTCCTGTTTGCTGCCCATGCAGCATGCACTGATCTAAAGGCACCTCAGCTGGCCTGTCAGCCATGCTGCCTTCCTAAAGGAACAGCCCTTAATTCCTTTGAGGCAATTCTCTGGTGTTTCCCTGTTGGTTTCTGTTACATAGGAAGTCCTTGGATTGTCTCCGTAAGACTGCAAGTGTGTTCCAGTGTGGCCAGCACATTTCAGAGTCACTGGCAGAGGGTCCTCTAACCTTTGCTTCTCATCCCACAGCTTGCCAGGCACAAACCTGATACTGTCCCCCTCCCCTATCACAACTAGCACAAAGCTCTGTCAATGGGCCCCTCTGGTTGACAAGCAGCGACTCTCCTCCCTGAGAAAGGCAAGTCCTTACTGGTACAAGCATGCCTGGTGCTGCATAGACCATTCAAAAACCCCAAAATTTTGGTGGTGATACCAGCCACAGAGCCATGTATTAATAGACTCAGCCCATCTGTTTCTTCCAATGTTGCTGCTTTCAACCGGAAGTACAGAGGAAATCATAACTTGTGCCTCAGATTCCGTTACCAAACATTCCAAGGCCCTGAAGTCCTTTTTCACTGTCCTTGGACAACATGTTGCCACTTCATCCCCTACATGGAAGATCAGTAATGAGTAGGAGTCTCATGACCACTCCAGATTAGGAAGTTTCTGGATGACATCCCTACCCAGGCCCCAAGGAAGCAGAAGACCTTCCTTATGAGCTGGGCCCAAATGGAATACTGGGCCCTCTGTCCCCTCAGAAAGGAATCATCTGCAACTTGATAAGCCTAAGTTCAAACAAAACTATGGATCGATGAATGAAGTTAGACAAAGAAATTTTGGGTTCAAATCTTTTTCCAATAATTTTCACAAACTTCATCGACCACAATGCCAATTTTATCTCAACAGTGGAAGCCAGCCAGGCAATTGACAAGAATCAGAAAAGAAAGTCCTCAGTCTGCTTCAATGCCGAGCCAGTAGACAAGGAGTGCATGATGTCAGTGAATTAGAAACTATTGCAACCGAAAATGACAATTTATGTAATAATCCTATAGTTGTCCTAATTATAACAAAGTATTTTAACATATTGAAATTACACATGTCAAAACAGGGCAAGCTTTTGCGCTTCATCTTGAAAAACAGACTTCTGCAGAGATCTTACTAAATTAAATTTAATGTAAAGTCATTGGTGCGTATTTTGCTGCTCACAGCCATCTGAGATACTGAACAGAATCACAGAATGGGTAAGGCTGGGACCACAGTCCAACCTCCCTGCTCCAGCAGGGTCACCCCAGAGCACATTGCACAGGATTGAGTCTAGATGGTTATTAAATATCTTCAGTGACGGAGACACCACAACCTCTGTGGGCAACCTGTTCCAATGCTCAGTCATCTGCACAGAAAAGAAGCTCTTCCTCATGTTCATGTGTAACTTCCAGTGCATCAGTTTCTGCCTGTTGCCACTTGTCCTTGGCACCACTGAGGTCCATTCTCTTGACACCCTTCCATCAGACAGACAACCGAGAGGGAACCCCATCTGCTTCTCAAGGCTGAACAATCCCAGCTTCCTCAGCCTTTCCCCATAGGAGAAATGCTCCTGTCCCTTAATCATCTTTGTTGCCCTATACTGGACCAGCTCCAGGAGCTCTGCATCTCTCTTGTCCTGAGGAGCCCAGAACTGGACACAGCACTCCTGATGGGGCCTCACCAGTCTGAGCAGAGGGGCAGGATCACCTCCCTTGACCTGCTGGCAATGCTCTTCCTAAGGTCCCCCAGGATCCCATTGGCCTTCCTGGCCACAAGGACACACTGCTGGTCATGGCAGCTTATTGTCCACCAGGACTCCCAGGTCCATCTCCACAGAGCTGCTTTACAGGTCAGCCCCCACACTGTACTGGTGCAGAGGGTTGTTCTTCCCCAGGTGCAGGACCCTGCCTTTATCTTTGCTGAACTTCAGATGTTCTTCTCTGCCCATCTCTCCTCCCTTTCAAGGTCCTTCAGAAGGGCTGCACAGCACTTTGGGGTATCAGCCACTCCTCACAGATTTGTGTTGTCACTGAACTTGCTGAGGTATTTGCCCTCTCATCCAAGTCACCGATGAACAAGATAAACAATACTAGGCCCAGTATTGAACCCTAGGGGATACCACATGTGACAGGCCCCAACCAGACCCTGTGCTACTGATTACATCCCTCTGCAATCTGCCAGTCAGCCAATTCTCAATCCGTCAAGTCCGCTCTTCCTGAGTTTGTTTATGAGGATATTGAGAGAAAGTGTCGAAAGCCTTGCTGCAATTGAGGTAGACAATATCCACTGAACTCCTGCCTCCATCCAGGTAAGTTATTTCCCTGTAGAAGGCAATCAGGTTGGTCAAGGACTATTCCAGATAATCTGCTTCTCATCCATGTGGACACAGATGGCCTCCAGAGTGAGTTGCTCCACCATCCTTCCAGGGATTGAGGTGAGGCTGACTAGTTGGTAAGTTCCCTAGGTCCTCCTTTCTGAAGGCTGGGGTGACATTTGTTTTCTTCCAGTCCTCAGGCAACTCCCCTGGTTGCCACAACCTTTCAAAGATGATCATGGTTGGCCTAACTATGGTGTTCATGGTGTTCACCACGTCTCAGCACTTGTGGGTGCATCCCATCAGAGCCCATGGCCTCATGGATGTCAAGGTGCTCTCTAACCCAGTATTCCTCAACCAAGGGAAAGTCTTCCTTAAAACACTCCTTCACCCAAGTCCCTGTGTCAGATTCCTGAAGGCTGGTCTTGTCAGTGAAGACCAGTGCAAGGAAGGAGTTCAGTAACTCTGCCTTCTTCTTGTCCTCTGTTACCATGGTCCCCATTCCATTAATTTCAGATGTCTTGGCCTTTGTCCTGGGGTGACTGTATGATGCTGTATCCCCTATCGCCTGCTGTAGCGGGTTCTGTTCAAAAACCGGGCAGAAACACCAATTTAGTGTAGTGGTTTAGTTCACTTATTTGCTTCTGTGAGATATGAATTAGGAGAAATGAAAAGCAGGCATAAAAACTTTAAAGAATATAAAGAAAGTTTATTATTACCAGGATTAAAAGAAAAGAAACACTAAGAAAGTAAAGTAAAAATACATTCCCCTCTTTTCCAGCACCCCCTCCTTCCAGCA